>CM074279.1:33175409-33260409 GCA_037194245.1 Opsariichthys bidens
GATTCAATATCACACTGACTTGAGACGCTCACATATATTTGTACTGCAAAACACAAAAATGATCAAAACTACATGAACTAATTGTTTATGTGTGGCGTACGATACATTTATTTTGATTTAAAGACTTGATATAACTTTAGATCCCAAGTAAATGTATCTTGATTTAAACTTTTTTTTTTTTTTTGCAGTGTATACTTTCAATACGTTCATAAACTAATGCACGGTCTTCTAAAATGTTGAAATCAGTGGGTTAGTAATGACCAAATGTGTTTTCTCGTTTCCTCTAGTTAGCGGTCTGGATCAGCCTCAAAATGAAGTGTCCGAGCTACAGTGACGATTGTACGGTTTTATGCCACATGGACAAAGCCGAAAAAGACCTCGTTGAGGTGAAAGGTCACACCGCTTCGCCACGGAAAACGCGCTCGCCTGTGGCGGCCAACATCTCCACCCCTCTGGAGACCAGAAGCAGAGGCCCTCACAATAAAGAGAACAAGCGTCGTTCTCTGGAGGTGGCGTCAGACGACGAGGTGATTCTCGGCAGCGACGGGCTGACCGAGGACAGCGGCTTCTTTTCCCTCCAAAACAGCCGGGTGGATCACGATGGCGTGGACTCGTTGGAGAGGAGCGAGGAGAAATGCGTCTCCTCTCAGCCCTCGGACGTGGAGTGTGATTCTGCGCCCTGTCTGCCCGTGCTGAACTTCCAGAAGAAGGTGTGCCGAGAACTGACCAAAAGCTTCGAGAAGCGCAGAAGTTACGACTGGACCGTCGTCGACAAGGTCGCTGAGAATTTCGGGCTGCACCATGTGATCGGCGGGAAGATGGGACTGGCGTTTGTGGACGTCCTCTGTGAACTGTTGAAGAAGGACATGAGACACATTCTCGCCAGGGTCTTGAGCCTGCTGGGAGACTGTGACTTAATAAGGTAACGTCCTGTTTAATTTTGGTTGACTCGATCTGATGTTGACGTGGATCAGATTGACTGACCGCCTGTTCGATCCGTTGCAGCTGTAAAAAAGTGAGCCGGACGTGGCAGAAGATCATTTGCCAGGATCACGAGGCCCTTCGGCGCTGCAAAGAAGCAGAAAGATCGCGACGGGTAAGAGGCTTTCGGATTTACCCATCAACACTCAAACTGTACCGTGAACTTTGCGTTGTGTCAAAGTAAGGGATGAACCCGACGGGATGACCAGGAGGTCTTGCGTCTGCCGGAAGGGGTTTATTCTGGGATGAACCTTTTCCCGCTTCTTACACGCCCAATTGCTACATAAATAATAATAAGACAAGAACCATTGATTTGAGTCGTTAGCTCTTTAAACGTACAGCTTCCACATAGTGTGGCGAGTTCACACTAAACACTTACTAAATGTCATTTCGTCATAATTATGGAACTGTTTTTATCTTCTAATCCAACAGCGAACAGTCGCAAAATGTTGGCAGCTGTTGGTTTGTCTGACGGGAGATCACCGTACACACAGTATTGATTTGACTGAGTTTTATTTGCTCCCCAAAGGCTAAACATTGAGGGAAAACTTTAAGTTCAGTTACCCAGATGAGCCTGTTTTCAGCCGTTGTTATCGGTGCGATCGGCCAATCCGAATAGAGCTGTGGAATCGGCGAAATTAAATGCATTCGGGCGCGCCGAACAGAATTAAGTTTGCGAAAAATATAATGAATTGCCTCCAAGACGGTTCTTTTTGTTTCCACAACAATGCTTTGATTTGAATATTAGGGTTTTCAAACAAGAAATATTGTTGCAGTTTGCCAAAAAAGGCGGGAATATTCATTTGGGAAGTTTTCATACAAACGACAAACTAGTTGCACTACTCGCAAGTGGTCGAAAAACCTTGCTTTTTAGCACTGAAGCATGTGAATATTTGTATTTTTGGATCCCTCAATTGTTTCGATCTTGCAGTTCTAATTGTTGTTCTGATTCCAGGACTCGGGCCGGTCCGTGGGATCGCTGTCGCGAGACTTCACCTTGAGCAGGGTGGTGTTCTCCTGCATGCAGGCGGTCGCCTCTACGCCCGTTCACAAGGCTAAGAAGCCGCCGTGTCGGACGGGTGGAGCCCAAAACGCATCCAAATCAAGTCGCTTCCAACAGTTTCAAGAGGTAAAAAAAATCCCCCAATAACACTAAACTATGAATCCCTGATGCGTTTTCAGTTTCAACGTCGTTAATCTAGTTTTTAAAGGGATGGTTCGCCCAAAAATGACACATTTTATCATTTCCTCACCCTCAAGTTGTTCCAAACCTGTGAGTTTCTTTCTTCTGATGAACACCGGAAGAAGGTTTCCATTCAAACGGTTGATGGGAGCCACTGACTTCCAAAGCAGAAAAAAAATGCTATGGAAGTCAATGGGGACCAACTGTCTGGCTACCAACATTCTTCAAAATATCATCCTTTGTTTTCATTTACTTGCGTTCAAGTTGTTCCAAACCTGTGGAAAGAAACAAGAAAACACGGGTGACATTTGAGAGTGACGATAAAAAACAATTAACTTCAATAACCTCATCGTCGCTGTATATTTAAAGCAATTAATGTAAATGAAATTGCAGCTGGTTAAAGTATTAATTCACTCCAGAATTCAGATTTCCTGATCATTCACTCTCCTCCATGTCATCCAAGATGTTCATGTCTTTCTTTCTTCAGTGGAAAAGAAATGAGGAAAACGTTCCAGGATTTATAGTGGAGTTCAATGGGGTTCAACGGGTCCAAATGTCAGTTTCAGTGCAGCTTCAAAGACTCTAGATCAGACTCTTATTCCTCGTCTGGATCATGTAGAGAAACCATCACACATTTTATACAAAAAAATATACTTTTTAACCTCAAATGCTCATCTTGCACTGCTCTGATGCGCCACACATCACATCATCACGTTGTCGCACATTCAAAGACTAAATCAAACGGCCTTTATGATGAGAAGGAAGTCTTTCACCCTACTGCGGTACTTCCCCCTGCGTCATGTGACCTTTCCAACATTATTACGTAACGCGTGGAGCATCACAGAGCAGTGCAAGACGAGCATTTGTGCTTTATTACTGTTGAACCCCATTGAAGTCCACTATATCAATTTTTCTTTTTGACTGAAGAAAGAGATGCTCATCTTGGATGACATGGAGGAGAGTAACTAAAAAAATGAACTAATGATGGCAAATTTGGCAGCTGATTTTAACGTGGTTTTCTTCTTCTAGGCTGCCAGGTCTCTGAAGCAGCACGAGTCTCTGCGAGCGTGTGTCGTCTGCCGCTCTCCGGCGCGGTTCGACGCAGAAATGCAGCGGGCGGTTTGCACTCGCATCAGCTGCGCTTTCGAGTCCTGTACGCTGTGTCAGTCGGCGTTCCACAGCTCCAGCCCGTGCCGAACTACCGTCCGAGCGCACTCCTCTTCCCAGAAAACGCTCATCGCCGGCTCGGCTCGGAGCAAAAGAAACGTCCGTCGCCTCTGAGCGTCACAAAGAACTTTTAAAGAACCGCTTTTGGCTTCTTAATTATTTTGAAAGACTTCCTTTTAAAAAAAAAAAAAAAAAGTTTTATCATCTGCCTGAATGTGAAGTGAATTTGGCCACGTTTGTGGTCGTTGCACAAAGTGGGAAAAACTACAATCATTTATGCCAAAAACAGACTTAAAGAGGTCAAACAGCCTCGTCAGTATTGTAAATGATGTTTTATAAGATTTTATAAAGTTGTAAATGTTTTATGATTAAATGAACCATTCCGGTCTCTCCACAGAAAATGTACATATTTAAATGGTTGAATAAAGCCTTGTATATTTTTACGCTTTGCTTCTTCATTGACTGGCAGTATAACGGAGCGTTTCTTTAGATTTCAGTATTTTGATGCTTATTTGTACAGTCACTATATTGAGATTCCTTAGATTGGCGCTTTATTAGAACCAAGTATTGCGTACTTTGTGACTGCAGTTTGATAAATATTATGAATAATTTAAACTGACTGTTTTCTGTGTGAACTCATAGTAAGTTGTTATATATCATGTGATCAAAGCTGATTTTCAGCATTCCTCCAGTCTTCAGTGTCACATGATCCTTCAGAAATTGGGTTGAAAATGGACAAACCAGTGGGTTTTTTTTTTTTTTTTTTTTTTTAGCTCTGCAATAGTTTAGAAATTACTGTTTCTTGCTTAAAATGAACCCAAAATATGTTGTAGTTATATATCAGATGTTAAACTTCCAACATATTTTAGGTTCATTTTAATCCAGATATATAGTCATTTTTCAACAATAGTCGAGTTAAGTAAAACTACCCAGCATGTTGGGTCAAACATTTAACCCAACCGCTGGGTCTGCCCGTTTTCAACCCAACTTGGGTTGTTTTTAAACCAGCATTTTTAGTGCACGGTCAGCACCGTATAGTATATTTACCATTTTGACATTATTTACTCCAATAAAAACGTTTGAATCTGTTCATAACATCCATATTGAGCTCATAAAGACCCCAAATATCAGCTGTTTTAATAATCAGCTGGTTTTACGTTTGGTCTGAGGACACAAAATGCAGAGCAGACTCTTCAGAAGCTGCTGTTGTTCTTGTTGTTTTGGGCTAGATGGCACCAGAGAGCTTCTCCAGTCTCTATTGCCCTTGAGCATTGTTCAAATTCACCATCCTTCCGTTCTGTTCGTGCCTGAAAACCGCCACTACTTTTAAATGCTCTAAAAATGTATCAGATAAATATTTTTTTCAAATTTTTTTTGCTTAAATCTATTAATCAACCTCAGTCCTGATCAAAACTATATATATATATATTTTTTTAAATCAGGATTTTAACTCTTTAATTGCCAAATTCATAAATGATGTCACTGATTTGGGGGAAAACACACACAAAATGACTTATTTACAGTATAAAATGTGATTGTGGATTGGATTTTTTTTTGTGCCTTTTATCTCAGTCTTGGACATGTCAAAGATTAGAAACAACTGAGGACTGAGGTTGATTCATAGATTTAAGCAAAAAAAAAAATATTTCTATGATACATTTATAAAGTAGTGGCTGTTTTCAGCCACGAACATAACGAAAGGGTGGTGAATCTGCCCACAGAGTTCTGTTGAGTTTATGAAAATTTTCAAAGCATTTTCCCAAAATATGTGTCAAAATAAGATTTGTCACCAAAAATCATTCCTTTTGCTGAAAGTTACGGCCAAATTAAGACTCAAAAATTCCCCACAGTGGATGAAAACATCCCGAACAGCACATGAGGGTTAAATCTAATGCTGTTTTTTATAGTACTTCAAGCACAATAGTGCTTCTCAAATCAGGTGAATGTAAAGGATCTCTGAGCTACACCGAGGGTTTACCGATCACTATCAGTCTAATGCGATTCTCAGACAGAAAACAGAGCGAAGCACCAAACACAATTACTTCTCTACTTGCTGGAATCTCAATTAGTGTCTCCCTGGAGAAAATATATCTCATTTACAGCAGAACATATAAATAATGTGCCCACTTTTCTCATTTCCATTACGTTTCCACCACGTCTGAATACAAACACAGAGTGAAAACCTGTTTCCTTTCCCAGTGGTTTTAGTCTTTCACAGAAACTTGTTCTTCATAGATTGGTTCTGGTCCACATGTGAATAACTAGATGATTATTATTTGTAATGCAATAATGCTGCTTCCTCACATGAAGAATAATCATTTAACAAATTTAAACCATATAACATCCATATAAAGCCGGATGGATTACTGAGAATCTGAATATGGTTTAAAGCGCAGTGAGAGGATATAAAGCGAATAAAAACCATGTCGATGTTTGATTGAAAGATGATAGATTACGCTGCGTGCTTGAAGGAAATACACCAAAGAATTAAAAGTTTAATTGATTTTTTTTTTCACATCTCTGAAATAAAACTGTGTTTGCTCTTATCCATGAAAATAAATCATAAGGATACCTTTATTTAAAAAAAAAACACTGTGGTGAGGGTTTTATTTTATTACAATTTTACTCCTGAAACAAAAGAAACGTCACGTGAAATAAAATAAAACATAAAAATTGGAAATTGTTTTTTTTCAGCTTGTAGCCAAGGACACATTTCATCTTGATGTACTAAAATAACTAAAACTGAAATAAAAATGGACAAATATTTACATATTTTTATTAAAAAACAAAAGCTAATAATAATAATGATGACAAAAAACACTCAAAAAAAGTAAGAAAATTAAACTGAAAGTATAAAAATGAATTTGAAATTAATTAATAATAAATGTAACATTATATATGAGTATAATAACAGTCTCTCAATTACAGATGCTGTCAGATATTATCATGGTAAAACCGCTGTTGATGAACTGAACATTGAAGCCGGAACTACTTCTCTCTGTTTGTGTCCATGAACCAGTCCAGAATATGAACACCTGTAGGCGGACCGTGGGGATTCAGGATTAGATTAAAACACAGTTTAGAAAATGGACTCATGATGGACTCCAGCGGATTTAACAATCACATTAAATTTTTTATGCAGGGAAAAAAATAGTGCGCATGATTTACTAAGTGCAAAAGTTTTTGAGCATTTACATTTTTTAAATTCTGTTTTATTGATCCTTTATCTTATCATAACTGTAAATAAACTCACTTTTTCCATTAAAATAGAATTTCCTCTCATCCGCACTCTCATTTGGATGTTTTCCTCATTTACTCTTGGAATCCACTACGACTCATTTATGATGAAAGGCTCGTTTTCCTCATTTGTGCGTCGCTGTGGATAAAAGCATCTGCTAAATGAATAAATGCAAACGTAAATCTTGACAAAGAAGCACCAGACGGGACGGGACAGTTTGTCTTGTCACACTAAAGATGGCGCTGTCACTGTCCCACAGACTCTTGTGACTGGTGGCCATTTCCCATGATTCCCTTAAACACCTCATTACATTTATTCCTTTAATCCATAAACATACACAGACAAAATATGATGTGCAGTTCACTCTAAAAAATGCTGGGTTGTTTCAACGCAAATTTGGGTCAAATATGGACAAACCCACACTCTAAAAAATCTTTGGTTATTTTTTCCACCTTTCTGCCGTTTGGGTCATTTTTTATTGTTAATTTGCCAGATCCTGGGTCAGACGTAACAACCCAGTGTTTGGGTAGTTTTTGTGTTACACAGATCCTGGGTCAGACGTAACAACCCAGTGTTTGGGTAGTTTTTGTGTTACTCAGATCCTGGGTCAGACGTAACAACCCAGCGTTTGGGTAGTTTTTGTATTACACAGATCCTGGGTCAGACGTAACAACCCAGTGTTTGGGTAGTTTTTGTGTTACTCAGATCCTGGGTCAGACGTAACAACCCAGTGTTTGAGTAGTTTTTGTGTTACTCAGATCCTGGGTCAGACGTAACAACCCAGCGTTTGGGTAGTTTTTGTGTCACTCAGATCCTGGGTCAGACGTAACAACCCAGTGTTTGTGTAGTTTTTGTGTTACTCAGATCCTGGGTCAGACGTAACAACCCAGTGTTTGGGTAGTTTTTGACTTTGACTTAGAACTGACTTTCATAGTATATTTTTTGGAAGTCAATGGAGACCAGAAACTGTTTGATCACCAACAATCCTCAAAAAATATCAACTTTTACATTCAACTTTACAAAGAAACTCATAAACGTTTAGAACAACGTGAGGGTGAGTCAATGACAGAAGTTTTATTTTGGGGTGGACTGTCCCTTTAAGGTCTTCCTCGCAGTATAATTAATCTCAGAGCTGACCTTTCTGGACGAGAAAACTTCTGCGCGCGTATATTATTGTATTTCCATTTGATTTATTAAATCACGGCCTGTACAAATTAAGCTCCAAATCATGGGAGGATACGGAGAGTAAAACAGGTGTTTACACTGAAACACACACACACACACACACACACACACATATAACATATCGCTTATTATGAGTCATTCTGTTTGGGAATACAAATCTAATTTTTCTGTTGGAAGCTTTCTGCTGTGATTAACCTTTCAGACTAGATGCAAACCGCTCTGAGTGTGTGGGTGCGTGATATTTTAACATTATTTTAGTCACATCTGGGTTTAAATTTGAATTAAGGGCATGTGGGTTCGTTGGAAATATGTGGACTGTAGGTTATTGGCATCAAAGGAATGCATTATTATGAAATCTGTCTTATAAAACAGATAGTTCTGACTCACTGTCAAATGCTAATAAATACACACTTGCTTTTTAACCATAAATATCTTACTGTTAAGCTAATTTACTCCCCCCCCCCCCAAAAAAAAAAAAAAATATATATTTATATATATATATATATATATATATATATATATAAATAATATATAAATATATATTATAAATATATAATAATATAAATAATATATATATTTTTATTTATTTATTTATTTATTTATATTAGGCTTAAGGCTCATACTTTTACAGTTGATTGATTACAGAAAGTTTTCTGAAATGTTATGTTTAAACATGCAATTAATTCCAATTAAATGTACACTAATTTGCATTCATTTGTTGTTAAAACTATGTCATTTTGAATGCCATTCAACTAAATCTTAAATTTAGACCCGAGCATTTTTTGAGTGACCGGCCACTTTTTAATTCAGACTCAAAATTATGTTATTAGTCATTTTTGAAACCATTGCAAAACATTTTTGTTGAACATGCAACCAACAGTTAGGGTTAATGCACATTATAACTCAACGTTTATTCTTATTTTTAATTTTAAATATTTCTTAATCATTTCTGTCTCATATGATATCACTCAAAAAACATGCCTTTTCTCAGCTCTGAACAATAAAATGTTAACATCTGAATTTTTATGGGTTAAATCAGGTAGAAATAGCACTTTTAAGGTAACGATTTTCTTAAATGTGTGCTGTGTCTCACTGCAGCTGTGTGACGTTTATTATGAATGACTGGCATCTGTCACATGACTACACCGGGGTCTAAAGGCCGACTCCTGTCACTGCGATGGTCTTCAGCTTCAGCGCCACCGGCCCCAAGGACAGCCAATCCGCGGCTCACGCTCAGAGGAGTGCCTCTGCAGAAGATGCGTGCAGGACAGATGTTGCTCATTTCCATATGAAACGCTGATTGTCCTTCATTGTGGTGATCCACTAGATTAGATTTCAGCGCCTCCCCCACAGCATGTGTGTGTGTGAGCATAAAATGATTTTGCATGGCTGGATAATTCTGCTGAGATCTGTTTGAGTGCATGATAACTAAAACAATTAAACCTTTCATTTCTTGTAAGGATGCAGCACTCTGTCCTCATCAAAACGGAG
This sequence comes from Opsariichthys bidens, assembly GCA_037194245.1. Classification (NCBI taxonomy): domain Eukaryota; kingdom Metazoa; phylum Chordata; class Actinopteri; order Cypriniformes; family Xenocyprididae; genus Opsariichthys; species Opsariichthys bidens. The sequence continues at coordinate 33,184,655 of CM074279.1, forward strand.
GAGAAACACGAATCATGCCCTTTCTAAAATTTGGTTAGTATACTATTGTTTTTGATTTTTTTTTTTTTTATATGTGTGAAAGATATTAATACTTTCTTTGAGCACGGATATATACATATATATCAAGTTTTTCCCAAACATATGAACTGTTTTCAACACTGATAATAATCATAAATGTTTCAGAATGATTTCTGAAGGATCATGTGACTCTGAAGACTGGAGTCATGATGCTGAAAATTCAGGAATAAATTACTTAAGATAGAAAACAGTAATAATATTTCACAAAATGCTGGGTTGAAAATGGACAAACCCAGCGATTGGGTTATTTTGACCCAGCGGTTGAGTTAAATGCTTGATAAACCTGCTGGGTGGTTTTATTTAAGGCAATTTTTGTTTAAAAATCACAGCTAAAATGAACCCAAATGAAATTATTTGAGGGAACAAAATATATATAAAATGTATTTTATGTATAAAATGTATATAAAATATATATATATATATATAAAAAATAATCAAAAGGTGAACATTTAATTTAATAAATGTTTAATCATTAAACTCATTACTAAATGATCATTTATTAAACGTATTCATAAATAATAATTTCCAACCAATTTTGGGTTCATTTTCAGCAAGAAATACAGTCATTTTTCAATAATAGTTGAGTTAAATGAAACATTTCCAAACATTTTCAACCCAACTTTTATTTCGAGAGTGTGTTTTTGACCGGTGATCGATAATGTCCTGAGAAAGCTCAAAAAATACCATGTTTTAGACACGATCCCGTGGTGTTTTTTGGACGTGTCCTATGATTGAACCCTGGAGTTTACCATAATATCTAAATATTGTAAAGATTCAGCAACATTGTATCTGGTGTCATCTGAATTCCGAGCAAACGAAACGCACTATAAATGCGTGCAGGACCGAGGTGGCGTGTGGAAAGAGTGCAAAGCACAAACACACGCTCACTAATGCTCAAAACAAGTGGTTCCTGGCCAGCCATTTCTATGTTGAATCACTTTAAGTGGTAATGCACCCATTATCAGAGCGGAGCTGCTCAGTGTAGAGTCTATCCATCTATTTTTACCTGCTGTGGTCAGCAGGTCCATTTAGCCGTCCGGTAATGAGAGCTAATGAGCTGGCCCTCTCCACGAAGCCCTGGACAAATCACATAGCATCTGATTTGCACCACAACAATTCAATAGCCAAAGATTAAGCCCGGTCACCGGAGTCTTCGGGGCCGCTTTCAACTCAAAACCGAAAACTTTTTATGCGCTTCATTTGCGTTTTTGGAGGCCTGAAAGCGCAAAGTTTTGAAAACAGGTATCGTTTTCGTCTCCATGTAAGCAGCAAAAATCGCTGCACGACGAGCGCAGCGCTGAAAAGGGGCGGAGCTACAGAAGTCTGTACAAAGTGACATCGCCATCTACTGGCCCGGTGATGTAATGCAGCGTTTTGAGTCGCTTTCGTAGACGGGGATCATTTTGACAATGTTGTCGTCCATACGTGAAAAAAGCACAGGAAAAACACTTCCGTTTTTAGTACATCTTTGTCGTGTAAATGCATGATCTGAAATAAATAGTTTGCATTTAGGAAAATCTGTAGGCCGTTTGGGATTTGGGAAAAGAGCAACAAGAACAGGGAAACAGGAACTAAATACACAGGAAAAGGAACACAGGCACAAAAAGACAGGAGTCCATGAAAAGACGTCATTGTTTGATATGCACATTTCTAAGGCCTCTAAATGATGAACATGACTTTGTAAACTTTGTAAATATAGAGTGAAGATCAGGGTCGGGGAGTAACTTAGTTTCGTATTTAAAATACTAAATGTGAGTGACTGTGTTTGATTTGAAATGGGTGGTAATCAGATTCCAGTTCCATCTGAAAAGTGTTTTAGATTACCAAAGTGATTACTTTGAGTTTTAATGTCATTTAAACAGCGATTGGTGATTCTCTGACTCTGACCGTCTGAAAAAGACGAGTTCAGTTTCATGTTTTCCACTGTTTTCATGTTTTGGGAGTCATTTTATAATTCACTCGTCACTGCAACTTTTTCTCACTATTTGTTTTTTTCCTCACAATTGTGAGTTTGTGTTTCACAATTCTGACTTCTTTTTCTCAGAATCGCGAGATTTAAACTTACAATTGCAGGTTATAAAGTCAGAATTGGGAGATTTAAACTTGCAATACTGACTTTTTTCTTCCAATTGTGAATTTAGTGTGTGAGTTTATATCTCATAATTCTGACTTTTCTCAATATTGTCAGTTTATATCTCATAATTCTGACTTTTCTCAATATTGTGAGTTTATATCTCATAATTCTGACTTTTCTCAATATTGTGAGTTTATATCTCATAATTCTGACTTTTCTCAATATTGTGAGTTTATATCTCATAATTCTGACTTTTCTCAATATTGTGAGTTTATATCTCATAATTCTGACTTTTCTCAATATTGTCAGTTTATATCTCATAATTCTGACTTTTCTCAATATTGTGAGTTTATATCTCATAATTCTGACTTTTCTCAATATTGTGAGTTTATATCTCATAATTCTGACTTTTCTCAATATTGTGAGTTTATGTCTCATAATTCTGACTTTTCTCAATATTGTGAGTTTATATCTCATAATTCTGACTTTTCTCAATATTGTCAGTTTATATCTCATAATTCTGACTTTTCTCAATATTGTGAGTTTATATCTCATAATTCTGACTTTTCTCAATATTGTGAGTTTATATCTCATAATTCTGACTTTTCTCAATATTGTGAGTTTATATCTCATAATTCTGACTTTTCTCAATATTGTCAGTTTATATCTCATAATTCTGACTTTTCTCAATATTGTGAGTTTATATCTCATAATTCTGACTTTTCTCAATATTGTGAGTTTTTATCTCATAATTCTGACTTTTCTCAATATTGTCAGTTTATATCTCATAATTCTGACTTTTCTCAATATTGTCAGTTTATATCTCATAATTCTGACTTTTCTCAATATTGTGAGTTTATATCTCATAATTCTGACTTTTCTCAATATTGTGAGTTTATATCTCATAATTCTGACTTTTCTCAATATTGTCAGTTTATATCTCATAATTCTGACTTTTCTCAATATTGTGAGTTTATATCTCATAATTCTGACTTTTCTCAATATTGTGAGTTTATATCTCATAATTCTGACTTTTCTCAATATTGTGAGTTTATATCTCATAATTCTGACTTTTCTCAATATTGTGAGTTTATATCTCATAATTCTGACTTTTCTCAATATTGTGAGTTTATATCTCATAATTCTGACTTTATAACTCACAATTGCAACTTTATATCACTCAATTCTGAGGGAAAAAGTCAGAATTGTGAGATAAAAACTCTCAATGACCTTTTTTGTGTTTGTTTCACACTTATTAGTATTCCAAAGTATTCTAAAGTATTTAGATGAAGTGACTAAACTTGAGTAATGTAACGAAATACGTTACAAATGACTTTTTAAAGCATGTATTTTGTAATCCGTAGTGAAATACATTTTAAAAGTAACACACCCAGCCCTGGGGATGACTGATATTTGTATGTATTTGATGTAAGTGGTCTGCTACCCCGTTATAAAGATCTCATTGATTAAATGACAAGCTCTCAGAAATGTTTCAGCATCTGCACCAAATTGCATATTTTCCCCTTCCATGTTCTCCTAGATCAGACTATATGGGCATACGTGAATATAATCCAAAACATAAAGCACAAACTTTTTCTTCTTCTAAACGGTTCCACGTTTTTATTTCACTATTATTGCACATGTCATCATGTTTCTTAGAATAACGGAGTGATGAACGTGGATAAATGAACATTCATTGTCAGTGGGCGGATATACTGTGTGTGTCTATATATATATATATATATATATATATATATATATGGCACATTATGCAAATACAAGTTTTGGTGCATGAGTGATTTTCAATTAATTAGTCATCTCCGTTTTTTGCATTTCCTCCTACTTAGTGCTGTAATGATATAAATCCAATGTGACAAATTAAGACCGAACACAAAATATTTAGTGCATGTTTTCTCTGATTGTTTGTTATTGTTCCATTCCGTTTGATTTCTGGCATTTCCAGGAAGATGGGATGTGCTGCTGCCACAAGGATTACGAATGACAAGCTAAAATGACACATGCATTAAGAGAAGCACAGCCACAGAAGAACACATAACAGCCTCTTCTACCTCAGCCAAGTACAGCACTTCAACACTGACCCGTGGAAAGAACAGGACACTCGCTGACAATAACCTATTCTTAACTATGAAGCTTTAACCACTCTATTAAAAACCAAACGTTTGCACTAACCGTAACTTTAACCCTGACTCCATTCACGTCTCCAACAGAAAAACACAAACAATAATTGTATCAAGCTGAACCATAAGGATTTTAAAACACACAAAAAATGACAAATGATATGTTTTTATGGTGTGTTAATAATTGTAAATATATTCTTGTTTACCTAAAACTAAAAATGTTGTTTTAGTACAAATAATTTAGGATTTATATATATGTATTATTGTAAATTCTATTTGAACTGGTTGGAAATGTCTTGAAAAAAATTTATCTTTTGTATTTAAGCAAATATATTAAATATATTTGCTTATATTCAGTATAGAAGCAAATAATACAATGTCCAAGGTACACATTTCTAGTAATTAATTCTCATATCGTATTTTCTGAAAGTTTTGGAATATTTTTCCTCTCCCCAAAATTGTCACTACGGAAACACAACAATAAATAATTTAATGAGAAGAGTCACATTGAGCTGTTAAGATTTCATTTCGTTATTTACATTGTAAATATTTTTTTTTTTGTTGCTATTTTTAAAAAAAGGTTTTCACAGGTAAATTGATAACAACTACAATTCTAACAATATTTCAAGTGTAATTTATGAGATTTGTTGTATTTTGAATCTAGTCTTTCTTTGTAAAAGGCATAAAGTTTGAGTTCACAGTGAAGGATTCATTAGTTTGAATAAACATTGATCCAAACGTTATAATAAAATCTTAGTTGATCATTCAATAAATTTTGACAAAACATCTGATGATTCGGTCGTGATGCACATTTTCGGTCGTGACATCATCACTTTACAGAGTTTCACTCGCACACTAAAATTCTAATGATTTGCATTACTGTACTAAAATTCAGTTCATTTCCCCCGAATAAACGATTGCGTTCCCTTTTGTCACTAACAAAACACTGATGACTTGTTTCGGTCGTGACAATTTTATGTATTTTTGAGTCTAGCTCAAAGATCAGCACATGGTAAATAAATATATTGATAAAATAAATAAATGATTGAATAACACTCAAAAAAACGATGTCACAACGGAAACTTGACCGCATATTTAGGTAATGACTGTTCTGGCAATGACAATTTTAGATGGTGTCGATCAGCTCAAAGATGCTGATCAGCACATGCAATAACTCTCAAAAAGGTTTAATTGCAGAAAATGGTGTTTGGTAGTGACGCTCCTTAAAGTCACACAGATTTCAGAGTTTTCAACACATTCAACTCAATATGATGGTGAACGAGAGGCGATGAGAGGGAGAGACAGGAATATTTCCTGATCGAACATGTAGAAGTGTGTTAAAATCAGTCTCAGCCAATGGACTAAAACACGGTAATGACGTGAAAATGACATGATTTAAAAATAAAATATAAGATTTTTTTTTTTAAATTTCACTTAAAAAACCCCCAAAACAATTATTTCAATATCATTTTCACAAGTTGAAATTTTGGGGGTTCAGGACAGCCACCTCTCAACTGAAAGTACCCGATAAATGATGATTTATTATTTATTAAGCTTACGGATATTTATAAGTATTATTGTGGGATTCAATAAATAATGGAAGGATCTTAGTAAACGTCTAAAATTTGGATGCTTAAATGTTTTTTTGGTTGTGGGACAGCACTACGCACCAATTCCGTAGAATGGCCCATATATATCCTTCATCGTAGCTATAAATAGCTTGCAATACATAAAAACACATGCAGATGATAAACAAATGTAATATTTAGTGACAACGCAGGACTGCGGGCTCAAAAACTCTCACGCTGGCTCCGGACGTCCTTATTTTTGAGCTCTGACCGTCTCTTTCAGATATTTATATCAATTATAGTTTAATTAGTCCAAACCAAAGCATTTTTCCAGGCCAATAGAAAGGACAACTCAAAATAAATGTAATTTGACAGACAAGCCTAATTTTGGCAGCCAGAGTCCCATCTCACAGTGCATGTCATCTTATATAACGCTCCTTATCCTCTGACATTTATGATTCAAACTTCCAGAGCTGCGTTGACGACGCTTAGTCACGGGCCGGCTAATGAGCGTTTCCTTCGGAAGTTCTCAAAATGAGGCTCCAAGACCTTTAACTGGAATTACGAGAATGAATGAATGATCGCACACCTTTTGCCGTTTGATTCTGAGTCATTTCAAGAATGGACGGCGTCATCCTGTGACATCATTACAGGAGCTGCATATTTAGCATATTTGTCTAAAAATCGAGTGCTGTGCAATCTTTATCATTTTATTTTGGTCTTTCTCAGCTCCTCGAGCCCAATTTATTACTTTCAGGGATGGCATTCATGAGTCACAGAAATAGAATTGAGACATTTCGACCATTCTTCAAAGTAACGAGCCATCATTCCGAACGGCTGTCGTCGCGGAACCAAAGAACGTGGGAAGCATGAGCACGAATTGATTGCAGTTCACGGTTAAAGTCGAGCAACATTGAAATCGAGCGCAGTCAAGAATTTCATGGCTCTTCAACCTTTTATTATACTTTTGAATGGCAAAAATAAAGATTTCCAATGCCTGACCCTCACAAAACCCAAATGATCCCTCTAGAGTTAGAATTCACACAGAAGCAACATCAATGTGTTTTTTACAAAATAATTCATTTTACAAAATGCATGGAGATACATCATGTCACGGGTCCCATCGGCAGTCTTCAGCTCCAAATATGTGGTTCTCTTACCAGTCCGGGGGTTGTTTCAATGCATTTATTGATCTACAATTTACAGGAAACATGTCAAAGCAAACGTGTCGGTTCCAAGGCCAAAGCACACTATGTACATCTTCAAGCTAACATCTCTCAAAGTTTATTTTCTATGTACAGTGCAAACATTTACGTCATTATTTTAGTAGTATGCTGATGTCCTATACTAGACTGTGTAAATGGAAAACCAATGATGGTTAAGGAGAGCTGTTTTCTTGCCTTCAAAAGCCGACCTCAGAGCGGCTGGAAGAGAAGAGATCAGTGTTTAAATGAACTATATTTGCAGGCACGTTATCAAGCACCGTCTCCATCCAACTCACCAATGGTATATGATTCAGAAGTCGGTCTACAGTGACGTCATCGTAGCTCTCTCGATACGAGGTCTCGCCGCCAGCCGACTCCTCCTGCATGCTGGGCGGGTCTTCTTGACTAAAGAGAGGACGAAAAACGCCAGTTAAAATACCCTCTTCATTGTTGTCATTGATGTCAATGGTGCTTCATACCTTCTCTTTCCTGTTAGAACAGAGTTAAGATATTTCTTCACCGCCATCTGCTTGCGAAAGCGGCTGTAGTTGTCTGTGAATATTGCGTCTGAATGACGCTTCATCGGCGCCTGGTCTTCCATCAAATCATCGCTAAAGTCGCACAAAGAAATACATCAGATCCTGTGCGTTTCGTTTGACTAATCCTTGAGATTACCAGCTAAACATTTAACAATTACTTTTATTCATTTGGGCATTCCTATGTATATAATCCTATGGGCATTTTAAAATGGATTGGATAAACAAACCATTATGCACATTTCCATTTGACTTATATTATTTACAGTAATATAGATGCAATATTATGCTTCTTAAAGCAACTAAAACCTGTGATTGAATGATCTGTGATTGATCCATCTCCTAATCAGATAACCAGTTCCTCTTCCTATTAAACATCTAAAAACTATCTGATAATTGGCGGTTTTAGTTGGTTTCCAATGTTCAACTCTGGTTTAATGGTTTTAGAAGGTTTTGGGTGACTTCAAATCACCCTAGGCTGGTTTCAGCAGGGCTATGGATCATGTTAAGTGAATTGTGAATCGGCACCACTCGAACGCACCGTCATTAAAAAAGGGTTCATGTACCTGACCCGCTTTCCGATCAGTGACTCCAGGTACCGTCTGGCCGACAACTGTCCGAGAAGTTTACTGTATCCGCTTGTGAAGAGCCCGTCTGCGTGTCTTGTATCTCTGGACAGACAGAACCGGTCATTTAACCAACTTTACTCTAGAAACCAATGAATGACACAATCTAGTATTTATAGATGTAATAAAAGCTGCCTGTTTTAATTATACAAAGCCTTTTCACCATGTCTATGTCTCCCTTATGAAATTAAAATTCCACAATAATCGAACTAATAACGTAAATATTCTGAAGGCTTCATATTTGGCTAATTTATTAAGATTCTACACAGGGATGAATAGGTTGGCCCAAGTATTTTGTTGGTTATCGTGGTAAATTTTGCACATTTGTGTAAGAGCCACCAAAGATTTTAAGCATTTGGAGGAGATTAAAATGACTTACGACTAGGAATTTAAATTTATAAGGTTACATGTAGAACAGAAACGGTGTAAAGGCTAAATGGTGGTTTTCCCTACTTGTATGGCTCATACAATTGAAATGTACTTAAATATCCAAACAAACAACAAAAACAACTTATTTTTCTTCGTTTCCCCGAGTTTTTTATCGTCTTTTTTCTTGTTTTCTTTTCTGAGGCGATTCTGTCACATGCGCGCGCACAGCTCTAAAGGCGCGAACAGCGCGCGCTCATATTCCGATATATAAAATGCTTTAAAAACATTACAAAAGGAGTAAGGAATTTAGTTTAGGTCGTGCGCTTTAATAGAATAAATAGCTTACCTCATGGAGGCGAAGGGTAAACTTAAGGTCCGGGCATATAAAACACTGGAGAGAGTTATGAAGAGCAAAAGCTGAGAGCCGTTCCTCACGAGCATTGCTTTACACCTGAATAAACAATTAAATGTAAATGCATTTTAAAACTCGAATGCAATAGTAAAGGCATTTGCAAAAACTAACTTAAAATGCGCAGTCTCTTCTTCATTATAATTAAAAAAGGGGGAGCAATTTCTTTTTGATTAATTATAAGTTTTTGTTTCGCCTAAAACAATTTAAGATGAGTTTGTATATAAAATGCTACTTAAGAAAATATGTTTCAATGCATATTAATGATTATAAATGTCGTGCAATTTCTGTAGGCAATATATGAGTATGTCACATAAAATTGGTCTAAATGAATATGACATGCACAAGTAAAAATGACTATGGTAAATGTTCAGATATTAAAATGTAAGGAACTCACATGTGCTGTGGTGATGTGATGCGCGCGCTGATCGGGCTCCTGAAACACCTCCAGTCAAATCTCCCAAAGTGACCAGCTGGTTTTTAAAGTTCCTTTTCGCGGTCTCGTGTCTCTTTGAATAGTCTCACCCCTCGCCTCGTTTTATATGTCTGAATACTTTCCATCAGACAGGAAGACAATCAGATTTGATTTGTGTTAATACGTCACGAAGAAAGTCCCATTGGGACCGATGTGTTCGTCATTGGTCGGCAGGCACACTTCACACACACACACACACACACACACACACACTGGTGAAATCAAGTTTGTGATTGCTCAGAATGTTTTGTGTCATTCCTGGTGATTCATTCTTTGGATATTTGTTTGCATGGATGGATTTTTGGTCAAAGAAGAGATGCGAGAGGCATGAAACAATAAACCCAGAAAATGACTTTCCAGGTTACAAAATAATTCCTGCACAGAATTCCTGTAAGAACTGATCTTAAAAAAAATCTTAAAGGGAATATTGTACAAAATTTCAGAACACATTTTTAATAGGTTTAATACTGTCTAGATAGATAGATAGAAAGTTGGATGGAACGATAGATAGATCGATATATAGATAGATATAGATAGATGATGGATGTATGGATAGATAGACAGAAAGTTGGATAAAACGATGGAACAATAGATAGATAGATAGACAAATCCAGACAAAGTTGGATAGAACGATAGATTAATGGATGGATGATAGATAGATAGACAGATAGTTGGATAGATAGATTAATGGATGGATGGATGGATAGACAGAAAGTTGGATAAAACGATAGATAGATAGATAGATAGATAGATAGATAGATAGATAGATAGATAGATAGATACACTGTAAAAAGTAATACCTAGATATAACTTATAAAAAGTGAGGCAAGTGGCTGCATTGGATGTTTTAAGTTGAGTCAACTTTCAGCCTTTTTTAAGTATAATAAACACTGTAACATTACTTAATACAAACGCAACAAAATCAAGTTGAGTTAACTTAACAGTACTAGTATTACTCAGTTAGATAAACCTACTTTTCTTGGTACAGGTAACTTATTTATGGGTTGCTACAAGTAACTTGTACTCATTTTAGTTAGGTTTTATGAACATTATTTTTTTAGTAAAATTAACCTAAATCATATGTGATTAAACATTTTAATTGAGTCCTGGCTATAACCTCAAAAGAAATCTAAAAGTCTATATTCTAAGCACTACAGTGATTAACTTTACATAAACAGACTGTCAATAACAATTACAAATTCAATTGAAGAAGAAAAAGATAGGAAGATTGAAAACAATAACATTTATTCATTAAGTCAACATTAAGTCAACCAGTGTGACTTTTAACAGTGACAACTATTATTTTTAACAACTCCCAAATAGTGCACAAAACACTGTTGAGTATATACCTCATGAGGTAATGATAGGCACAGAACACAGTCCAAGGTCCACATTAATTAAGGCACTGAACAATGAACACAAAAGGAAAATAACCATGGAAATTATATTACCTGAGCAACTTGTACCTGTCAAATGAGTCTTAAGGTCAATAACAAAAAAGCAAAATAAAATTTTGTAAGACTAATTATTTTAAATTAAAATACTGGTAAAATTCAGAGACAAGTATTTGTATCACCCTGAAGATTATCAAATTATCTGTTACATTACGTTTAAGTTGGTATTTGGTAAACACACCTACCAAACTGATTCCATTTTTTCAAATGATGGCAAACAATGCCATATGACATTTAGAAATCATCTAAGACAACTTGGTGAGGAGATTTGCATACTTGGATGATGGCTTAGGACGCATGGGGTCCAATCCCACAAAGAGCCTCTGATATATCTCAAATGTATACACCAGTTTTGATGGATACTTTAGGTCAAGGCAATAGGTAAGTCCAAACAGGAGGCAGCATGCTTTTGGCAGGTTTGGCACACCTCTGACCACGGGCTGTCCTTCTATTATAATCCCAATCGTGTCGGGCTGATGGCACATGTATATTTTCAGGGGGCTACTCCCAAGCTCTGCGTGCACCTCTGTTTCATCACAACTCTATTGGAGGAGACAAATAAGAATCAAGAGTTTGGTCAGACAAACAGTAAATAAGATAGAAGGTAGAAGACAGATAAGACACAAAGTTACTCACCCCCATATCATCCCAGATGTTTATGTCCTTCTTTCTTTAGTCAAAAAGAAATGAATGTTTTTGATGAAAACATCCCAAGATTATTGTATACTGAACTTCAATTGGCCCCTAATTTGTTGAAGGTCAAAATGACAGTTTCAGTGCAGCTTCAAAGGCCTTTAAACGACACCATACGAGGAATAAGGGTCTTATCTAGCGAAACGATCTGTCATTTTCTTTAAAAAAAAAAAAAAAGACACAAGAAAATCTATATGCTTTATAGACACAAATGGTCGCATCTCAAATGCTTCTGCCAGAATGCAATTCGGTATTGCTCAAAAAGCTTACGCTAAATGTGGTACCAGTTCAGTTTTTTCCATAAGGTGAATAGGAAAGGCGTAGGACATTCAGCGTAAGCTTTTTGAAGAATACAGAATCGCGTTCTGGCTGATGCACTTGTGATGCAATCATTTGTGTCTATAAAGCATATACATTTTCATTTTATTTTAGGAAAATGACCAATTGTTTCTCTAGATAAGACCCTTATTCCTCGTTTGGTATCGTTTAAAGGCCTTTGAAGCTGCACTGAAACTGTCATTTTGACCTTCAACCGTTTGGAGGCCATTGCAGTCCACTATAAGGACAATAATCCTGGAATGTTTTAATCAAAAATCTTAATTTCTTTTCGAATGATGAAAGAAAGACAAGAACATCTTGGATGACATGGGGGTGAGTAAATTGTCAGCAAATTTTTATTTGAAAGTGGACTAATCCTTTAAGCTACAGAGTTTAAATATCTTTCAAGAGCAAACGTAATTACCCCATATCATCACAATATTAATACATACAGACAGAAAAATAGACATGTAGCTTTAAGCCCAAAACATACATGGTGGACACTGATGAGATCTTCCTGTCTCTCCCCCATGTACTCAATCAGGCATCTCAGGACCACTTCTCTTCTTTTCTCCACAGAGGCAGATGGTTCCTGTCAAAAAGTAAAATCTGATAAAAATTCACAGCCTGATGACAGATTGCTGTAAAAGGTCCTACTATACATACACCACTGTACTACAAGATCTCACACTACCACTAGCATCTCAGGAAAAAAAAAATGTGTTTTTACTCAAAAAAACTCAAGGGGGACAGTTCACAAAATTGAGATTTAACAGTCCAAGGCTGTGTTCATAAATATGAATCAAGCTTCTATCCTCACCTCAAAAACTTTCTTAAACATGTTTTACAGGACCTTTTATGTGTAAAGAGACTGCTGAGGAGCAAGGCACACTCTTGGAAAATGGTGACGTTGAATAGGAAAGGCATAGGACATTCAGTGTAAGCGTTTTGAAGAATGTGGAAACCGGAAGTACGTTCAAGGCGATATTTTGTTTATAAAGCATAAACGGTTGTATTTTTTTACACCACCATCCTTCCCATTAGGAACACGGTGAAATATTGATGACCAAGTACATGATAGAGAATACATTTTGGATGGTAAATGTTTTACATAAGACCATTTTTTCCTCTTACCTGGATGAGTGTCATCATTTGGGACTTGATTCTTTGACCGACGGCTCCTCCTTTTGCGTTAAAAAGTGACAACAGCTTTGGAGTTTGCCTGTCCAACTGTGACATAAATGTCGACTCAAGCGATATGCCAGTGATTCTCAGGAACTCTTCACAGATCTGTAAAGAGAAATATACCATCTTAGTTACATACCAAAAGTGATATGTTTTTTTTCTGTGATTTAAACAACATGAGAGTTTTGGATACAAATTAGTTTTCAATCAAATGAAAATCATGGACAGCGTCAAGCAGTAAAGGAACTTATTCACTATATTCAGCTATTTTTGAGTATGAATAATGCAAGAATTACATTTAAACTTTAGTCAAGTTTGTTGCCTTATGTGCCCCGTCTTCACAACTATGGGCCATTTACCATAATTGAGCAATGTAAAATTCAACTTAATGTGGCACAGCTACAAGAAACAGAGTCTGATGGTGAAGAAAGTTTTGTGAATTATAACTTGAAAAAGATACTGTTGACTTAGTGCATGCTGCACTGTATTTTATAGCCATACCAGTAGATGACAAAGAATTGGATTTTAGCTATTCAACTTTGCTGAGTTTACCTTACCTGTGACGGTTCAAAGAGGGCAGGCCATCTCTCTAGAAGATCTGCAACACTTGGGGCTTGACCTACAATCTCCTGTCTTCTCAAACTGAAGGTTCTTGACATCATCTCATTTATAACTCTGCCGTTATTCTTTTTCTTTATCTCAGAAATCAACTCCAGCCTGTTACTCTCAAGGGAATCTTCTGTTTCCCCGGCTGGATGAGGGGGCAGGTAATTAACCTCAGCTTTCCGTGGTTTTTTTACATTCTTTGCTGGTTGCTTGTCTTCAGAAGATTTGCGCCGTAAAGAGTTCACCAAGACTTCTGGAATCCCATGCATCCGAAGTTTGCTTCGGTAGTTTCCTACTTTATACTTCAGGCTCTGCTGCCATCCATAGAGACCATTGAAGGATCCTGGCTCCTTCAAACATGGGTGCTTTTTTATGAGAGCCTCTGCAACTGCACATCGATGTGCATCACTTGGGTAGGAAGTGTAAGAAAAGATGAGCTCAGCTAAACACTCCAGAATGTTGGACTTAACACCAGGGTAAGACTTTTCTTTGCACAAAAGGGAACCATCTCTGAGATAGTTTTCATTGCCTTTTTGAAGCACTAGTTCAGTGCTATATGAAAACTTTGGAATAGGAAACTCAGTTGGCCATGGCTTGTGCATCCCAGGGCTACGGGGACTGAGTATTGTAGTGTCATCAGATTCAGGTGAGATGGAGCCACTTGATGTTGATGGTAGAGACACAGAGTCATTTTCTGACACTGATATGGAGACAGAGCACTCTTCTGTTGGGAGCTCAGGAACATTTGTAAACAAAATGACAGGTGGAACATACACTACCTTTAGTGTATCCCTATCCTTCAGGTCATCAACTGAACTTAACGTAACAAAGTCATCAAAATCCTGGTCTTTGCGCTGAACACTTATGTCCATTGAGATTCCAAATGTTTGTTTTATTGTTGCTTCCAGCTCTTTAACTGAATGTGGCATTCCAGGAAGACAAAGTTTCTTTATGTCATGGTCCAGGATGACTCGAAATTTTACAGCTGCCTCCATTTTGATGATGTAGCCTTAAAAAGATGACAAAACAACATATTTTTACATTCAGTCTGGCATTGTTTAGCAAGCATTCTTTGTAGTACGTGCATGGTATATCAAAGAAACTGATAAAGAAGACTGTGAAAAATGCATACATCACTACCTCTTGAATTATACAAAACTGTATATATAACATGTATCTATTCCAGACAAATGTGTCGCTTCAGCGACACCATACACCTTCCAACAACCTTGTAGTCTGAGAGCGGACATACATCAGTGAGATCCTTGTGTTCCACAAAAACAACAAGCTCTGTGCTCTCCAGCTCAAACGCACGAAAGTGCTCATCATACCAGGAAATATATACTTTAGCAATGAAATGGACCTTGTCTCTCAGAATTACTATCTGAAGAACTTCAATAAAATCTGGGAGTCCTGCAGTAGACCCATAGGCCAAAATCATGCCTTTAGAGTACGTAGTTCCATAAACTGACACAGTGTTGGAAAGATGTACAGTAGTCTGACTTGGAGACACTCTTCTTATTGCATTACGTACATTTGTATGCAAAACAGTTACAGGCACTTGGGATACTCTGGCAGTACTGAAAGTGGGAACTGTTGTAGTTGCATGCAGATGGTGTGCAATCATCAACTGATGCTTAGTTGCAAGGGAAAATAGTACATTTTTGAAATTCCCTGTATATCTCACAATTTGTTTGAAATAACGATGTTTTCCCTCGAAACGCATCGTCCAAAGTGCAATGACAGGTCCAAACACTTTAATGAGCGTTGGATAGTGCTCCAAGAAGTGGTGTTTGGGGATCAACTTAACCTGAGGAAACGCAGCAAGTAATCTAAGTCGATGCTCAGAAATCATTGCGTCAAGAAATGACAAACTTGCTTCAGTTTGGGTTGGTGCTACCACAAGTTCAACTATGTCTTTGAGACACATGATTACGTTCCATGCAGGATCATTCAGTGGTATCTTGTGTCCTATCATTAGTGGGAGCAGTCTGATGAGGGTCCAGTTTTCGTGGGCATTTCCTCCAATACTTTTTCGAGTGGAGAATCCAATGGGAATGGGCTGTGGACAGTCGGTCTTATCTCCCCACTTGTAAGGAAATGATTTGATTGTGTTGTTAAGCTCGTCAAGTGTGATGTACTTTTTGGCTATGAAATCACTAAAGCACAGTGCTAATTCCATAGGAATAATTCCCTCAAAAAGGTCGTGCAAAATATCAGGCGGATAGCCCTCAACCATGTGAAAATGGCTTAGTTTCTCTGTCAGTGGGCAAGGCCTTTTCACACCAAAGCAGTGGGGTAGTGCAGGGTTTGTTTGTAGAGTCTTAACATGAATGGAATAATCCTCCTTTGTCCGGATGTGAAAAGCACCTGATCTCACTTCCTTTTCTTGAAAGTCAATGTGCTCTCCTAGACAGAACCTGCAAATGTATTGTCCTGAGAAACTTTCAACAAGGCCAGCAACTGAATGTGCACCAAGATTGTCAGCAACTACACAGTAAACGGTCCCTTTGACAGTTTTACCAAGGACAGGAACCAAAATTCCATCTTGTTCCAGTACAGCTATGTCATCCAAGAGTGGCTTGAGAACCTCTGCATAGCCAAATCTTTTAATATCATTAGCTTTGCACAAAAGTGCAAGATACACTGAAGTTAGTGTGGACCGAGAACAGGATTGGATATTTCCCAATATCCAGTACACAGCTGTTATCTTATGTTTCCTTCGAGATGTTCCTAAGGGATTACATACCTCAAAATCATCTACATAAAGGAATATACAGATTCTCTGCTCTTCAGAATAAAAAGCACTCTCTCTATAAATGGCACCATCACGGAATGATCTGTACTGTGCAGGAATACTTGTGTGTCCATCATCTGTGAGGAACTTCTCGCTGATATCTTCATTGTTTAAAATTTGTTTCAATGATTCAAGGATTGGAACATACTGAAAACTCTTATTTTCATTCGGATCAAGAATATATTCAACTGGCTCTACAACGTTAAACCTTTGTAGAAAGTACCGTCTCCTTTTGAAAGCTGACGACAGCAGGCCAGCCTTATCAAAAGCCATGCTTATGGGACTGGATTCATTTAACTCCTCAAATACAGATGTAACAACTGTGCTATCAATCACACAATTCTTCTTCTTCAAGTGTGATTCAACAAAGTCCCTGAAAACTGGTATGGATGCTGAGGACACAAACTGCATTTCATCTATTAATTCATCAATACACCTGTTTGAGACATTATGCACACTTTCCAGTTTGAGTAGGAAAGAAGCTATATGGTCCACAATTAAGTGCCTGTCATCCTTTTCCACAGAATGTGCACCTGAGCTGGTTCCTTCTCCACTACCTTCATCCATATACTCATCATGGGTGGCTCCAGAGTTATCAGGTTCAAAAGTTGGTTCCTCATTTGGCTTTTCCAAGACAGCTCTTTTAAAATTGCTCAGAATATGAGGGGTGTGCTTCCTGTGTTTGTGTGCGGTAAATGTTCCATAAATATTGGTTTGAAAATCACACCCTTCAAACACACACTCAACAGTCTCATTACTTTTAAGGTGATGGCCAACATGTGCAAAATATTCTCTCTCTGTTGGAAACCCCTGGGTCCTACACACCAGGCATGTAAAGGACAGGACAATCTCAGGTCTTTGCGTCTGACTTTCCACATGGCATCGAGACAAATGTGAATGCAAACCACTCCAAGTTTTGAAAGAACATGGACATTCCAAGTATATACATGGTAATGAATGACTATGGCTGAAGGTTCCATGATGGAGTCTATAATGTTTCAAAATGTCACTTCTGGTAGGTAATTGGTCACTGCATCTTTTGCATTGCCAATTCATTTTTACCTGTGCCTACATAAATTAAGAGTGGAAATAAAAGGCAAAGTAATGACATCTTAGGTAAACTTTGCAGTTACAATAGTGATGGCACATCATTTGTTTGCAAATGTTTTAGTCACCAGCGAATTATAGCATCCCCTACGTGCAGGAGTCAGTGTTGTGGTTGTCTGCTGAAGCCACATTTAATAGACTTTTTCTCCAATTTATTTTTTATGATCCACTTTTTTAAAGCCTGGTAGTTTAGTTGTACAGTATATTTAACTTGATTAAGGATTTTAGTGATCACATGTCAGGATCTAAAATAATTACAGAAAAAGGTTGAGCAAATGTTATTGGCAACTGACAGCTTACCAAACTGCCTCAGAGAAAGACTGACTAATAATAAGAAACTGTTCTATTTGTTGATTTTTACTGTTTGTTGTGGGGAGGAGGAGACAGAAAGGTGATCATATCTGCCTTCTATTGATGGTTGGTACATAAAAACGTCTTCAGAAATGTAACTCTGGAGCCCACACTATTGTTTGCAATTTTAACTATGTTTTACTTACCTGGATGTGAAGCTTGAAAACTCCAGGTAACAAAAGCGCTTGGGTATCTAAAGACCAGGAAAATGCATGTTAGAATAAGGTTAAAAAGCAGTGGTAAGATTAACTTATTTAAGTAAAAGGTTAGAAATACTTTTAGGGTTTTTTCCAACCACAAATTAATTGTCATTAATTGACTATGCAGCATTAAAAAAAACGTGGATCAAATCTCTAAAATCAGACAGACTACTAAGCATACATCTCTACAGTTTGTGCATCTGCTTTAGTAATGCAAAAGTATACTAACATGATCTCTGATTGATTCCAGAGTCCTGTCAAAGACACAAAGCTAGCTTGTAAAACACCACAACTTACTTTTCCTTATGTGGCCGCACAACCATTGCCTGCAGGCTCGAAATTGCGACGTTTCGATCGCATGTGATCCACTTAATTTAATCTGTGCAATCTAAAAATATAACTGAGGTCATTTGTGTAACAAATTATTACCTACGTATCTGCGTTTTTAACACGTCCATCCTAAATGTTGAAACAGTGGCGATGATGTTAGGTTAGCAGGCGCTAGTAACAGGTGGGCCAGTGCCATCAGACGTACGAGCACGGAGACCGTGTTGTTAATATGAAATTAATTAAGTGCTGTAGTCATGCCTACTAGGTGTTTTAAGGCTATTTTGGTCTTAATTTTATTAATATGACTTTTAATCGTTAGTTAGCGTTAACTTAAACTAATATTTGACATTAAGCGGTAAGGTAAAAGTCCTAATAAAAACACGTTAACATTAGTACTACGCTAGTTTAAGTTAACGCTAATTAACGATTAAAAGTGATATTATTGGTAAAATTAAAGCCAACGTAGCCTTAAAACATATAGTAGGCATGACTACAGCACTTATTTAATTTCATATTAACAACACGGTCTCAACCGCCGTTGTCTGTCGATAGTTGCCTACAAGACCACATTACACTACTGCAGCCATTTTAGCTTGCCATGTTTGCTGGATAGCTAGCCATACAAGACAACCTAACCTCGGCTCCCTACTGGAGTAAGCGATTTCGCGTGACTTTACATCACCAATCATTCAGCTAAATGTGCAAACTTACCGTGTTAATCAGACTCTGAAATTCAGATCCGCTGCAGCGAACAAACGGTTGGCGCGTCGAGGAAGATGCTGCGTCTGACTGGAATTCCCGCCAGTGAAAAGGGGATAATGCCAACTTATAAAAAATTTAAAATATTTACGTTTGATCAACACACACCTGCACCATCGACAGCTACTCTAATAAATTGTGTATCTCAACTCACTTTTATAACATTTCTTGTACACAACAACCACATACAAACAACTACTCAAATAAATTGCAATAGTTTTATTTAAATTATATTGTTATATAAAAACTGATTTATTTTAAGTAAAGAAGAAGTATATTGATATTTTTTAGTATAAAACAAATAAAATAAACTAGATTACAACTATTTAAAGTATATTAAAACTACTTTGTGGGTGTAGCACTTTTTACAGTGTAGATAGATAGATAGATAGATAGAAACTTGGATAGATAGATAAATGGATGGATGTATGGATAGACAGAAAGTTGGATAAAACGATGGAACAATAGATAGAAAGATAGATAGACAGATCCACACAAAGTTGGATAGAACGATAGATTAATGGATGGATGGATAGATAGACAGAAAGTTGGATAAAACGATAGATAGATAGATAGATAGATAGATAGATAGATAGATAGATAGATAGATAGATAGATAGATAGATAGATAGATAGATAGATAGATGGACAGATATAGATAGATGATGGATGGATGGATAGATAGATAAATGGATGGATGTATGGATGTATGGATAGATAGACAGAAAGTTGGATAGATAGACAGAAAGTTGGATAGATAGATAGAGAGATAGATAGATAGATAGATAGATCAGTAATTCTCAAAGTGTGGTCAGCGTAAAGATTACCTAAACTAGGCAAGCTCTTAACCCGCAGCGGATCGCGGGCGCGGGGGTTGACATCGGCAGGGTGCCATGACTGCGACCTTTTTTTGAGGATGTGCGATTTGAAATTTTATGTGGTCGCATTTGTGCGAGTGCATGCTCATGTTATTCGCGCTTGTGTAACAGAAAGAGGTATCAGCAGCTGCTGCCGTCCGTAACTGTTTTGTTTTCAAAATGAACAAAAATTATATAATGAATGAGTATATCATGAATCCATTTTCCAAACCATTTTCCATTGTCTTATCCTGAATCACTACGGTGCGCCTATAATAAGTGTTTATATTCGGACTATTTCAGACCAGGCTCGGCTGCGCTGCGGAGTATCACAGTACCTGCGTGACTCGTCATAGACAAACAGAGAGAAGTAGTTCCGGCTACAATGTTCTTCCGCAAGACACATGCAGTTCTATTTATTAACCCTAGAGAGCGAACGTACACGCGCACTGCTCAATGATGATGAAACGCGCCAATTAGGAATTCAGGAAATTTAGGAATTAAGCCATATAAAAATGAAAAGGTTAATAGCTGAATAATAATCATAAAAAATAAAGTTTCTAATGATGAGTGCACAGGTAAAAAGGCATTAAGTTTCTTCAACAGCAATGGATTAGACCAGAGCTCCTCAAAAGGCTGCGAGAGAATGTTTGGCCCGCGCTAATGTCAAATAGTGTTGTCAAGGTAACGCATATAAGCACGTCTCTGTCGCGAAAATTCAAACGCAGCATCATTGCTCACGTTGCGTAACCGCTGGTGCGTTGAAAATGCTCGCGCTCCGCGCCGGTGGTCACGCGCGGTTAGTCTGTCAGAGACTCAAAAACTGACAAGGGAAAATAGACTAAAATGTGAATGGACTGAAAATTTTTGGTTTATTTTGTCTGACCAACCACAAAAGAAAGAAAGTAAACTGTATGTGAGAAAGTACAGTGTTTGCTTTTATATTATTAGTTACATAAAGGCAAACTAAAGTTGAATATTTTCTCATTTACCTTCAACATTCAGCAAATACACACCTATATTAAAACAAATCTCTGAATATCTAATTAACATTTAATTTCACAGACCATGCAGATTTATTCAAATACAACAGTGAGATTTTCTGAAGTGTTTGTAGACCGCGTGAACGCGTGTTTTCTGCGCGTGACAGTCGATCCGTGTGAAATGAATGCGGACTTCTGTTCCGCTTCACTGGAATAAATATATAATTCATACTTTTCATATTTCTATTTTATTAAATATGAATTAAAATAATATACCAGATTTATATCGGCCATCAGCCACTGTGATTTAATATATTTGAGATTAAGACGATTATTCATCAAGCATACATTGATTAAAATTGTTGTAGCAAAAAAGGTGCGACCAAATCTTGTGCTTGTGCGACCAACTGAGAAAATTGGTAGCACCAGTGCAACCAGTGAAAAAGTTAGTCTGGAGCCCCGATCAGTGTGTTTTAATAACGAAAAAATGGATAATTTCATTGCATTTGTGTTTGAATAATTAGTTTTTCACTTGAAACAGTTGCATATTAAATTTAAATTTAGTTTATCCTTCCTATGTTGTTGTTTTTGGGGGGCGTGTTAGAGTGGGATTCTGTTAGGTGGTCCTCAGAAAAAAATTGGAAGATAAAGTGGTCCTTGGGCTGAAAAAGTTTGAGAAACACTGATATAGATAGATGTTGGATGGATGGATAGATAGACAGAAAGTTGGATAGATAGATAGATAGATAGATAGATAGATAGATAGATAGATAGATAGATAGATAGATATAGATAGATGTTGGATGGATGGATAGATAGACAGAAAGTCGATAGATAGATAGATAGATAGATAGATAGATAGATAGATAGATAGATAGATAGATAGAGAGATAGATAGACAGATAGATGTTGGATGGATGGATAGACAAAAAGTCGAGAGATAGATAGATAGATAGATAGATAGATAGATAGATAGATAGATAGATAGATAGATAGATAGATAGATAGATAGATAGATGTTGGATGGATGGATAAATAGACAGAAAGTTGGATAGATAGATAGATAGATAGATAGATAGATAGATAGATAGATAGATAGATAGATAGATAGATAGATAGATGTTGGATGGATGGATAGATAGAAAGTTGGATAGATAGATAGATAGATATAGATAGATGTTGGATGGATGGATAGATAGACAGAAAGTGGATAGATAGATAGATAGATAGATAGATAGATATAGATAGATGTTGGATGGATGGATAGACAGACAGAAAGTGGATAGATAGATAGATAGATAGATATAGATAGATGTTGGATGGATGGATAGATAGACAGAAAGTCGATAGATAGATAGATAGATAGATATAGATAGATGTTGGATGGATGGATAGATAGACAGAAAGTCGATAGATAGATAGATAGATAGATAGATAGATAGATAGATAGATAGATAGATGTTGGATGGATGGATAGATAGACAGAAAGTTGGATAAAACGATGGAACAATAGATAGTTAGACAGACGGACAGACAGACAGATAGATAGATATATTATTTTAAACAGAATCATAATTGAATGATGTAATGCCGGATCTCTACCCTCTTCTTCACCCTGATTCAATCCCGTTGCTAACAGGATCATTCTCTGCATTAAATTCATCACTGCCGAAATAATGAACAAACAGGGTCAGCTGTTGAGAGCCGCTTCTGACACAAACCAGACTCCTGCGAGCCCTCAACACAGGACATGTTTACATGCACAAGTCGTCATTTCTTCCCAATAATGTGAAGTTAGCTGTCGGCGTCGCATTACGGCATTTCTGAGCAGGAACAGAGAGTCGCCCTGTGACCTTAACAACATCCTAATGATTTGATCTGGAAGCTGTTTTCAGGGTCTGGATCCTTCAAGTGATTAATGAGGGAAGCAGATTGCAAGTGCGATGCCAATAAATCAAGTTTACAAATACGATTTCAGTCTTTGTTGTTTATTAGCATCTAGACAGAATCTAGGAAGCGTGAGACTTCCTTTATGTGGATGAATTAGACGGTGGAGTTTAATATATAGTGTTGGAGAGTTGTTCGAATCCATAACACCAGATATGAACAATAGAAACAGAGATGGTGGACTTAGTAAGTTCAAGTCTCATGATGTCCTGATCCCTCCTTCCAGAAGAACTAGAGTAATATGTCGTTAGGCAAATTTAAATAGTTATAAGACGTTTAACATCTTTCTTCATTTGTCTTGAAATTCAGAGAGGAAGAGTCCGTTCTGATCGACACATGCATATCCGCTTCCGTTCTTGTCTTTGTACTGCGTCCCAAAATCCCAGTGACGGATCGGTTAGACGAACCCTTAAGAGCATCCGAATGAATCCAGTAAATACATCTGTATATGTGGCCACACAGAGGACATCAGCTTCAATAATGTTATCAGAGCGTCATTAGATCAGTAATCACAGCACGGCTCCGGAGACACGGACAATCACATCACCAGTTTTATTCAGTCCGTCTGCTTGAATCTGAATTATACTTTCTGTAATGAATAATAAGTACAGTTATCTGTCTATCTATCCATCCATCCATCCATCCGTCCGTCCGTCTATCCATCCATCCATCCATCCATCCATCAATCAATCTAGCTATCAATCCGTCCATTCATTCATCCATCCATCCATCTATCCATCTATCAATCAATCTAGCTATCAATCCGTCCATTCATTCATCCATCCATCCATCCATCCATCCATCAATCAATCTAGCTATCAATCCGTCCATTCATTCATCCATCCATCCATCCATCTATCCATCTATCAATCAATCTATCTATCTATCTATCTATCTATATCTATTTGGCCATCCATCCATCTGTTTGTCTCTCTATCTATCTACCTATCTATCTATCTATCCGGCAGTCCGTCCATTCATTCATCCATCCATCCATCTATCCATCTATCAATCAATCAATCAATCTATCTATCTATCTATCTATCTATCTATCTATCTATCTATCTATCTATCTATCTATCTATCTATCTATCTATCTATCTATCTATATCTATTTGGCCATCCATCCATCTGTTTGTCTCTCTATCTATCTACCTATCTATCTATCCGGCAGTCCGTCCATTCATTCATCCATCCATCCATCCATCTGTTTGTCTATCTATCTATCTATATCTATTTGGCCATCCATCCATCTGTTTGTCTCTCTATCTATCTACCTATCCGGCAGTCCGTCCATTCATTCATCCATCCATCCATCCATCCATCCATCTGTTTGTCTATCTATCTATCTATCTATCTATCTATCTATCTATCTATCTATCTATCTATCTATCTATCTATCTATCTATCTATCTATCTATATCTATTTGGCCATCCATCCATCTATCCATCCAATTGTCTATCTATCAATCTATCTATCTATCTGGCCATCCATCCATCCATCCATCCATCCATCCATCCATCTATCTATCCATCCAATTGTCTATCTTTCTATCTATCTATCCATCCATCCATCTATCCATCCATCCATCCATCTATCCATCCATCCATCCATCCATCCATCCATCTATCTATCTATCTATCTATCTATCTATCTATCTATCTATTTGGCCATCCATCCATCCATCCATCCATCCATCCATCTATCCGATTGTCTATCTTTCCATCCGTCCGTCCATCAATCTATCTATCTATCTATCTATCTATCTATCTATCTATCTATCTATCTATCTATCTATCTATCTATCTATCTATCTATATCTATTTGGCCATCCATCCATCTGTTTGTCTCTCTATCTATCTACCTATCTATCTATCCGGCAGTCCGTCCATTCATTCATCCATTCATCCATCTATCCATCTGTTTGTCTATCTATCTATCTATATCTATTTGGCCATCCATCCATCTATCCATCCAATTGTCTATCTATCAATCTATCTATCTATTTGGCCATCCATCCATCTATCTATCCATCCAATTGTCTATCTTTCTATCTATCTATCTCTCCATTCGTCCATCTATCCATCCATACATCAATCAATCAATCTGGCAATCCATCCATCCATCCATTTGTCTATCTATCTCTGTAGAACTGAAACAGATTGCACACAAACACATTTATGCACAACTCAATACTGAATGTTTATTGTCAGGGAATATTTCAGTCTCTGTGCTGTTCTGTGACTAACAGTTTCATCTCCGCACACACTGACACGACCGTGTCCTGTACGTCCTCTCACACACATGCGAGCATCGAGTTTCTCACCGTTGTGTAGGCTCTTGACCGGGACTGATGGATATGACAGCTCTCACTCATTGGCAAAATATTTTTTTTCCACACCTCTGTCGAATTGTGTAGTTCACGCGATATTGCCAATTTATCTAAAGTAGCTAAAGTTTCGCTGTGCATGCAGTGGAAAGACTTGGGTTTAGTAATACACAGAAACAATTTGAAGGACTGAGAATCAGTCCTGAGGTGACGCTTGCCATATGTGTGACAGGGAGGAGTTTTATTGAAAAATAATCGAGTGAGATGACAACACCGGAGACACATTCATCCAGACACACACTACCCAGCGTACATTAACAATCCCTGCGAGTCTATAGAGGAAGCATGCAACCTTTATTCTGTCTCTATTGAGTTCATATTGATCTCAACACATCCATCTCTACTGTGTCAGAGTTTATGGGAAATAAAATGCCTGGAATTCACTACCACCTCAGAGCGTCTGAATAGTGCTTTCACTCAAATAGAATCTATTTCTCTATTGATTGCACCACAAATATACATATCAAAATATGAATAACTTTTATACAGCATGCACAAAACACAGTCTGACGCTTGCATCAAATGCGAAGCAAGTTCTCTTAAATTGATTTTCCAGGCACACATATCTCACATCTGACTGAGGCTCGGGGATCCAGAGTCTCTACATTCTGTGCCTCAAACTCAAATTCAACTTATAGATGATGGAAAAGAGTTATTAATTATCTGTAGCTTTAGGTTTTAGTGTGGATGTTGCTAAAGATTATACAACCGATACAGTCTAAAAATGCTGGGTTAAAAACAACCCAAGTTGGGTTGAAAATGGACAAACCCAGTGATTGGGTTGTTTTAACCCAGCGGTTGGTCTGTATGTTTGCTCAAACCTGCTGGGTAGTTTTATTTAACTCAACTTTTGTTTAAAAATTACTGCATTGCTTGCTTAAAATGAACTCAAAGTATTTTGGAAATGAACTTTTATTAATATGTTGGATAAATGAACATTGATTAATATGTTTAATGAATAATAATTAAACACTGGACATTTATTAAATTGCTTATTAATAAATGTTCACCTTTTGATTATTATTCTTGCCTATTATGTGTCGGATTTTTAATTTACAACCTATTTCATTTTCAGTTTCATTTTAAGCCAGACATACAGTAATTTTTAAACAATAGTTGAGTTAAATAAAACTACCTAGCAGGTTGATCAAACATTTAACCCAACCGCTGGGTCATAACCACCCAATCGCTGGGTTTGTCCACATTTAACCTTACCGTTGGGTCGAAACAACCCAAACACTGGGTTTGTCCACATTTAACCCAACAACTGGGTCAAAACAACCCAAACGCTGGGTTTGTCCACATTTAACCCAACAACTGGGTCAAAACAACCCAACCACTGGGTTCGTCCACGTTTAATCCAACCGCTGGGTCAAAACAACCCAAACTCTGGGTTTGTCCACATTTAACCCAACCGTTGGGTCGAAACAACCCAACCGCTGGGTTTGTCCATTTCCAACGGATATGCAATTATTTTGTTCATAACTAAGAAGTCCCCAATATCCAGAGAATAAATATGGGTGGTGCTACAATAAAAAATATTTATTTACACTTTTATCAACATTATCACACACACAATCTTCTGCTATTATCACTTGTATTTGAATGAAGCTGTAAAGCAGATTTGTGGAGTTCAACATGTACATTTACTTTAATTTAGCAAATGCACTTTTATCCAAATCCGCTTATAAACGAAGAACACAACGACATGAGTGACTAACAGAAACTCGAGAAGCGTAATCAAATCAAACCAACATCTGTGTTTACACATTAATGTCTTTACTCAGGCACTTACAGACATAATACACATCAAAATGTCTTAAAAATGTAAATAAATAAACATTTGAAAGATTTAAACTACTAAATCTGCTCAAATATATTAGTGCAACATGGATCATATCAAATCATGTCAATAAAACACATCTTCAGGGACTTTTGCTTTAAGTTACCTTAATATATTTCACTTTTATAACTATATTTATATGTGTCAATGCATTAAACACAAAATATCTTGAGATTAACCACAATTAGTTAATTTGATGAACTGCCAGCCAAGAATCACTTAATAAAAAAGCTTGAAATTGACAATGAGAAACATCTGACCTCACAAAGACTGAGAAACATTGCCACGAATATTTAATTAAACTATTTTATATTCCTATTCACATTTATAAGATTAGGGCCCTGGTCACATGTCCAGGTTGTTTCCCAGCTTTCAGTCCCCACAGAGGATAAATAATATAAAATATGATTTTAATGTTGACGTCTTTATTTAAAGGGACAGTTCCCCCATTAATGACAGAATTTTCGTTTTTGGGTGAACTATTCCTTTAAGAAAAATACTGCCAAACTATTTTGGTTTTACTTGTTTTTTTTTTACATAATACTATGGTATTATGCTAAGTACCATGGTAATTATTTAGTACCCATGTACACCATGGTACTGCCATGATTCAAGCATTACTTGTTTACCTTGCGGTCCCGCCAGTTCTGCGTGCGTGCGTCTTGCGCTTCCAGAACGCAGCTCTGTGATTGGTCAGAAGTTCGGAAGTGCGTCACGGGATAACAACATGTCCGCGTTCATTTGAAACAGTGTAGTGTGCTCAATCGCTTTTCACTGCATACTTTGATGTGTTTGTATGTTGGGCTCAACGAGCAGGCGATTGCTGAGGGAGAGGCATCTGTCAAAGGGAAGGACCGCACTCCAGGACAGGAAGCTCGACTATTTGTTATTAGCAGGTGAATGTTTTGAGCGGATGTTAGCAGTAGCGCTGCGGCTAATCCTGACAGGATGACAGACTGACTGAAATATACAAAGTTTCGCGTTTTTCCTTAAACACTGTTACACGTTACAAACGAAAACGGAAAGATGAGAGATCATGTGCAGTGTAATGGAGGAATTTACTCCTGAATGAATGTAGTGATGCCACAGCAGATGTAACTGTCACCGGCACATGACACTGGATCAAGTCGACGGTTAATGATGTATTTGAGTCTGCAGCGGACGAACTTCTGCTCTGAGGGGATTTTAGCGGGAAAAAATGCAGAGGACGGTCGAGGTGCTTGAAAGATACGGATAGATTGACAGATAGAGGTTGTATGGAAAGATTTATGTGTGGTGATGGATAGATAATATAGAATGATACATACATAGACAGACGGATAGATGGATGGATGGATAGATAGATAGATAGACAGATGGATAGATGGACGGACAGACAGATAGATGGATAGACGGACAGACAGATAGATGGATAGATAGATAGACGGATAGATGGATAGATAGATAGACAGACAGATAGATAGATAGATGGATAGATGGATAGACAGATAGATAGATAGACAGATGGATAGACGGACAGACAGATAGATGGATAGACAGATAGACGGACGGATAGACAGATAGACAGACAGATAGATAGATAGATAGATGGATAGACGGACAGACAGATAGATGGATAGACAGATGGATAGACGGACAGACAGATGATGGATAGACGGATAGACGGACGGATAGACAGATAGACAGATAGACAGATAGACAGATAGATAGATAGATAGATAGATAGACGGACAGACAGATAGATAGATAGACGGACAGACAGATAGACGGATAGATGGATAGATGGATAGATAGATAGACAGACAGATAGATAGATAGATAGATAGATAGACAGATAGATGGATAGACGGACAGACAGATAGATGGATAGATAGATAGATAGATAGATAGATAGATAGATAGACAGACAGATGGATAGACGGACAGACAGATAGATGGATAGATAGATAGATAGACAGACAGATAGATAGATAGACAGATAGATGGATAGACGGACGGACAGACAGATAGATAGATAGATAGACAGACAGATAGATAGATAGACAGACAGATAGATAGATAGATAGACAGATAGATGGATAGACGGACGGACAGACAGATAGATGGATAGATAGATAGACAGATAGATAGATAGACGGACAGACAGATAGATATACAAACAGATAGAATGATGATGGATGGATACATGGACGGACGGATACATAGATCGACAAACAGACAGATACATATATAGATAGATGGATGGATAGATAGATGGGTAGATAGACAGACAGATAAATGGATGATGGATAGACAGATGGATGGATACATAGATAGAAAGACAGATGATGGACGGTTACATAGACAAATATATGGATGGATGGTTGGACCTATGGAAACAGATAGATAGATGGATGGATAAATAGATAGACAAATGGATGGATGGACGGACATGGATGGATACATAAACAGATAGAACTATGCGTGGATGGATGGATAGAAAAACCTGTATAGACCTACAAACGGCTGGACAGTTATGGCTAATGCTGGCTTGTTATTGTAATAAGTATAATACAATAGTAATAAAACAATATCATATACAAATTTGCATAATGTATTTTAAATTGTGTTCAATTTTACAACATAAATGTTTCAAAAGCACATTTGTTTGTGTTTTGGACATTGATGCTGTTTTTGACTCAATATGCCTCGACCGATAAAGCACGTTCACATACACTGAGGCATATTTTGTGAAAAATTCATGCAACTTCAAAAATATGGACCGATTATCTTAATTTGCTGCCGTATTGAAGGTGACATGAATGTCAACCCATTCTGTGTTTGTAATAACTGTAAATAATTGTTTCTGTCCGTGTGCGTTCACAGAAATAATGCTGATATTGGGAACTCATGTCGCACATCTATGAAGAGAGAGCCACAATGATAGCCGCAGGCGAATTGCAGTCGTTTGTCCCGTTCGGTCGTCGTGAGCACTGCAAAAATCACCCGAATGCCGTGAATCTCCAGCTGCGGCAGCTCCAGCCGGCCTCGGAGCTCTGGTCCTCGGACGGGGCGGCTGGACTCGTGGGATCCCTTCAGGAGGTCACTCTACACGAGCGTGAGAAGGTAGTTCAGTCAAGTCAAGTCATCTTTATTTATACAGCGCTTTTTACCATGCAAATTGTGGCAAAGCAGCTTTACATTAATAAGAAAATGGTGTCATTGTGCAGCTTATTCTATATATTATTGATTCATTCCGTTGCAAATATCAGTAGTTATTAGTCTAGTTAAGCAGCATGTTTGCTCTGCTCCTTTTCCTCGGAGGGTACATATCATGAAAATCTTCCACGTTTAAGTGCAATAATCGGGTCCATTTACCAATCCAGAAAACGTGAAAAAGGACAACCCAACCCAGTAACTTTGCTTTCTCTGCAATTATGTGAAAAAAAGCTTAGATTTCGCTCCCCTAGTGACGTAGGAAGGGGATCTTATTTTAATATTTCCGCCCTTTAATTTGCACGTTTCCGCTTACTTATTTATCCACGAACCGTTCAGAAACGTCTTCCTGAGTCTCTCCATCCGTTTGAACACTTTCCTCATTTTGTCTGCGTGAGATTCTCCAGCTTTGTTGTTGTTGAGCCGTTGAAGCTCCGCCCTCTTCTGGAGCAGCAGCTCATTTGCATTTAAAGGGACGCGCACAAAAACGGCGTGTTTTTGCTCACACCCAAAAAGAGGCGAATTTGACAAGCGATAATAAATGATCTGTGGGGGATTTTGAGCTGAAACTTCACTGGAGACACCAGAGACTGATATTACATCCTGTGAATGGGCATTATAGGCCCCCTTTAAAGTGAAAAGCAACAGTTGTTAATTAAAATAAGTATGATTATGGTGTGATTGGCAGGAGCGCTGGCAGCTGAGGAAGGGAGCGGCTCCTGATGAGGTGGAGTATGAGGAGGAGCTGTATGTGGCTGGAAACATGGTCATATGGAGTCGTGGCAGTAAGAATCAGGCCTCACATGTGTACAAGGCTTTCACGGTGGACAGTCCAGTTCAGCAGGTACTGTAAATTTGGGGTTGGTTAGAATGTAAAATACAGTAAAAATAACGAGATATTATTACAGTGTAAAATAGCTGTTTTCTATTTGAATATATTGTAAAGTGTAATTTATATCCAGTGATCAGAGCTGAATTTACTCCAGTCTTCCGTGTCATATTCTGATTTGATTAAGAATCAAGAAACATTTATGATTATTATCAATGTTGAAAACAGTTGTGATTCATTTTTTTGAGGGAACGGTGACAGATTTTTTTGATGAATAGAAACAGCATTTACTTGAAATAGAATTTTTTTTTTGTTAATTTCTTTCCAAAAAAACAAAAACAACCCTTGTGTATTGACATTTTTGAAGTGCCCAAATACTTTTTGGCATTAAGGATTGCTTTTCATACTTTTCAAAATTCAGTGTATAATATAATTTCACTTACTGTTTTATAGGCTCTATGGTGTAATTTCACCGTTCCTCAGTCGAAAAAAGATGGTAAGAATTTTATGCAGTTTTGTGTTATATTATTGTTGTCACACAAGTTAAGAAAACTATTTTTTAAATATATATATATATATATATATATATATAATGCTTAAAAGATTAGATCACTTCAGAATTCAAATTTCCTGATAATTCACTCTCCTCCATGTCATCCAAGATGTTCATGTCTTTCTTTCTTCAGTGGAAAAGAAATAAAGGTTTTTGAGGAAAACATTCCAGGGTTTTTCTCCATATAGTGGACTTCAATGGGGTTCAACGGGTCCAAATGTCAGTTTCAGTGCAGCTTCAGAGACTCTACATGATCCAGACGAGGAATAAGAGTCTGATCTAGAGAAACCATCGCACATTTTCTGAAAAAAAAGTAATATTTTTTATATTATATTATAATTAAGTTATATACTTTTTAACCTCGAACCCTTCCGTCTACGTCACATGACCTTTCCAATGTGATTTACGTAATGTGTGGAGCATCAGAGCAGTGCAAGACGAGCATTTGTGGTTAAGAAGTATATAATGTTCATTTTTTTTTATAAAATGTGCGATGGTTTCTCTAGATCAGACTCTTATTCCTCGTCTGGATCATGTAGAGTCTTTGAAGCTGCACTAAAACTGACATTTGGACCCGTTGAACCCCATTGAAGTCCACTATATGGAGAAAAATCCTGGAGTGTTTTCCTCAAAACCCTTCATTTCTTTTCAACTGAAGAAAGAAAGGACATGAACATCTTGGATGACATGGAGGAGAGTAAGTTCCTAGAATTCTTTAGTTGTTGAGTGATTTATTTTTCCCGGTGATCTCCAGTAACGGATGTTGTGGAGCAGACGGTGTGTATCGTCCAGAGCAACTGTGTGAACGTCCACAGCATGAGTGGGAAAGACTTCATATCTCCGCTCCCCTTCCAGGTCAGAATGGGTGTCTGTTGAGTTTCTCCACATTACATCTATGTCTGATTCACATGATGGAGGCCTCACTCACAAATCCGGTTTACAGCCATGTCTGTTCGGAGGAATCCGACAGAGAACGCTTGTGACTGCCGTCAGGGATTTAGTCAGCCTGACTGTCGTTTTCAGCTCAGTGACTGATTATGTGGGGTAGTTGTTCGTTTCATGAGGCATAATGGGTTATTTGGCACAGAGACAGGAAAGGGGGCGGTTTTGGTTTTAGTAACAGTATTTAGACAGCGCAATTTACAGTTCTGGCTTTATTTTACATGAGCGTATTCTGGCATGTTGCCCCAGAGGCTTTTCCTAAACATTTCAGACTTATGTGTTTATAAACAAGACCGGAATTGGGAGCCTGAAACTTCTACATTTTTTTTCATAATAGAATTAAAGTTTGCTTGTTTGCACAAATATCTAGATTGAATACAAGCAGTACTGCATTGAATACATTGCTGTATTGTGAATATAGTATGGTTCATGTCTGTTCACAATCACATCCTTGCATAAATACTGTTTTCCATCAGCTACAAAATTGTAATGTTCTGCCTTTCTCCTGATTGTTCTCCTGATTGACTTGATTGTAGGTGTCTGCTCTCTGGTCAACAAAGTTCGGCTTACTTTTGGAACGCAAAAATATCACGGTTGATGGCCACATGAGCCCCATCAAGTATGTTTATTTATTTTTTAACAAGCAAAATGTTAATACTGTAAGTGCTTGCGTTTGTGTGTTGTTAAAGAATGCTTGTGTCGAATGAATGTGTTGTTGACTGATTTGAATCTTGTTATCAGGGAACCTCTCCCGACCCTGTTCAGCATGCTGCATCCCTTGGATGAAATCGCTCCGGTTGTTTGTAAGTCCAGCGGTAAGATTTGATAACTGTGCCATTTCATTCACTGTTATTTTTTTAATGCAGTATTAAAATATTTATTAATATTTTAAATTAACTGAATATTTAAAGATAAAAGCTTTCATTTTAGTTTTAGTTATTTTGTTATGTGCTTTAAATATTTATTAGCTTTTTAAATTTTTTTTTTCTTAAATATTTCTAGTTAGTTTTGGATTTAGGAACTTTAGTACTTCAACTTGAACTTATTTTATTTCAGTTATTTTATTTTAAATTTTTTAAAATTATTTTATTTTATATATTTTTAGTTTAATTTTATTTTTATTTAATTTAATTTTATATTTTATTTTTTATTTTTTTATTTTATTTGATCGTTTATATTTTGTTTAATTTAATTAAATTTTTTATTTGTTCGTTTTATATTTTATTTTTTTATTTTTTAAATTTTATTTGATCTTTTATATTTTGTTTAATTTAATTTATTTGTTCGTTTTATATTTTTTTATTTTTTATTTTTTAAATTTTATTTGATCTTTTATATTTTGTTTAATTTAATTAAATTTTTTATTTGTTCGTTTTATATATATATATTTTTTTTTTAATTTTATTTGATCTTTTATATTTTAATTTTTTTTATTTGTTCGTTTTATATTTTATTTTTTTTATTTTATTTGATCTTTTACATTTAATTTAATTACATTTTTTATTTGTTCGTTTTATATTTGTATTTTTTTTTTAAGTTTGATTTTATATTTATTTTATTTTATTTCAATTACCAAAAACAATTTTCAGAGTTAACAATAATAGCGCTGTACCTCAGGAAGGAAAGTTTAAGATCATCAATATATCAATATTATTTGGCAATCATTTGCATTTTTGCGTTCATTTACGGTGGTGCAATTATCAATTATCATGGTTTTGCACTCTTTATGCCATATTTATGATGACTATTAATTAAATGAACATTTATTGGATTAATGTTGATCTCTGATCTCTCAGTGGAAAGTGAAATTTGCCAGCCATAAATATTTTTTTATATTTAGTATTATTTGTATTAATTTAGATTTGTTATAATTGCAGTTAAATATTGTGATTGAGTTGTAGTTTTTTTTTTTTTTTTACATATTAGGGCCTATTTTTGTCCTCATTTGTTTTAGTTAATTTTGGTAAAAATTTACATATGCGGCTTCAACACCCAGATGCATTTACGCTTGTCCAGTTTTGTTTCGGAAAGCATCTCATGAGTGATCTGAGTGATCAGAGGGCATTTACACCTGCTCTGTTCACGATCGGATGGCTTACATTTGGCAATTGGAAAGTGTTTGATGAACTCTATGATGATGACCTTATGACTTCAGAATATGTCATCTGCTGATGCTCTTGTTGGTTCAGGTCTGTTTGAGGCCCGACTCCAGTATGTTTCAGACAGCGCTCAGAGAGTGGTGTTCACCTGCCTCAAGCCCTCCCTCATCATGACGTACGACACACAGCAGTGCACACACACCGTCTGGAACCTGCGCAAAGTCACGCCTGAGGTAGGGTTGCTTTGTGCAGTCATAATGAAATGTATACATGAAAAAACAAGGTCACAGGAATTCAGGGCGAAAAAAAGGCACAGGTGTTCACTCTTAAGTCCTGGTCATTGTTATGTTCAATATACCAGGAGATCTTAAACATCTAGGCCTGTTTTTGCAGGAGCAGACCACAGTGTTGAAGTGTCCGGACCAGCCCGGGCCGGTTCAAACTCCCAGCGCAGCCCCCAGCTTCCTCAGCACCCACCTGAGAAACGTGACCCGGCTGGACTCGCCCACCTCGCCCTTGCACTGCCACGCCCTGCACAACCAGAGCCGAATTCCCGCCTCCCCGGGCCTGCACTCCCGGGTTCACTCGCCAAGCATTTCAAACATGGCTGCTCTCAGGTATGTCCACGCATGGAAATTTGCCAGAGGAGAACTTGCTTTCTCCCAAGGTTTTTTTTTCTCCATTTTTGTTACCTGATGGAGGAAACGTGCTTTTTCTGTGGTATTGTACACGGTAAATGCAAATTTTATGTAGACAGTAAATGTTTTTATGAGAAGATGATTCATATGCACTACTAGGGCAGTAAAAATGATTTATTTTTGAGTTATTTTGCAGTGGCAGTAAAAGATAAAATCACATTTTTTCAACATCGAGAATAATAAATGTTTCATGAGCACCAAATCAGCATATTAGAACGACTTTATGTTGTAATACAATATTATATAATCACATCAACCCCAATCATTTACTCTCCCTGAAGTTGTTCAAACCTGTATAAAATTCGGAAGAATATTTGTAATCAAGCATTGACTACCATGGTATTTTTTTTTTCCCACTATGGTAGTCAATGATCTGCTTGATTACAAATATTCTTCCAAATATCTTTCTTTGTGATCAGCGAACAAAGAATTTTATACAGGTTTGGAGCAACTTCAGGGAAAGTAAATGATGTTGACAATTTTCATTTTTGGGTGAACTATCCATTTAAATATATAATTCAGTCAATAAAAGTTGTTGTTTGAAGAAAAAGAATATAAAATGGGGAAATATACACATTTTCGTCTAAACGAGCTCTTTCGGTTTCTCTTTGATTGGCGTGACGTCAGTCGGGCTCACTCGCCTGGCATCGCCGTGCCCTCTTTCTCTGGAACTCAGCGTTTCAACATGTCGTGTCACACCCCGTCCCCGCGCGGCCACAGCGTCCTCGCCTCACCCAACAGCACCCTGAACGAGACGGCCCTGCTGCCAGAGATGGAGCCCATTCTCCCAGACCTCTGCGTCGAGCAGCTGTGGACCGAAACCAGCGGCATCTCCAGGTCCACTGAGTTTCAATGAGCCGAGAGAATGAAGTTACTGTTGATGTTTGTCCTGAAGTCTGTGTTGTGTTGCAGGGAGAAAGGCTGTCAGGCCTCTAAAGTCTTCATCACCTCTGACCTGTGTGAGAACAGGTACCTGTGCTTCTTGGTTGAGTCGCACCAGCAGCTCAGGTGAATGCGTGTCTTGTTTGTTTTATTAGGGGTTCAAGCGCAGAAAATCTATCGTAATTGTTAATATTTCCAACGATCGGCATTCTCCCCGTAAGTCGTACAGGCTTGAAACTTTGTGAGCTGGTAGTACTCGCACCGTCTACAACGTCACCAAGGCTCGGCCTGATGGGGGCGCTACAGCGGTCAAAATGGCTCATAAATCCTAAACTGTTTGGGCTTATATAGTTGGAATTCTTGGCTCAAGGCAGACACTTGCCTTGTGGGTATTTTGGAAAACCTACTTTTGCGAACTAATCCTAGGTTTTTGACCCATTTGTAACCAAACCAGTGCAGCGAGAGTCTGATTGTCAATAATTATCAGGGGGAAAAAAAGTTGATTCACAGTCGCTAATGGCCATGGAAAGTTTGAACTACTAAAATGGCTGTAACTTGTGAACGGAATGGCATATTTTCACAAAACTTGGCACACTTATGTAAGATCTCACTCTGTGGTCACCTGAAAAAGGACACGGCAACTGGCCACTTGGTGGCGCTATAACAGGAAAAAAAACATAAACAGCTTTAACTGCTTCACCGTTTTTGCAATAAATTAGCATGCAGTGTCTTTGTCCAAGATGCCATGACTGTCTATGAGGACATTAACATATCTCAAAGCCGCCATCAGCCAATGAAATCTGGAGCAGCAGCTACTAGACAAGGCCAACGGAGGCCGATTGGACTGAAAATCGCTGGGCCTGTTTACTCGCGGCCCTAGAGGCCTGTGAGAAATTCGTAAGTCGGCCACCAGGGGGCGCCTTCGCATGTGTAGAGGATTGCGTATCGCGCTTTTTTCCGCACACGCCCATGACATTCGTACCACATGGTAGAACTCCTCGTTCTGAGCAACCTTTCTTCTAGGACTGCCGATTTCCATCGAATCATTCATAAATATTGGAGATCATTTCAATAACCAACTTTGCCGAAC
This sequence comes from Opsariichthys bidens, assembly GCA_037194245.1. NCBI lineage: Eukaryota > Metazoa > Chordata > Actinopteri > Cypriniformes > Xenocyprididae > Opsariichthys > Opsariichthys bidens. The sequence continues at coordinate 33,222,241 of CM074279.1, forward strand.
TAGTCCTAGGCTTTTGGCTCGACCTCAATAACAGTTGAGCTTTAAAAACGGTATATTTTCTATGGGATTGGCTGTAAATGGTCTTTTCCGTCTATGGTTGAAATGCTGACATGCTAAATAAATAAAATAAATAAAACATAATACCTTTTTGCCTCAAAGTGCTTGAACCCCGATAATTACTGCTCGCAGCTATGCTTTTTTTATCTACATTAATGGGATTTGTTTTCATATTATTTAACTATTAAAGCTCTAGTGCTTCTTAAATTAAACGATCTGTGTTGTGTGCTATTTGCAGGTGTGTAAAATTTCTTGAGAGCAATGAAACTTCTCAACTGATATTTGCATCAGTGACGGTTATCACTGCGAAAGATGCCGCCCCTCTTGAGGTGAGTGCTTGAATTAGAGATCTGGAGTCAAATAGCAGATAATTGTAATTTTAGTGAGAGGCTTTTGTTGTACACTTTCAGTTATTTTACCTGTACAAAAAGAGTCCAAGATTCACCGATTCGCATCAAAAGTTAATGATGCGATGCATCGATTTAAAAAGTGCATCAGATAAAAGTTGGCATTTGTATCGTGACGCATCGTTTCTAACATATTTGCGTCGGTAAAAAAACTATTTATTTATATATAATTATTAGTAATGCGCTATAGTTTTATTATATGTGATTTGATTTCTCCTCTAAACTGTTTCTCGAGTGTGTTTTCTCATCACCACTACTGTCACTACGGGGAGCGAGGCGTGTCCTGAGAGTCACGTAGAGGATAGATTGACACGGCACTGTAATGTTTGTGAAAGGGTCATGCGTTAGAGGTCAGAAGGCACTTAAGTTCATTTATAATTTGCTGTCTGTTTTAAACCAATGAAATAAAAGCGAATATTCAGGGCCTGTGATTTCCACGGAATTCAGTCATAATAACGAAATTTACTGTATAAAGTGGAATGTAACGGGATATGTCAATTTTTGGATGAATAAATCAAAAGTAGCTGGGTATACTTAAATCAAATTGGGATATGAACTACTGTTTTTGAATATTAAACGGCAAGAAGACTGTTTTGAATATGAATCCAGCGTGTCTGTTTGTGAATGAATGGCGCAGACGCGCGAGTACGTTTACCACACATACTGTCATCTGACAACGCGAACAAATAAACTTCATCTCCGGAGCTGCTCTGAGAGTCACTTCATTAGCATTTTAACATTTAATTTGCGAAAACTATTGACGTATCATATATACACGCACAGAAACTTCAAAATCTTTATTATTGTACGGTATAATGCATGTCTTAATGTCACGCTACTATTACTACTACGACTAATAGTAATACAATTATTAAGACTTAAGGAATAATCACACAATTTTCCATCCATATTTGAATTTTAACAGTAAACCTGTTGTGCAGCACTTTGTTTTCCAAAAGAATGAAAGGGGTTATTTATTGTGCCTTCATCTAACTACCAGAAAAATTAAAATCCACAGCACAGAATTTATGGGAGGGGGAAGAAAAAAAAAACTCACCCTATTATTGTTAATCAGATGAATAAAGTTGCTTTTATTAATTCACTTAACCCTCATGTGCTGTTCGGGATGTTTTCATCCACTGTGGGGAATTTTTGAGTCTTAATTTGGCCGTAACTTTCAGCAAACGGAATGATTTTTGGTGACACATCTTATTTTGACACATATTTTGGGAAAATGCTTTGAAAATGTTCAAAAACTCAACAGGACTCTGTGGGCAAATTCACCACCCTTGATTTTAACTGCTTTAAAAATGTATCAGATCAATATTTTTTTGCTTAAATCTATTAATCAACCTCAGTCCTGATCAAAACTACTAAATTTTTTTAAAAAAAATCAGGATTTTATCTCTTTAATTGCCAAATTCATAAATGATGTCACTGATTTGGGAAAAAACGTGTCAAAGATTAGAAACAACATTGTTAGTTTTTGTGCTGCATCAGATTTTAATGTTTTAAAGAGTTAAAATCCTGATTTTTATTTATTTATTTTTTTTAATTTAGTAGTTTTGATCAGGACTGAGGCTGATTAATAGATTTAAGCAAAAAAATATTGATCTGATACATTTTTAAAGCTGTTTTCAGCCACGAACATAACGAAAGGGCCGTGAATTTGAACAATGCACAAGGGTTAATTAAACACGTTTTTTTGATTAAACCATTAAAATGGAAAACTGATTTGCATAGCATCATATTTTTTTCCCCATTGAATCGCATCGTGTTGAATCGAATCAAACTCAGATCGTTCTAGCGGTGAATCATATCGCATCGGTCGCTGCTTCACGTGCATCTTTAATGCATCGTTTCGTTGGATAGGGATCGAGATGCCTCGGCTATGGAGACGCACATCCCTATTATGCATAATTCACCGGTTCTATCTGGAAGTTATCTGTGTTTTCCTGTTGGATAATGTTAACTAACAGCCAAACACCTGCTTTTCGCCATCCAATAAATTGGAAAATCAATGTAAAATGGGTTGCAAATGCCATTTCCATGTGTAGAGTCACATTTCACCAAACTCACTGTGATCAGATCTTGCAGCTTCGAGTCATGATGAATAATAAAAAACAAACTTCTTGAATGTCACTTGTCTTTTTCCTCCACTGGACCTACATTTCATGTTCTCTTGATTTCTTGAAAGGACATCCATGCCATGCTGGTGCTCGAGGCCAACGGAAGTCTGGTGCTGTACACGGGAGTCACACGGGTGAGGCTCCATCGCGTCTGTGGTTTCTCTGAAGAGTCATTATCGGTGCCCCCCCCCCCCCCCCCCCACTTTCGCCTCCTTTTGTTCGGTAACGTCTGTAATGTGCAGTGTGTCCGCCATGCCTAGTTCTCTTTTATTAAAAAAGCCAAAGGCATCTGTGCATTACAATTTGCACTTTGAGTCTAATACATCATCTCATTCCATCATGTTCCCCACCAATCGCTAGAGATTTGAAAATTGGTTCCAGGTGAGTCACTCATATCTGGATGAGAGATTGTCATTAGCGCTGGAGAGAATGCGGGGATTCTTTGCAGACACACAGGCATGTCTGTTGATACTGTTAGATTGTATTAATGCCATTAAATGTTTCTTGCAGATGACTGATGTATAAAAAGCCTCTTACCCTCCAGCGCTGATGATAATGTGCGTTTCAGATGTGGATGACTCACCCCTAACCAGTTTTTTAGGTCTAGTTCTCCAGTGATTGGTTGAAAATATGATTGATCAATGTGACCTATCTAACTGAATACAAAGGCTACATCACAATGTGATTCATCTTGCTTATATAGTATGTGATGGGGATCTGTCCCACACCCACACACACACAATTTAATTGCTTAAGAAAGCCCGAAGTGACCAAAAATCATTCATTTAAATTATAAAGGACAGATCAAATCATATACTATACAAGAGCAATAACACTTTTATATTCTGTTGAATAGGTCACCTTGATCGATCACATTTCCAGGCAAGTCGCTAGACTTAGAACGTACCAAGTTTCGGTTTCTGTAGTATCGGGAGACTCTTATCTTGTAGTTGCATGTTGTTATACTTTCCATCACGTGTGTCAAACGCCGATAAAACGGCAAATCTCAATGCGTTCTGCTTTAAAGAACTCGAGCCGTTAATGCGGCGGATGCCAAAACTGAAGCACGCTTATGATAAACAGAGCGATGTTGACGTTAATATAATAATCGTTATAGTTATTATTCTTGGAGTGAACGGACTTTCGTCATATATCGACACTGTTCAGCGTGTTACAAAATATAATGTTCATTTTAGGTTTCAGATATGTAGTAGTTTGTAAAATACACTAATGTTTTTGGTAGTGACAATTATAATAAACAAGCAAACAAACAAGCAAAAAAGATAGCTTTTTTTAAGTGTAATTTAAAAAGATTAAATAGATTGAGATTAAAAACATTAATTTTTTTTTATAATGTAATAATTTAACAGTGACTCTCCAAATTAATGTAGAAACATGTAATAGTTTGTAAAATACACTAATGTTTTTGGTAGTGACAATTATGATAAACAAGCAAACAAACAAAAAAAGCTTATTTTTCGTGTAATTAAATAAATCGAGATTAAAGACATTAATTTTTTTTATAATGTAATAATTTAACAGTGACTCTCCAAATTAATGTAGAAACAACATTTGTTAAGATTTGTTTAATGGCATGTTTTTATGAATGAAGGCCAGTATCACTCACACTGTACGGATGTCTCCGTGAAATTATTCAAATAAATACATAGACAGTGTAACTGAATAATTTCAACATTTATCAGGCTTTAAAAGAATGAGTGAACTCAAAACAATCTTCATAAAAACATATTTACCTGTGGCCTCAAACACACAGAAACTGAACCGTTATCAAACACTTTACAGTCTTCACGGCCTAAATTATAAGTGAAATATAGATTAAGATTTACCAAAGCTACAATTTCCTCTGTTAGGTTTATTGATTGATGAACATTAATATGAGGCTATGAAATTCATATTTTCAGTATTATTTGATATCTGAAATATAAAGCTTTTGTAACATTATCACCACCGTTCATAAGTTTGTGGTCAGTAAGATTTTAAAGAAATGAATACTTTTATTCAGCAAGGATGCATTAAATTGATCAAAAGTTATTATAATGGTGCAAAAAGCTTTATATTTCAGATAAACGCGGTTCTTTTGAACTTTCAATTCGTCAGATAATCCCGAACACTGTACGCAACCGTTTTCAGCATTGATGATAATAAAAATATTTTCTTGAGCATCAATTCGTCATATCAGAATGATTTCTGAAGGATCATGTGACACTGATGCTGAAAATTCAGGATATAAAATGCATTTTTGAATATATTCAAATTGTAAAAATATGTCACAATATTACAGTTTTTGCGGTGTTTTGGATCAAATAAATGAAGCCATTCATCTTTTAAAAACATTCAAAATCTTGCCGTTCAAAAACTCTTGACCGGTAGTGTCTAATGAGGGATGAAATTGATGCTTTTTAACCCTTGTGCATTGTTCAAATTCACGACCCTTTCGTTCTGTTAACTGCTTTAAAAATGTATCATATGAATATTTTTTCAATTTTTTTTTTGCTTAAATCTATTAATCGACCTCAGTCCTGATCAAAACTACTAAATTAAAAAAAAAAAATTCAGGATTTTAACTCTTTAAAACGTTAAAATCTGATGCTGCACAAAAACTAACAATGTTGTTTCTAATCTTTGACACGTTTTTTCCCAAATCAGTGACATCATTTATGAATTTGGCAATTAAAGAGTTTTTTAATTTAGTAGTTTTGATCAGGACTGAGGTTGATTAATAGATTTAAGCAAAAAAATGTGAAAAAAATATTGATCTGATACATTTTTAAAGCAGTTAAAATCAAGGGTGGTGAATTTGCCCACAGAGTCCTGTTGAGTTTTTGAACATTTTCAAAGCATTTTCCCAAAATATGTGTCAAAATAAGATTTGTCACCAAAAATCATTCCATTTACTGAAAGTTACGGCCAAATCAAGACTCAAAAATTCCCCACAGTGGATGAAAACACCCAAACGGCACAGAAGGGTTAAGACACACAAAAGCAGAGTTCGACAACACCTTCTTTATATACATAAACAGAATGATTATTCTCATTACCTACAAAGTAATTCGGTTTTAAGGCTTTGGTAACACAAAACCATCCAGTTTCTAAGCTAATAATCATGTCAAACCCTTTTTTTTTTAACTTCCAGGTCAGCAAAGTGTTTGTCCCTGGCCTTCTGTCTCCTACCTTCAGTGCGCAGAACCACCAGCCGCAGTTAATCGCTCCTCTGGAGAACATCAGCACCCCCGCCAGGGCCTCGGTTCAGCACATCAGCCGTCTGGAGGAGGTACTGCGTTTCTGAGGGAGTGTGTGTGTGTGTGTGTGTGTTATATTCTAGCCAATTAGTCAAAGACTAATTGAGTCTCATATGTAAGACAAGACCACATTCTTAGAGAGGACTCTTGATATCATGTCCTAATGCTAATGGCCTTCCACTTTGTTCTTACACATGGATCAATATCAGTAATATGGCCTGCTCCATTATTTTTGTCCTTAAACAACTTGATAATCTAATTTCATGAAACTGAGATCAAGTAGCCTGTATGATTGATTGTGTGCTTAATGAATTAGTAATCAAGTGTATTTATGCATTTTAGAGCCACCGTTTAACATAAAAGCTTCTGCAAACGTCTCCTAAACCACAGCGGCATTTTTATTCACTTCAAATCCCCAGAACTGCATTTAAGGGCTGATGATGTTCTTGTGTAGATAAACCAATTTCAGTCCGTTTGTTCCTTTTTATGGTGGTAATTTACTACCAATAACCGTCAAGAAAGCAGCCAAGTGATATTTTTAAGCTTATTTAGGGTTCGTTCACCCAAAAATGAAGCTTCTGTCATTAATTCCTCTCCCTCATGTCGTTCCGCACCTTCGTTTCATCTTCCGAACACAAATGGAGATATTTTTGATGAAATCCCAGAGATATGACATCCATAGACGGGAATAGGATCAACAATTTCGAGGCCCCGTTAGGAACTAAAGACATGATTAAAACGTGGTTCGACCTGAATGTGGTGAAGAGACCACAATACTTTTCGTGTGCAAAAACAAAACAAAAATAACTTTAGTCAACAATATCAGATTCAGTTCCTACTTGAAGTGAATCTTAGTTCCCAGGACATCCACAAGATGGATGCAAATGTCGATGCTGTAAAAGGAGTCACATGACAAAATTAAAACATGTTTATTCTTTTGCGGCACCTATTTTTTTCCCTTTATAGGAGCCAATGGCTGATTTTGGTGCCCTGCCCTATTATGTTCATTTAAAGGTTCCTGATTTTGTTTTGGAGTCGTCCTACAATAGACTTACGTGCAGAGTTGAGGAGTAACGAAATACAAGTAACTTAGTTCCGTATTTAAAACACTAAATGTGAGTGACTGTGTTTGATTTGAAATGTGTGGTAATCAGATTCCAGTTCCATCTGAAAAGTGTTTTAGATTACCAAAGTGATTACTTTGAGTTTTAATGTCATTTAAACAGCGATTGGTGATTCTCTGACTCTGACCGTCTGAAAAAGACCAGTTCAGTTTCATGTTTTCACTGTTTTCATGTTTTGTGAGTCATTTTATAATTCACTCGTCACTGCGACTTTTTCTCACTATTTGTTTTTTTCCTCACAATTGTGAGTTTGTGTTTCACAATTCTGACTTCTTTTTCTCACAATCGCGAGATTTAAACTCACAATTGCAAGTTATAAAGTCAGAATTGGGAGATTTAAACTTGAAATACTGACTTTTTTCCTTGTAATTGTGAATTTAGTGTGTGAGTTTATATCTCATAATTCTGACTTTTCTCAATATTGTCAGTTTATATCTCATAATTCTGACTTTTCTCAATATTGTGAGTTTATATCTCATAATTCTGACTTTATAACTCATAATTGCAACTTTATATCACTCAATTCTGAGGGAAAAAGTCAGAATTGTGGGATTAAAAACTCGCAATGACCTTTTTTGTGTTTGTTTCACACTTATTAGTATTCCAAAGTATTTAGATGAAGTGACTAAACTTGAGTAATGTAATGAAATACGTTACAAATGACTTTTTAAAGCATGTATTTTGTAAGCTGTAGTGAAATACATTTTAAAAGTGACCCGCCCAGCCCTGCTTACGTGCATACAATGTCAAAAAACACTAATTTTCTCATAATATATCAGTGTCAGAAACAGCTTGATAAAGCATTTGGTCTCTTTAAACCCCGCCTCTCTGAGAGCTTCCTCTGCTCTGATTGGTCAGTCTGCCCAGTCTGCTCTGATTGGCTTACAGCGCATCGGAAACGAAACGCTCATTACTAGGGATGTGCCTAAAGCCGAAAGTGGAAAATATGTATGATGTATATATGTGTAATATAATATACGAGACCGCTGACTCTACGGAACATGGTGAACGAAAAAAAAAAAGAAGTTTGGTAATTATATGCATCGATTTGCAATCAATATGTGGGGTATTGAAATCACCAACCAAGCCTCAGCTTGTTTGAGGGCGGGGCAAAGTAGACGCTATTCACCGGCAGCCAATGAAGACCGCAGGTTTGCATTATGCAAATTTGTGACAAACCTAGATTTGAGAAGTAAGACTGGAATTACTTTTTGCGTTCACAAACGGCTCTATTACACACTATATGAAATCTGAAAGAGCATAACAGGAGCACTTTAGATGGGACCGTGAATGTGCAACACCTCGCGTCTCTGTGTAACGGTGTAATGTTTTTGTGTTTTATTACCCGATTCCTCATCTCCTGCTCTCAGATTGGCATGCCGTCCCCTGTGTTGGAGTTCCGCGGCTCGACGCAGCACCACGAGTCATCATGGCTGGAAGACTCTCCGTTCCAGCACGCTGCGTCTCATATCCACACCCTCCGAGACGCCGTCAGCAACAGAGTCACGCTGGTTAGTGCAGCCCGTCACCTCTCCGCATTTGCTTTTATTGATATTCCAGAGTCAAATTGAGATCAGCGCTGAGGGTGACAGCAGTCAGTATAATCAGGGCTCTAACGTTTTTCTTGCACTTGTGTATTTTTTATTGAAAAAGCTCTTTCTGATCAGTAACTTTCCCATTACAGGGCCGTATTTGCCCCTCATTTCCAGTGGCATTTTTACTTTTATAAGAGCATTTTGTATGCATCATATTTCTTAAATTTGTTTTTAAATATTAAACAATAAATTCAATTCGAACAATAAGACCCAATCAGACTGTTACCGCTCAAAAAAATGGATCTTTGCACTGCAGAAGTGGCACAGAAGCTCCATCTGGAGTGGTTTCATTTAGACGCATTGCTTAATGCTGCTCATTGATAAATAATGTGGTACGAATGTTTTAAAAACGATTTATTAGAAATGTGTAAAAAAGTTTGATGTTTTAAGTTCAGTCTATGTAAAATGTAAATATGAAAATAAATGTAAATTCATGAATGAAATGAAAATAAAACCGCCAGTAGGTGGCGGTAAATCGTAAAGGGTTAATGCACTCAAAAATAATAATTCAGTCATTAATTCTTCACCCGTAAGACCTTCGTTCATCTTCAGAACACAAATGAAGATATTTTTGATCAAATCCAATGGTTCAGTGAGTCCTACATTGACAAAAAGTTAATTAACACTTTTAGATGCTCAGGAAGATACTTAAAACATATTTAAATCAGGTCATGTGACTACAGTGGTTCAACCTTAATGTTGTGAAGCGACAAGAATACTTTTTGTGCGCCAAAAAAACAAACAAAATGACTTTATTCGAAAATATCTAGTGATTTCAAAACACTGATTCATGAAGCTTTACGAATCTTTTGTTTTGAATCGGTGGTTCGGAGCGTGAATCAAACTGCCAAAATCAAGTGAAGCATTGAAATTACGAATCACTTGTGACGTAACGAAGCCTCGTTTACTAAAATCGCGTGACTTTGACGCTCCAAACCACTGATTCGACACAAAAGATTCGTGAAGCTTCATGAATCAGTGTTTTGAAATCGTCCATCACTAGAAATTGTTGAATAAAGTCGTTTTTTTTTTTTTAGTCGTTATTCTCGTCACTTTATAATATTAAGGTTGAACCACTGTAGTCACATGACCTGTTTTAAATATGTTTTAGTATCTTTCTGGTCATCTGATACCCAATGGATTTCATCAAAAATATCTTCATTTGTGTTCTGAAGATGAACGAAGGTCTTAAGGGTGAAGAACCACATGAGGAATTAATGACTGAAGTTTCATTTTTGGGTGAACAAACCCTTTAATATCAACTTGTTTATTGGACATCAGTAAGTGGACTTCAGTGGGGACCAACAGGTTGAAGTTGCAGGGTTGAAATTACATAATGCATGGAGCATCGCAGAGCATTTGTGACTTAAAAAGTATATAATTAAAAATATATATATTTTTGTATAAAATGTGCGACGGTTTCTCTAGATCAGACTCTTATTCCTCGTCTGGATCATGTAGAGTCTTTGAAGCTGCACTGAAACTGACCCGTTGAACCCCATTGAAGTCCACTATATGGAGGAAAACCCTGGAGTGTTTTCCTTAATTTCTTTTCCACTGAAGGACGACATTTGGTTCTTTGCATTAGTTTTTGATTTGAATTTTGAGATTTTGCATTTTAAGCAGACTAAAAAGTTTTCTCCAGAAGATCGAGTTATGACTTTGTGATTAAAGAGAGGTCGTAATAAAAAATAAAGGAACATGCGTGGATGAATTGATCAGAATGAGATCTATAACATGCATTTACAAAATATACAGGGTAGAATTTTAATTTCATGCTGACTTGAACACCTTTTAACACTTAAAAAGACTTCAGAAAATCAGTTATATTAATATTAGCTGATTCCGTCCAATCCTGATAGATTAATAAATATTTTAATTATTATTATAATTCATTATAGAACAAAATATAATTATATAAATGAGTTAATAAATATCGTCCGACTGATATATTCCCAATATATCCTGGATCTCTAATATACATTTGTTTCAATGCATTGGTTAGCGAATTAATTACAATTTATGCATAATATTGGACAATATATTTTAATCATCGATAACAAAGGAGGTGTAAAACATTAATTATAGTGCTGCAACGACGTCGACTACAAAAATACGTGCGTGAAATGCGTCGACGCGTCACACTGTTTACACTCATCTGGCGTAACGGCGGCTTCTGCTCCCGGGAACGGAGAAAGTTCCGTTCGATCACAAACACCCAGACCACGACGATCAGAAGTGTGGGAATACTTTAAACAGAGGCCGAATAAAACTTTGCAGAACCGAAATGGCGTCCCACTTGTGGAATTGGATCTCTGCCAAATTTAGGGCATTTTGCCCGTGAACCGAGTTGAGGAGAAAGTCTTCGTCTCGCAAATAAGAAAATATTACGAGCGGACGAAAATCAGTTTTGCATTTCAGAGAAGTTTATTCGGATGTGCGCGGACATGGGAGGGGGAGAAATATAATCGTTAGTTGCAGCTCTAATTAATTATCATTTATTTTATGCATTATTTATCCCAGATTCACGATCACTGTTTTGTTATTCAGCCAAGTTTTGTCCGGTGGCAGCACGGCTCGCTCGACATATCGCTGTCTGTACCGTCGACACAAATGTCGCAGCTGCGTTCTAAATGCATTTACAAAATGTCAGAGAGGGTCGAGATGCTTGCGTTTGTGTTTGTGCTGACCACTGCTGCTAAAGGCAGGAGCGGGTAATTGCTTTTGTCGTTCAGTGCCCGGCTGTAATTGAGGGCTGCCGCAGTAACAGGACACGACCGACGCGGCGTGGCGACTCAGACGTGTGCACCAGGAGCCCGTCGCTGTTTTGACAGGACTCAATAAAGTCTGGTCCCCTGCAGTCAGCCCCTCTGCGTTGTCATTTCCCACCGAACGACATGTCCTACCCAAAGAAATCCCCTCGCAGGCCTGTCAAAGCAATCTCGCCGCCACCAACTTATGTGGGATGATATTCTTCAGAGAGAGGGTTTTAAAAATAGCCAGCGTCTAAGGTTTGCTTTCGTCCAAGTCATTCTGCTGGAATTGTTCTTTTGCGTTCGATTTATTTCGACAAAAGAGAGCAACAATAGTCTGGTTGCTTTTGACTAAATTCGACCAGATATAAATAGCAACGGGATGCATCTACATTACATTTAGTCTTTTAGCAGACGCTGTTATCCAAAGCGACTTACAAGTGAGGGAAACAAACAAACATGATTCTTCATGAGCTTCGGACCGTATTGCTAATTTAGTATGTGCCGCTAATAACCGCCTCTCACTTTTCTTTTGTTCAGGAATTGAGCTCCGGTTCCATGTTAAGAATCACCATTCCTGAGGTGGCCACTTCAGAGCTGGGTAAGAAAAAGCACTCGGATAAATACGGTCCACCAGCGTGATGCATCGCTTCCAACGCAGCACAGAGCTGAGTCACAAGCTGTTAGTGTGACGCAACAAGCCATCAAAACACTCGTTTTAAAACAGCCCGTGTTATTGGAAAAACTGCCATTACGGTATTTACATTGTGATATGAATAAATGTGGGAGCTATAATCTAATATAAGATCCCCTTATGTGAAGTTGCAGCTCAAAATCCCCCACTGATCATTTATTATCGCTTTTAGTGTGAGCAAAAACACGTCGTTTTTTTGTGCGCGTCCCTTTACATGCAAATGAGCCGCCGCTCCAGAAGAGGGCGGAGCTTCAACGGCTCAACAACAACAAAGCTGGAGAATCTCACGCAGACAACATGAGGAAAGTGTTCAAACGGACGGAGAGACTCGGGAAGACGTTTCTGAACGGTTCGTGGATAAACTGATGTCGATCGACTCGTCACTAGCGTGTGTCGTCACGTTAGTGAGGAGTTGACAAGCTCGTTGTAGTACAAAGTGATTTCTGTACAAGAAAATGCATTGAACTTTGAGTGTCGTATCTTCTTTGCTCAAACAGCAACGTTACAGACTAACTGAAGTTAAAAAAGAGAAATCACAATGATCAACCATCCCTTTAAAATCTTGCAAATCTGCCATTTTTCTCTGACTTAATCTCTATTAATGTGCGCCAAATGACGTGTACGAAAGGATCTGTCTACGTCACGAAATGCATATTACATTCACGAAATGAAAAATAGTGAGACATGTAAACTCATTGCGAGAAATAAAGTGAGAACTGTGTGCTGAGAGAAAAAATTATTAAACGTGACCATAATAATTCAAAACCACAAGAGATAAGTGCGAATTGTGAAATTAATATGTAACTTCCACTTTTTATTTTTTATTCCATGGTGGAAATGGGCATCCATATTTAAGTGAGACCATTTCATAGGACAAAAACATTTAGTGATGTTTTGCCAAGACATGCATGACCATCACTATTTCTCATACTTTGGGACAGTAATTTAAACCCTATTACCAGAGTATTAGTATTCAGCATGTCTCACAAGCTTGAGCTCGAGACATGAGTGATTCCTCAAAGCACACAGCTGGTTGAGACGACACTCTAAAGACGTCAGTAAAGACCCTCGGCCATTTAAAATGCTAAAGTTTGTTCGTCCGACCTCGTCACTAATTCTAGAGAGATTAGTTTAAATATCAGTGACCACATCCAGTGATGAACATCCACAATCTTCGCTGGATAAAGTCCAAATGCGTAGAAGTAGCTAGACTGAGTTATGGAAATCTAAAATGGCATTTTCCCACTTTTATTTTATGCGTTATCATACCGAGTCACACCGCCACACTCTCAATGGAGCTTAATTAGCAAACAAACAACAAAAGGTCAGGATGGACCTGAATAAAATGCCACTTTATTAGTGGTACAAAGACCAGCACTTATTAACAGGAAGCTGGCATTAATTGAGAAAATTGTACAGAAAGCTGGATGGGTAGATGAAAAGACGAAAGGCCCAGAACACACGCCACAGGAAACCTGCGCCCGCAGTTAAGACGTTTGTCCGCCATGATGCTACGTGGTGAACGTTGTAATGGTAGTAATAAGTCAATAGCAAACGGCTCTAATGACAGGAACAGACCCAAAGCGTGTATCATTTATACTTCCTGAAATAATTCTAGCAAACACATTAGAAAAGGTCAAATGTCTAAATGTAGAAAGTGGCGGGAATGACTCACAATTGTACTTCGCAGAAAAGCATAAGTGACAGATCCTTGGGCACATCATTTATGCCACATAAATCAGGATCTCTTGAGTTTTACACAATGACTACAGAAAATACGGATAGGATTGTGGGTGGAAAAACGTCAAGTTTAACGGTAATTAAAGTTCATACTCAATTGTACTGTTGACAAAAAAAAAAAATAATATTGCAGTAATGTTCTAAATAAAGTGTCTCCAGAACAAACCGCTCGGATTTCGCTCCACTAGTGACGTAGGAAGGGGATCTTACTGTAATATCTACACCCACGGAGCTGCCATTTGTTTTCACGAGCGACAAGTGTATCAATTGTGACGCCATGGCAAAAGTTCGATCAAAGCATGCTAACTGTTCCGCCATTGACGAGACGAACTCTATTTACAGTCTTATTAGCTGCTGGTTGATCCTGACAAGATCCATCGCCAAAAAAGCATTCACAGCGTTTGATAACAATCATAAACGTTAGTCTGGTGTGTGTACGCTATGTATAGTGGGCGTCCATACGGGATTTACACGAATGACGACACACGCTAGTGACGAGTCGATCAACATCAATTTATCCACGAACCGTTCAGAAACGTCTCCATCCGTTTGAACACTTTCCTCATTTTGTCTGCGTGAGATTCTCCAGCTTTGTTGTTGTTGAGCCGTTGAAGCTCCGCCCTCTTCTGGAGCAGCAGCTCATTTGCATTTAAAGGGACGTGCCCAAATTTGACAAGTGATAATAAATGATCTGTGGGGGATTTTGAGCTGAAACTTCACACACACATTCTGGAGACACCAGAGACTGATATTACATCCTGTGAAAGAGACATTATAGTCCCCCTTTAACTCTTAAAAATGCAAGCTACACACTGGAAATTGCATGTCGGAATTGTTTAAAAAGTCACAACTACATTTTTTTAGATTCCGTGCAAAATGGAAATGCTTTCATACCTGCCTTTTGTGTTTTTAACATTTTTCAGATTTTTTTTCTTTCAAATTTTATTAAAGGATTATTTCACTTCAGAATTCAAATTTTTGGGGTTTGGATTTATGAAGCAATATGATTTGAGTAAATGTACTAATACTTGAAGAAATGAAGGTTTATGAGGAAAACACTGCAGGGTTTTCCTCCATATAGTGGACTTCAATGGGGTTCAACGGGTCAGTTTCAGTGCAGCTTCAAAGACTCTACATGATCCAGACGAGGAATAAGAGTCTGATCTAGAGAAACCATCGCACATTTTATACAAAAATAAACATGATATACTTTTTAACCACAAATGCTGGTCATTATGTGATCCTGTTGGAGAAGTATTGCGGTAGGGCTCCCACTTCAAAATCGTCCGACATCGTTGTTTTGCCTTATTTTGTAAAGTGCGTTTGACTTTGTACATTCGCTTTGTAAACACTGGATCTGTACTTCCTCCTACGTCACGATATATATATATATACAGGTTTCGAAAAAATGAAGAGACCACTGCATATTTTTTGTTATTTTGACCAGTTGTTGCATCTGGCAAATAAATGCTCTAAATTGCAATATTTTTATTTGGAATTTGGGAAAAATGTCAGTAGTTTATAGAATAAAACAAAATGTTAATTTTACCCAAACACATACCTATAAATAGTAAACCTAGAGAAACTGATCATTTTGCAGTGGTCTCTTAATGTTTTCCAGAGCTGTGTATATATATAATATATATATATATATTTTTTTAACCATTTGCACTAGCGTCCACGACTTCCAGCATTACTTAATGACATTGGAAAGGTCACGTGACGTAGGAGGAAGTACAGATCCAGTGTTTACAAAGCGAATGTACAAAGTCAAACGCACTTTACAAAATAAGGCAAAACAACGATGTCGGACGATTTTGAAGTGGGAGCCCTACCGCAATACTTCTCCAACAGGATCACATAATGACCAGCATTTGTGGTTAAAAAGTATATCATGTTTATTTTTGTATAAAATGTGCGACGGTTTCTCTAGATCAGACTCTTATTCCTCGTCTGGATCATGTAGAGTCTTTGAAGCTGCACTGAAACTGACCCGTTGAACCCCATTGAACCCCACTATAATGGAATGATTTCTTTTCCACTGAAGAAAGAAAGAAAGACACGAACATCTTGGATGATGGAATGGATTCGGAAGTCAATATTTATTTATTTATTTATTTATTTATTTTAAATATTAGTACATTTACTCAAATCATATTGCTTCATAAATCCAAACCCCATGCATCAGATCTCATCCTCCTCTTCCTCTCTGCATCAGGTCACGTAGCCCCCGTGTCACGCCGTCGAGCTCTTTGGCGAACAGTCATCTGTAAACCCCCTCGAGTGTAGTGGCCCTTCGCTCGCTTCCCCTCGGTTTCTCCGCCCCCTCGCTCCGATGTGTGTTCCAGCTCCGGCTGTGTCCTTTGAAGTGCCGGCCCCTCCGTGCGCACCCTTCTATAGGATCACCTCCGCGTAGAACATTCATCTCCATTCTCTTCACCTACACTTATTTTTGATGTACACATGCGGGGGCGGGCGATACGACCAAAAAATGAGGTTTTAATGTTATTTTTAATGTTAATCTAATATTATGGTATTAATTCATCAGAGACCTGTGGTGACAGCTGACTAAATAACATGCATCTCTTCCCACATATTTGTCACAAAGTTCCTCTGGGGTCAATAATTGTATCACTAAAATGACATATTTAAGCATGTTGTCCTGTGAAAAGATGTATTAATGGCCTAAAATAGCTAGTATACGTGGATCTATGAATATGCTAATTGTCCCCGCCTCCTCTCTCAGCAGCTCAGAGATCCTCTCGGTCAACTGTACCGTCGTAAATGACAAGGTGGCGCTCGAGCGTTGTCTAGAGAGCGAAATAGTACTGAAAGCGCCTTTGTGGCGGTGACTTTTGTTATTGACCGCTGATCTTTCTTTCGTTCTCGCAGTCAAACGTTGCCTGGAGGCCATCAGGTTTATTTTACCCAAGGATACTGCCATGAAAGTGCTGGTCAAGTGGTACAACAGCTACAACGCCCCTGGAGGTCCCAGCATGCACCTGGAGTGGAACCTGTTTGTCACGTGCCTAATGACACTGATGGGTTACAACACAGAACGGCTGACGTGGACACGCAACGTGAGTGTCTCTCTTTGCTGTGACCTCGGACCTGGGATTGATCTGGAATTTAAATAAATTAAAACTTTACTTGAGATTAACAATTTACTTAAACCTTTTTAAATTGTCTTTTTTGAGAATGTTTTAAAATGGTTTTAAAATCTCTCAGGTAAGCATAGAAAACAATTGACATTTTCTACAAATTAAATGATTATTTATATATTCATATTGATATATTGCCCAGTACAATCGCATTAATTTTCTTTTTCTTTTGCATAAATCTTTTGTAAAGTGTTCATATATATTGTTTTGTAGATTTTTAAACAAAACACCTAATTTGTCAAAACAATATACTTATTAAAACAAAACAGTATTTATTTTATTTATCAAAACAAAACGCTATATATTTATTATTTGCGTGCATAGTTTATATATCGTCTTGTTTAAAAAAAAGTACTTTAAAACATTGAATAATAAAACAACAAATCACTGTATATTTCAGATTTTTTTTAAATTTTCTTGCACACAGTTTAAATAATTTAATTTAAATTAAATAAATCTTTGTTAATTTTAAAAAAAATATTTATCGAAAAATGTTTATTAAAACAAAACACTGTTTATTTTATTCATCTGTCAACACAAAATACTTTATTAAAACAAAAACACTATCAAAAGAAAATACTTTATTAAAACAAAAGACTGTATTTCAAAAATTATTTTGTAAATCGTATTATTTGATATTGTTTGAAGGAATAAATAAATATTTTAAAAAATCTTAAATTTTAAAAAATATTTCTCAAAACAAAATACTTTTGTTATTAAACAACACTTGTATTTATCAAAACCAAAATACAGTATTAAAATAAAACGGTATTTATTTTATTTATCAAAACAAAACATTATATATTTATTGTTTGCGTGCATAGTTTATATATATCGTCTTGTTTGAAAAAAAGTACTTTAAAACATTGAATAATAAAACAACAAATCACGGTGTATTTCAGCATTTTTATTTTTATTTCCTTGCATACAGTTTAAATAATTTTATTGAAATAAATAAATCTTAAATTTTAAAAAATATTTCTCAAAACAAAATACTTTTGTTATTAAACAACACTTGACCAAAATACATTATTAAAAATAAAACACTGTATTTTTGTCATCATGGTGTTATGAGATGCTCGTCAGTGAAGTTTGCAGTTGGTGAATGACGTCTTAAATGCTCATCTCCACAGCTTCATTTTGAGGTGCCTCTCTCTCCAGTAATAGCCCCTAAGAAGGCCCGTCCGGCTGACACGGGGTCAGAAGAGGTGAGTGCCAGAGGTCAAAGGTCGCTGTCAAAGCCCCTCGGTCATCTGTTCTGTTTGATCAAATAAATGCAGCGTTGGTGAGACTTTCAAAAACATTTTAAAAGAAAATCTTACCGGCCCCAAAGTTCCTGTAGTGAATGTTTTGAAGGTCGTGGTTTGTTGATACGTCTGTTCTGACTTCCAACAGGATTGGTCATACCTCCGTTGCTCCGACTACCATTGGCAAGTTTCCATGCGACCTGTGGTGGCCGTTCAAGGCCTGGAATCGGTGTCGCCCCCCGGTGGAGTGGACGACCACGAGTCTGCTCTGGGTTTGGAGTCGTCCGCCCTGCTCTTCCCACACATCCCGGTGCTCTTCTACGTTCTGCACCTGCTCTACGAGGACCTGAAGCTGGATGAGCTGCAGCGGAGCGGGGCGAGAGCTCTGGTCGGTCTGCTGCAACAGCTGGCCAAGTAATTAATCATTTCATTTTTTCGACGGGAATAATAATGAATGAAGTGGGTGAGGCCAGAGCTTGCGTTTCCTGTGACTCCTAACCAAAGTTACCCAACTCGTCATTGCGGCGTTTCTTTGTGGTGTAGATTAATAGCTGTGATATTTTTCATTGTTTCTGAAAATGTCAAGAGCATGCTGTCATGTGGACATAAACAAAACAGCAGTGAGAGTTTAATTGGTTGCAGTTTGATAAACCCATGTGGGCTTGAAATGTAAAAGCTTTGTGTTATGAGACCAGATAAGGCTGTAACGGTCGTCCTCTGCTCGTCTGTTGTTTGGAGGTCAGCGTTAAGGCTGAGCAGCGTTTTCACAACATTGGACACATATCTCTACTTATGTACGTAAATGCTCTTTTTGTCTCTCGGTCAGGAACCATCACTTCAACCAAATTCATTCATTCTTGAAACATGGGGCGAAATAGGTCCATTTTACCTGCTATTATTTTTGATAATAGCTATATTGTCGCTTTATTATTCGTGCGAATCATTCAGAGATGACCAGTAGATGGACACAATTTCGTCAACTTTAATATACATTTAGTTTAAAAAAAAAAAAAAAAAAAAAAAACTATTTAAAAAAAAAAAAAAAGATTAATACAAAGTACTTTATGTAAACAAAATATTTATTAAAACAAAATAAACACTATATATATCGAAACAAACTACTTTATTTATTTAAAAAAAACACTATTTAATTTATTTATTTACCAAAACCAAAATGCTTTTTTAAAACAAAGTAGTCATTGTTTATCTATCAAAACAAAAAGTTTTATTTAAAAAAAACACTGCATTTAATTTGTTTAACAAAAACAAAGTACTTCAAAAACAAAACACTAATAACTTACAAAACAAAATACTTCATTAAACAAAGTAGTAATTATTATTTATTTATTTATCTATCAAAACAAAATATTTTATAAAAACACTTTAATTTATTTAACAAAAACAAAATACTTATAAAACAATGCAACGCTAAAAAAATAACTCTGTTTTAAAACCAAAAAACACTGTGTGTGTGTGTGTGTGTGTAAATATATATATATATACACTGTTGCTTTGGTAAAGTAATTTGTTTAGAAAAATAAAATGTGTGTATATAAAAATATATAATATAAATATAAAACCCTAAACCTTGCACTCCCTTTAGATTTTCTGTTAAAAACCATCCAAAAATACATTGATCACTTAATTAATTAATATTTGCCATGACCGTACATGTATTTTTTTGTATGCTTTTGTGTGAAACTGGTCGAAACGGGAGAACGCGCTCAAAGATCCGGATCCTGTTTAGAACCTGTTGAGATGAATAAAATAAAATCACTGTGATATTCACAATATTGCGCTAGTTATCATCGGGAACGAGTCTTCGGATGAACCGCTGCCAAACCACAGATCTCATTAGTCAGCGGCGTGTTAAACCGTGTGAGTCATGCCCTGGTTTGGCTTTTATTCCAGTATTAGTGTATATATTGACCGCCTGACGACTCTGTTACCAACGAATCATTTTTTCTCTCGTTTCATTAGGGACCTGCAGCTGGAGGATTTCATTGATCTGTACTGGCGCGATTACCCCTCATTCATCAAAACCTTCAAGGAGGCCTGCGTGATTGATCAAGGTACGAGGCCGATCGATGCGGTCGGGACTCCTCATTAGCAGCTGAAGGCGTTTCTATTCATTTAGCAGACAGTGCTGACTTGTTAGGAGTTCGGCCGGTCCCGCTTCAAGCCACGAGCAGGGTTTGAGTGACGGGAATCTGTTGGGGAGTCGACAGTGTTATTTTTCAACATTGACGCTTGAGGTTAAAAGTCCCATTGAAAGGTTTGACATGTGCATTCGAAACGGAAAGATAGGGCAGGAAGTCTTGTCTTTTTTTGTGTGTGTGTGTGTTTTGTATATATGCACTTGAACTGGACAGTGTCGTCATTTTTCCAGAATAGACCAATTTTCTAAGGGTTTGTTCACCCCAAAATGAAAATTCAGTCATTAACGCCTCATGTCATTCCACACCCGTGAGACCTTCGTTCATCTTCAGAACACAAATTAAGGTTATTGATGAAATCCGGTGGTTCAGTGAGTCTCTATTGACATCAAGATAATGAACACTAAAGATACTTAAAACAGGTCATGTGACTACAGTGATTCAATCTTAACTATATGAAGCAACAAGAATACTATTTTTCCCCTAAAAGCACAAAACACGACTTTATTCAAGCGTATCTAGTGATGGGCGATTTCAAAACACCGATTCATGAAGCTTCACGACTCTTTCGCTTCGGATCGTGAATCGAACGGCCAATATGATTCGAAACCATTGAAATTTTGAATCACTGATGACGTAGCGAAGCCTCGTTCACTGAAATCACGTGACTTTCACGCTCCGAACCAATGATTCGAAACAAAACAGTCATAACCCAAATCGTTTACCATTTTATTTTCTAGAATGCGAGTCATTTATTGTATAATTTGTTATATGGTAATTTATGCAAATTTATCTGTTTTAAATTTTTATATAGTCATATATTGTTTTTAATGTATAAGGAAAAGCAAGTTGGTTTAGATGCATTGACTGGTCATAATTTCATCATTTTAATCACCTTTTTGCTGTTCACTTAAATGGTCTTGCTGTGTATATTCCAAACGTTTGAGGTCAATAAGATTTTTAAAGATTAAAAATTTAACTTGATTAAATTTAAATGTTTATTTCAAGTAAATGCAGTTCTGTTTAACTTTATTTATCACAGCACAACTGTTTCAACACTGAAGACAAGTGTAAAATTCAGCTTTGATCTTGATTATATGCAGCTTGGGATATAAATTACATTTTAAAATATATTCACGTAGAAAACAGCCTTTTTAAATCGAAACAATATTTCAGTTTTTACTGTTTAAATAAATGCAGCCTGATCAGAAACGTCATTCAAAAGCATTAAAAGATTTGACTGACTCATGATCATCGTTAAAGAACCGCTCTGTAATGCTTGTCATGTCATCCATCCGTGTGCAGCTCAGATGGAGCTGATGACTTGGCCGGTGTTCCTGAACGGAGAGGTCCCGTGTGTGTTCGGCTGGCTCAGTCGCTGTCTCAGAGGGCAAGATGTGCCGCCTTTTCCCTATCTGCCCGGCATCTGCGAGAGAACCAAACTACTGGTGCTGGTAAGGACCAAAATGACACTGAAAGGTTCTTGAATATAGGCTGCGTTCACACTCGTCATGTTTGGTTGGATTAAAGCGAACCCTGGTGCGATCGCTCAGTTTGAACACATGTGAACGTGAATGTGTGCATCAAACAAGCGCTAAAAAGACGGGTCTCGGTCCGCTTCCAAACGAACTCTGGTGCGGTTCGGTTGATATATGAACGCGACGCGGACCAAAGACACGTAAACCAACCAAAAACAGGACGTGATGTCACGAGATGCGACGCTACGAGTCACTGATTCGACGACGCGGGAAGATCGGCGTTTCCGAAATGAGTCGAGGGCAACGAGGAGGTGAAGTTTCTGTTTCTGTGAACAACGGAGGAAATCCTGCTGCTGTTCTGAATGTTTTGAACATTTGATGAGCTCTTCGAGATTCTCAGCTGGTCAAAATAAAGCGTGAAATGATGGCGTTTAATCCAGAACACAGCGTTGTTTTGAGTGTTCGTAAGCACGAAATATACGTCATAAAAGCGACCAATCAGGTCGTGACCGAATCCCTACGCCTTCGGTTCGGTCACTTCAGGTTCGCTGTTAGAAATGCCAGTGTGAACGCTAAGAGGACCAGGACTATGTGAATTGTTTTTGTTTTTTGGTCCGGACCGAACGAACTACAAGTGTGTGTGAATCGTCATGCCTGGTTTTATCAATCCAGTCCTCAATATTCAAAGTGCAACTGGAGAGCATATTTTTTTCAAGTACGATGCAGAGCTTAGAGATGGTTAGAGCCGCACATGCAGCCGGAGGAGTTGAAATCGCGTTCGCGTTTTACTTTCGCTTTCGCAATCGCGCGTGTTCTGTGAATAGGGAGCGGCGGTGCAGAGCATGCATTCTGCAAGATAAGACATTCATAAGATGATTTTAGGCTCTGCCGTGGTCTCGTCATCTCGTCACTCACTCTGATTCCTGCTGCACGACAAGCTCGACGGAATTGAAGTGACCCAACAGAATTAAGTCGTTTTTATTTCTTTAAAAAGCAACACGACAGTGGAGGCGACACGTCAATGTAACAGCGGAATATTCTATCCTAATTTCACCCTCAATATCACAAGACGGCTTTTCACCTCGATGAGAAATCGCATTTTATTCTCTAGATGTTCTACAGGGAGTCCTTTCAGCAGCTTTTTTGTGATTCAATCCAAAAATACTCATTACTAGTCATCTAGATTCAGTTTGACCAATCTTTCACTGAATCAACTCGGCGAATCAGTCAGAGTTGATATCTGACTCACTTATTAAACTGCAAGCGTTCTTCACTTTCAGTGAAGTCCACCTCGAAAGGCTTGTGAAACTCATCATGACTGATAACGTGGATCTAGATGTTCATATTCTGGTAATTTAGGGGATAGACGCTCGCATTTAAATCTGGTTGTCGCTCCATAAACAAAACGCTTCATTTGTATTAGTCAAATATTCCAAAAAATATATATCTGAAGATATGATTTAATGAAAATGTTTTTTAATCATTTTTTTTTTTTTAAACGGATTTGTTTTGACAAAATTTGTAGTATTTAAATACTATAAATAATTTTTTTTTTTTGTAATGTGATCAAACATACAGTAAAATCAGTAATATTGTGAAATATTGTTATTTTAATTTAAAATAAGTGTTTTCTATTTGAATATTTTCAGCATCATCTCTCCAGAGTCACATGATCCTTCAGAAATCATTCTGATGTGATGGTTTGATGCTCAAGAAACACTCTACTGTCACTTTTGATCAATTTAATACTCAGTTAAATTGAATTAATTGTGCATGTGGGCGATCGCTGGTGAAGCCCAACAGGGGGCGCTCACAGTGAGCAGAGGAACTGGGTGTCATGCCCTTAACTCGCACACATGTTCTGTGGAAATGTCAAGCCGTTAGATGGCAAAGTGCTGCAAGCTAATCATAATGACATTTTACGAGTCGTCCCTGGGCGTCCTCCGTGTCCTGTGAGCGGGAGCGATGCCCCTCCTTAATTAGTCCGTGGAAGTGGTGGGCTGAATCACCGGAGAGGGCGATACGAGGGGTCACGGGCGTCATGGTGTGTGTGTTTGTTTTGTACTTCCTTCCATCAGGCAGAGCGAAGTGACGCACAACCCCACTGAGGTGCTGACAAATCGTTACTCAATTATGGGCTGTGTTTACCCCGCCGTTCCCGTCCCTTAGATTAGAGTCCAGAACATTACCGCAGCCATTTAATCCCTCTATACTTAAACTACCTCTCTCTCTCTCTCTCTCTCGTTTTCCAACCACTTTCTTTCTCCCCATTACATTTTGTGGTAATTGATAAGGAAAGCGTCAGCGTTACTGTGCCTCGTGTTTTTGAGGAGACGGCTGCTGCTCTTCTAAGCTTGAGATGTGCACCTGTTTGGACATTTAGAGAGAAATGCTCCCTGAGACATTGAGTTGAGACCCCTTAGATGGTATACCCACTCCGCTCGGATGTATTAACTAGGGCTGTGCTCAGAATATCGATACAGCGATATATCGTCATGAACTCATGACGATGCGCGTATCTGCTGTATCGAGTCTCGTGCTTTTAAATGTAGCCAATCACGTGACGTCAATTGGCGCTAGCAACGCAAGCAGCAGAGCGAGACGTTCAAAATGGATGAGAGGATTTTTCCACCGCCGACAAAAGTAAAATCAAAAATATGGGAGAATGCCAGACAGTCAGACATTAGACATGAGTCATGCGATATACAAGAACTGCAAAGCAAAAGTTAAGTAAAACGCGATCGCCTGATGGCATTTTTTCAAATACGCTGCACTTGCCGATTTCAGCAAGCAAAATATGCAGGGCTAGCATGATTTCATAATGCTTGTATTTTTGTTGCAAAAAAGTCTTGCATTGACAAATGTTGCGTTTACTTCACACAAGTAAAGCGCCATTATTTTCCCCTATTGCCATGGGAACCTCATGAAGTGACGTAATGACGCGACGTGAACGTCATCTGCACACCCGCGGTGAAACCGTGATGAAGCACGCAAATCATTCTCATTTACCAACAAAAATAAGTGCAAAAGAGCGCGCCAAGCAGTTTCCCGGTGTGTCACAATGCAGCGGGGGCAAATTATTTTGCGTGTTGGACCGCAGATGGAAGTCGACGCTGGAAAACCACTTTGCCACCGCCAAACATTTGAGGACGGTTACTCAATGTTTTGTAAGTTTGAGCCGTGTGTTAATTAAGGTCTGAAACAAAACAGAATGAGAACTTCAATATTCTGTGATTTGGTATGCTTGCTCATCATAGGAAGTCATAAGAAATGACTATAATTGTCGTTTCAGTTACTGAGGCAGTGACTTTAAAAGCAAGGAAGAGTCATTATAAGGTTTTTTTGTGACAATTTTTTACATTTCATTTAAAACATTGTTTTTTTTAATGACAAAAACAAAATTGTTTTTCAGTGATCACAACTGTTATAACACTGGTTATTCAACAAACACATTATTGTTACTAAACTCTACTCAAAAGAAATTTAAATTCCAAATTGAACCGTATCGTGACATTGTTGGCGATTCACAGCCCTAGTATTAACGTACAAGCGTGACGATATAAGCACTTGTTAAGACTGCGCGGTCGGCTCGCGTCGGCAGCGTCTGGGTCCGAAGTTGCCCTGACACACCAAAGCGACCCTCGAAACCCGACTGTCATGTACCACGCGCTTAACCCTCATGCGCTGGTGGATTTCTGTGTCCACTCGTTTTGGAGCGGCTCAGATTGAGCCTAATTGGATTCAATACAATTCCTCAAAAATCAACAAAGATTAAGGTACAAACTGTACATTTTTAATAGCAACATTAGTCATATATTCCTATATATATATATATATATATCTGAAGATATGCATCCATCCATCCATCTTCCACCGCTTATCCGGGGCCGGGTCGCGGGGGCAGCAGTCTGAGCAGAGACTCCCAGACTTCCCTCTCCCCAGACACTTCCTCCAGCTCTTCCGGGGGGACACCGAGGCGTTCCCAGGCCAGCCGAGAGACATAGTCTCTCCAGCGTGTCCTAGGTCTTCCCCGGGGCCTTCTCCCGGTGGGACATGCCCGGAACACCTCCCTAGGGAGGCGTCCGGGAGGCATCCGAAACAGATGCCCGAGCCACCTCAGCTGACTCCTCTCGATGTGAAGGAGCAACGGATCTACTTTGAGCTCCTCCCGAGTGACCGAGCTCCTCACCCTATCTCTAAGGGAGCGTCCCGCCACCCTGCGGAGAAAGCTCATTTCGGCCGCCTGTATCCGGGATCTCATTCTTTCGGTCATGACCCAAAGCTCATGACCATAGGTGAGAGTAGGAACGTAGATTGACCGGTAAATCGAGAGCTTCGCCTTGCAGCTCAGCTCCTTCTTCACCACGACAGACCGGTACATCGACCAGAAGCTGCACCGATCCGTCTGTCAACCTCACGCTCCTTCCTTCCCTCACTCGTGAACAAAACCCCAAGATACTTGAACTCCTCCACTTGAGGCAGGAGCTCTCCACCAACCTGAAGAGGACAAGCCACCCTTTTCTGACTGAGATATGATTTAATGAAAATGTTTTTTAACCATTTTTTAAAACTGATTTGTTTTGACAATTTGAAAATAAACAGTGCATTTTTAAACACTATAAATACATTTTTTAAACTTTTTTTTTCTTAGAACATCATAACTGAACAATTAAATGTGGCTGTATAATGAAAATATGTACTTTTCCTAAGTCGGCTGTTTTGTAAACTCACTTCATACAGTCAAGAAGGTTCTGGATCTGAACTTCACACACACGCTGCTGCTTAAAACATTGTTCTGTATTGAAATAAGTGTGGAAAACCTCATTTTTGAGCTTTATAATGCAGTAAAAAAATAAAACAACAAAATATAAGCAAGAAACGTTGTTATTTCGGGTCAGTACAGTTGCTTTAGAGCGTTAAAATGCGGGTCAAGCATTGAACGTAACAGTCATTTTGCTTGTATGTGTCAAAAAACACCGGCATGTTGAAACTTTGCATGATGATAAATGAGAAAAAGTCACAAAATATCAACAACTAGAAAATCTAAACGGGTCAAATTGACCCGCGACACAACACGAGGGTTAAATAGACAGATCTAACTGTCCATTTAAGCAGATATATTTGAAAATATTCGTCATTCAAAAAGGGAAAGCGAAACTAAGCCTGCATGTATAGAAAACATAAGCAAAGCAGCGCTTGCTCACCGCTGATCCGCTCGTGTTATTATGAGAATATTCATGTATTCGAGCGCTCAGGTGAGACGACGTAAAATTAGAACAAGCTTCCGTGTGTGTGCCGTCATGACTTATTTTATTTGGGATTAAATTTAGGATGGATGGATACACTTTTTTTGTCTTCAAAATCTTGTCCCCCATTCACTACCATTTTAAAACTTTGAAACGCCGGGATAATTTTACATACATCACATTGTGTTCGTCTGAAAGAAGATAGTCATAAACACCTAGGATGGCTTGAGCGTGAGAAAATTATTGGATCATTTTCATTTTTGGGTGAACTATCCCTTTAATAGTTTGAATTCTTGTTTTATATATATATATATATATTCAGTTTTTATGTTTTTAGATTTCTAAATAGTTTTATTTCATTTAGTAATTTGAGTACTTTAACAAACTGCTGACAAGGCAACATTTCAAAGTTTTCATCTACATTCTTCATCTTTTATATTATACATTATTCATATTTATATTTTACTTTTGTCAGCTTTTTATCAATTAACTAAAAAAAGTTTTTTAAAGGTACACTAATGTAACCGTTTTTGTTCCTGCTTAAATTCTCAACTTTTGGTAATTTTGTTATGTGTTTTCATATTTATTTTTATTTCAGTTTACAATCACGACATTTTCAAAATGTTCATTTTGCTGAAATTTTTCATCTAATTTTTATTTCATTTTATTTGAATTATTTGACAAAAATCAATGTTAGTAGTTTTAGTTAAAAATAACATCACAGGAACAGACTCCAAAACTCCGAGTTGACTTTCTGCTTAATTTCTTAATAGCATTCTGGTGATTTAATTCTATTCCTTTGTCATTTTTGTTAGTTTTTGTTTATAATATATTTATTCAAGTTTTCTTTCAGTGATCACCGCTAGTTGTCAGGGCAGGCGACGTTTCAAAACTTTCATTTAGCTGAAGTTTTTCATCTAATGTTTTTAATTCATTTCATTTTTAATCTTTATATTTTATTTTTATTTTTTTCAATGACCAAAAATCAGTTTTAATAGCTTTAGTTAAGAGTACCATCACAGGAACGGAGCGCCGTGTCGGTTGCGATGCGTGTGGTCGATGACTTCAGTGCTGGAAACGTGTCCGTTCTCCCCTCACACGACCAGACTGACTGTCATGACGGCAGCAACCGAAACCACACAGGTGCTGTCCCACTGCTAATGCTCTCTCTTCCTCCGTCTGTCTCTCAGAGTTATGCCCTGTACGTGGTCGGGGACGAGGACGCCATCTCCACAAACGTGTTGAAGTACCTCTTCAGGCTGTCAGCAGGTGCGCTTCGAGAGGGCTCGTGTGTCACATTACAGGCTGTTGAGGGGTCTCTACTGTCAAGCATGTACACTAGTGAAAAAGCAGTGATGAATGAATTCATTTATTATATTAGACGTGTGGTTTGGATGCACAAATATAGAAATTTTGGCTAATAGTGATACCATGAATTTGGACCCATCAAAACTGCCTACAGATCTACTCTAATCTTGAGGATGGGATGAAAAACTAAAAATTTACACTTTCAGTGTAAATCCATTGATAGAAATGTGTATTTTTCTTGGGTTATTTTAGAATAATGAAATATTTTTCGACATGATGGGGCCTTTTTCCTGGAAGTAGAATGTTTTTAAGTGCATGTATATATATATATGTATATATGCTCTCTATATATGCTCTCTCTCTATATATATATGCTCTATATATGCTCTCTCTATATATATATATATATATATATGCTCTCTCTATATATATATATATATATGCTCTATATATGCTC
Organism: Opsariichthys bidens; assembly: GCA_037194245.1. Taxonomy (NCBI): domain Eukaryota; kingdom Metazoa; phylum Chordata; class Actinopteri; order Cypriniformes; family Xenocyprididae; genus Opsariichthys; species Opsariichthys bidens. The sequence goes on from CM074279.1 coordinate 33,251,053, forward strand.
TCTCTATATATATGCTCTATATATATATATATATATATATATATATATATATGCTCTCTCTATATATATATGCTCTATATATATGCTCTCTCTATATATATATATGCTCTATATATATGCTCTCTCTCTATATATATATGCTCTATATATGTATATATGCTCTATATATGCTCTCTCTATATATATGCTCTCTCTCTCTCTATATATATATGCTCTCTCTCTCTCTATATATATATGCTCTATATATGCTCTCTCTATATATATGCTCTATATATGTATATATGCTCTCTATATATGCTCTCTCTCTCTATATATATATGCTCTATATATGCTCTCTCTATATATATATGCTCTATATATATATATATATGCTCTCTCTATATATATATGCTCTATATATATGCTCTCTCTCTATATATATATATGCTCTATATATGTATATATGCTCTATATATGCTCTCTCTATATATGCTCTCTCTCTCTATATATATATATGCTCTCTCTCTATATATATATATATGCTCTATATATATGCTCTATATATATATATATATGCTCTCTCTATATATATGCTCTATATATGCTCTCTATATATATGCTCTCTATATATATATATGCTCTATATATGTATATATGCTCTATATATGCTCTCTCTATATATGTGCTCTCTCTCTCTATATATATATGCTCTCTCTCTCTATATATATATATGCTCTATATATATGCTCTATATATATATATGCTCTCTCTATATATATATGCTCTATATATGCTCTCTATATATATGCTCTCTCTCTATATATATATGCTCTATATATGCTCTCTATATATATGCTCTCTCTCTATATATATATATATGCTCTCTCTCTCTATATATATATATGCTCTCTCTCTCTCTATATATATGCTCTATATATATATATATATATATATGCTCTCTCTATATATATGCTCTATATATGTATATATGCTCTATATATGTATATATGCTCTATATATGCTCTCTCTCTATATGCTCTCTCTATATATATGCTCTCTCTCTCTCTCTATATATATATATGCTCTCTCTCTCTATATATATATCCTCTATATATGTATATATACAGCATATTTTCTTTTTTTTTCTGAAACTACTCCACCTTTCTAAAATTTGGTTGGTAAGGCTAATATTTTTGAGTCTCTTCTGCTCACCAAGACTGCATTTATTTACACAACAGTACAGTAAAAACATAAATATTATCACAATTTAAGGTAACACTTTACCGTAAGATTCATTAGTTAACCAACATGTTACCCAGTGTAAATCATCTGTTTTCAATGTGAATATATACAGTAAAGTGTAATACTTTTACTCACTTTTGATCCATTTAATTGCTGAATAAAAGCATTAATGTCTTCTTTACTGACCCCAATCTTTATTCTTATATCTTTTTCTTATATTTAATATTCCCCCCATATTATTCACTTTCTCTTAAGCTCATTCCCTTTTATTTATATCATATACATAATACAATAAATTAAAACATCCAAGTACATTTGATGATACAAAAGCACAGAAGAAGAACAGAAGTGTTTTTGACTGACGTAAATGAAGTTTTCCGTCCATGTTTTCACAGGGCAGAAGAAAAACATGAGCGATCCTTTTCTGAGAAGGTACCTGCGGTTCATTAATATTGTCATGTGCCTCATGTTTGTTTTTCTAGATCAGTGTCGGCTCATAAATTCTAGTCAGCTGATGTTTGGTTGTGGGGTGTGTTTCGCAGGCAGAGCAGCGTGAAGCCCGCACCTTCCTCTGGATGCCTGGCGGAGAAGCTGGTGGTGTGGTTGACCTCTGCAGGTCAGAGCGAGTCCAGAAACGGCTCGACCTGTTGATCCAAAAACATACTACATACATCACATTGCAAACATGCAGTCTCCTCTACCATGACAGTAGTTCACCTTAAAGAGAAAAACGGACTGGATGTTTCAATACGTACTTCCGTTCTGACACATTTTGGAAAGCAATAGCATGTAAACTCCCTGCAGCGTTTGTTGGCTTACTTATATAAGCTCTTTAAACCAAGCTTGTCACGAGGGCCGTGTGACTGTACGCTATTTTACATGCTTTTTTTTTTTTTTTACTTCAGGATTTACATTGAAGGATCTGGAGTCAGTTCCGTTCGGTGTGGCTCTGCCCATCAGAGACGCCATCTACCAGTGCAGAGAACACCCCTGCTCTGATTGGTCGGAGGAGGTCTGCGCTCTGATTGGACGACAGGACCTGACCAAGCAAGCTCACAAAGTCACCCTAGCCCATCGCAAATCGGTGAGGAAGTCGATCTCGCTTTGAGTTCAGAGGTGAACTCATTTACTCCACTGTTGACCTGTATTCTTTTGCACTTGTTATTTTATAGTGTTAAAGTATTTATTCGTATTTTCATTTTAGTTCAATTTTTATTTTTCTATATAGCCTGTTTTATTTCAGGTTAATGAATTGTTGTATTTCAATTTATTTTTCATATAATATTTTTATTTATTTATTGATTGATATATTTTAATTTTTAATTTTACTTTTATTTTTGAATGTTTTTTTTTACATTTTTAAGTATTTTACTTACTGTTATTATTATTACTATTATTATTATTTTAATTATTTAATTTTTAAATTTTAAGTAATTTAATTTAAATTTAAACTTTTTAAATTATTTTCTTTCATTTTACTTTTATTTTAAATTGCTTTTTAATTTTTTTTTATTTTAATATTTACATTTTTTTATTTAAAAAATTTAAAAAATAAAATGTAAATAATAATAATAATAATAATAATAATAATGCTAAGTGAAATAAATAAAGATTTAAATATATTTTTAAAATGTTATTTTAAACTTAATATTTTTATTTTTATTTAATTTATTTAATCATGATTTTTAATAGTTTTGTTTAACACTATCAACACTGTTTATAACTGGATAAAATGTAAACCACCCTGAATTAAGACACGATCAACAAAGCTCTCTAACTGTCGAAGTTCCTTTCTTTTTGGTTGTGCTTGAGATTAAGAAATTAGACTTAGTATATTATGCATGTTCTCGTCCTTGCATATTCATTATGATGCAAAGTAACAGAAACCCCAGGACATGTAACATGGGTCAAAACTGATTTTAAAACGTTTGGCTTTCCAAAAACAACTGTTGTCTCCTGGGTAGTGGCAGTGCTGAAAGTAACTCGCATCCCCAGATTAAACAACTACTGTCTGAATTGAGCTGAAGGCTTAAATATGGTATTTAAGACCGGTATTTTCTCATTTTGGAATGTGCGATTACAGTAATTCTGATGTGAAGTGAATGCTGCATTAAAAAGAGCTGAAGAGTGTTTGTGTTTGCTCTAGACTGTCGGGCTGAACGTAATACTTGAGCCGCCCGTGACCAGCGATGCCGAGGAGGAGGAGGACGGGATGACAGACCTGCGCCCGGAGGTGACGGGGCTGATCTGGAGTCAGGATCTGAGGGTGCAGGAGGTCCGCCGTCTGCTCCAGAGCTCCAGACCCGTCCGGGTCAATGTGCCCCACCTGCCTGAAGTCAGTGACCATGAGTACATTGAGGAGAAAGAGAACAAGTGAGCATGCTCAGTCGCATACTCTTAAAAATAAAGTCATGTCTGCCTTCCCTTACAAAAATCCATCATGGCTCTTATTTTTGTTGCAGACTGCTACAGTTGTGCCAGCGCACCATGTCTCTTCCGGTGGGGCGCGGGCTCTTCACGCTCTTCTCATACCATCCCGTGCCGACCGAACCTCTCCCTGTGCCCAAACTCAACCTGACTGGTACTCATAAACCACCGCCCATGCTTTCAACAGTTTTTATGTATTTATTTCTGTTTTTAAGGGAATTTTTCATATATGTATTTATTTATTTATTTATTTATTGATATTATATTGAATATATTTTTTTTTATTAAAAATAAAACTTTTTTATTTCACTTACTATTATAATATTTTTATTTATTTAAAAATTGTATTTAATTTTTTATTGTTTATTTTTTTTTTTTTATTAAATTTTATTAAATTTTTACATTTATTTTTATTTATAATTTTTAATTTAAATTTAAAAAAAAGAAAAGGAAAAAAAATAATAATAATAATATCGCTAAGTGAAATAAATAAATAAATAAATAAATAAAGAACGTATTTGAGTTTGGTTTGCCCAGACCCTTTCCACCACAGCGTTATATCTTTCACTCGATCTTCAACGATTTCATGTCAGTTAAAGAGATAAAGTTTTCCCGGGACCCTTAGTGCTATTGTTCGTATGTAGACTTTTGCTTGGCCATTTTCAACTTGGGTAAACATCCAAAACTGACAGCCACTCTCCAAAAAAAATATTTAGGCCTAAATTGAAGATTTATGAATGTGAATTTCTTATAAAATTTGAACTTTACTAGCTACTTACTCTCTTTCCCACAGTAAAATGCAACATTTTTATCTTTGTTGAACCCAGCAAGCAGTGCAGTATCTTCGTAAATAACCTCCCCTCTCTTGTGTCCGCTCCTCCAGGCCGTGCTCCTCCCAGGAACACCATGGTGGACCTGAACAGCGGTAACATCGACGTGCCGCCCAACATGACCAGCTGGCCCAGCTTTCATAACGGAGTGGCGGCCGGTCTTAAGATCGCCCCTGCTTCCCAGGTGGAGTCTGCCTGGATCGCCTACAACAAACCTAAAAGTGCTGACCTGGCTAACGAGTACGCTGGCTTCCTCATGGCCCTGGGCCTCAACGGCCACCTCACCAAACTCGCCACGCTTAACATCCACGACTACCTCACCAAGGTCAGTTACAGCGGCGAATATCCGGAGTGAGATGGTATGATGTTCCATTCAAAATAGGAAACGAAAATAGGAAAATTAATTCCTCTCTCTATAGAACTTTGAGGGAAACTTATAATCAATATTTTCTCCAGGTTTCTTTCCACAGCGGATGCATAAGAGGCACATATTTCATATTTAATACACGGACTTGATTTTGCATACCTCCTGACAAAAATACATTTATATCATAATATTATATTTTATAGTAAATACTTAGACCTTTTTAAATTATTTATAGTTTATATTTAAACTAATATTATTTTGTAATTATTAGGGGTCAAGCCGTTCTTGTATAGTGCGTTATTGACAGCAAGCAAGCAAAAATGGATTTGATGTAAAAACTTTTGAATGACTTTTCCTAAAATCATGAGGACAGTAAATGTCCACTTACATTTCTTAAGGCATGCAGAGTTGAACGATTCCTAATTTTCTGTCGTTTCTAATTTTTTCTGCGCTCCCTAGTGGTCAAGAGATATAATGAAATTCATGAAAATGCTTATAACATATAAAAATGTTGTCATTTAACTTGCATCATTAGATTTTTTGGCTCATGCCGAGTCCTAAATTTGCCATATTCTACCATTCTTACATATTGAATTTTCTACATTTTCGAACTCCGATTTGTGCAAAATTTGGTATGCAGCATCTGCAGACACTCGTGACAAAAAGCTATTAAAAGATTTTTGATAGACCCAACCGTTGTATTACGCCCCATGTCTAGGGAACAAAAGCGGCATAACAAGAACGTAATGTTGGTCGTGGATTCCAAAAATAAATTAAAGCGACATTCACTCCGGTCGGGGACCAAACAAGCACGCTACTCATATATAAACGGTAAACTGTTACGTTTATTTATATATTTAAGGTGAAACATTAGAGAGCATCTCTTCAGGGTGACCACAGGCCAAAATAACAAACAAACACTGCTAATAAAGAAATAACCTAATCCGTTTGTAGAAATAAAATACAAACAAAATGAAAAACAAAGTCAAACAAGCTCAAAGAAAATGGCTCAGTTTCACAAGGCGAGAATGTTAATACAACAGATGGTCATAATAGTTTGGTCGCCGGCCGGAGAAGGAATCCAGGAGCGCCGAACCCGTTCGTGTTCGCACCAACAATGAGCTCCTCGACTGCTGGCAGCTGGACTCCGCCTTAATAGAGCGACCAATCAGACGCAGGCGTGCAGTCTATGAGAGAGCAGACCGAGGCTGTAACAAATTAAACTTTTCCTTCTAAGTATCATTGTTACCACGGGTTCTCTTAGGTTAGTTTGGGTTTGTACACCTCGTTGTAAATCATTTTAATAAAGCAGAAACAAAGCCTATCATATCCTTGATAAATGCATATAGTAACAAACTTCCAAGCATAGGTCTGCCACATCAATCAAACCACCTATAACCCACATAACTCAATGAATGAAAAATGATTTGAGTGCATGAATCAACAGTCCAAATCCAAAGGCAAAAAGTAGTCCAAAAAAATGTGATAATCCCGGCAAAAGGAAAAAAAAGATGAAAGCGAGAAATCCAAAAACACTACGATCTCACCCAACTCCTCAGAGGATCCTGGATTCCTCGGGCAATGTCCAGGCATGGGGAATATAATCCACAAAAGGAGGAAATAAGATACTCCACAGGAAACCCCAAAATATTCCGCTTAGTTCATTGCACTTGCTTCGGGAGAGGCCGGCATTTCCCAGCATCTACTTTTCCAAAGTGGCCGCCCTCCCCCTTTTTGAACCCATAAGAGTCCTTCCATAAGAGTCCTCTCACATCCCAATGACATGTGACCAATCCCCTACCCCCACAGAAAATGGTTTACATACTAATAATTCACACCACCAAAACCACAAACAAACAAATAATAGTCAAAACATCAATTGAAAAGGTTTCCTACCTTTCTAATTTGTGAAAGTGTCAGAAAAAGAACACTTTTATCAAAAGAAACCGTCATAACACGTTGTTTTATAATTGAACGTACACAGACCCGAATGTTACCGAAGACATGCACCTGCTCTCTCCTGAAGACGGTGCAACAAGCCCACGATAAATAACTCTGGGAAACCCATGGGATGTTACGTCTGACCGAGGACAAAAACTACCCAATCACTGGAACAATAACACACAAAAAATGCTCAACCCAGGACTTGGGTAGAAAAAATAACCCAAGATTTTTGTTTTAGAGTGTAGCGGTACGGCACAAAGCTTCATGTGCTCGTCGTCTCCTAATAAGGACGCGAAATAGATGAATAGAAAGTCTTCTTTTTGAACCAAAGAAAAGAAGAGTCAGGAGAAGGTTAGTATGCGCAAACAACAGGAAACTCAGTGTCATGCGAGATCAATGCCTGTTTAAAATGTGTGACATATAAACGCACACATCAACCCGATCACTTTATTTAGCGTTCATGTAAACGGATTCAGTTACCGGAATAATTTCATTCCGACTGAAACAAAAGGCGTCCACGTAAATGTAGCTATTAGCTGCGTCCGAAACCGCTCCCTGTCCACTATCTAGTGCACTATAGCGGGTGTCGGCTGTTTTGTAGTGAACGACTTCATCCCCTACATTCGTTCACGATTGTTACCCACAATCCTCTCTGATTTTGAGCGTACATTCGACGTACACTCGTTAAAGCGCCGTCACCCGAAATCCAACGCGATCGAGCGCGAAAGAAAAAACGGGAAGCGGCAACTTCTACAAATGTAAGTGTGATTTTTTATGAATTAGAACATCTTTAGCGAAACGATACAGGTTTATATCATAATATATATACTTACTTTGGTGGATTTTTCTCATATGTTAGTGAACTGTTGTACAATGTGTTTATATTGTATTTATTTACTATGATATTTTTTATGAACACACATGTGACAGCGTCGTGTTTTTGTTCTGTTATTTTTAAATATAAATGGACTAAATAGCATGACACGGGTGTTTTTATCCTCTCTTTATTCTCAATAAACAGTCATGAAGCTAAACAGCACATATTACAGACGGTACAGGAAATGTAAATGACCAAATTGTCTGGCGCGTGCCGTCCGAATTCGCTCGCTCATTTTCATTCACTGTTTGCTGATGTAGTGCGCTCGACTGTCGTGCACTATATAGGGGTTAGTGAACGAGTGGGCGGATTCGGACACAGCTATTGTCTCGTAATTCATTGGCCCTGTTTTTTGTAGTAAACAACTGCAAATGTAACACAAAATCTACCAGCAGATGTTCGCTGAGACACATGAATCCAAACATTGGATGATTCACCTTAGATTACATGAGTCACCTGCGCTTATCTCTAATGGAGTTCTATGTGGCGACGTTAATTCTAGTGGTTGTTCAGAAGAACAAAACAAGACCCATTTAACACAATGGCTTTCAATGAAATTGAAGAAGTTATTAAAATAGTTGCGTTTCGCTGTGTTGAAGTGGGCCGCACTTAGTCGATTTTCTTTCATCAATGCCAAGTTGGTGGATCTCCTGCTCATATGGACCTCGAGGCTCTTCCTGAAAACCAAAGATCTCCTTTCTCCTCCCCTAATTCTCCGATCTCGCCATTTTTAGCATCGGAGCTGTCGGGTTTGCATGTTTTCTGGGGTTTTTGCTCTCATCCTGTTGTTTTTCTCACATGAAAGTCAAACGTAGAGCTGAGTTTCATTCTGACAGTTCACAGGGCAGTAACGTGTGCTGCTCTCTCATTTCCAGTCAGGCCAGGCTTTGTTGATACTTTCTGTGGTCGCCGAGCAGATCTGTAATCTATAAGCTATATCGAGCGTTTAGCTAGTTTGGTGTTTACGCTGCCCGCTCTCGCACAGAGATCTGCGGCCGGGCTTTCTAGTCTCTCATAGTACTCTTGCCTATTTTACAAGAATCTGGCAGAAAAACATCCTGTTTTACTTCATGCGAATGCAAAACTGAATGAATGAGAGTTTAGTGAATGAATTAAGTGTTTATGTCAGAGCCTAGATGCCGTAAGCTCGTTCTTTGCCTGATGGAGAGAGAGACTGCAATTTGGACGTTTAGTCAAATTATGAGATATGGACATAAAACCTAGAGAGAGCTGCCTCACATCCCGACATAAGTGACTGATTTGCAGTGCATTAATCTACATGCAAAAGCCACGGGAGACTCGCCGTGTTTCCATGTTGTCATGTTGCTAATCTAACATTGGGGCGGGACTACAGGAAGCTGTTAGGATATAATAAAATGACCTGCAGCATTAGATTAACATGTCATGGTGTGCTCAATATGCACATATATGCTTACTTTCAGAAATATTGGGCTAAAAATTGGTCCTCGCTCGGTTTTGGAACATGTAAATAAAAACATTGTTTTATAATTTGTTTATTAATAATATATAATATTATTTTTCAATGTTTTTTGGGCTATATTATAACATACGAACATGTATATAAATATATATATATATATATGTATATATATAATCAGGGCTGGGTGTGTTACTTTTAAAATGTATTTCACTACAGATTACAAAATACAGGCTTTAAAAAGTCATTTGTA
>CM074279.1:33267909-33285409 GCA_037194245.1 Opsariichthys bidens
TTTTCCACAGTTGTGTGTAAAGAGGGAAACACGTCAAACGTTTTAAAAGTATCGATTTGGCACCGGTACCGTTTTAAAAGTATCGATTTGGCACCTGTACCGTTTTTAAAGTATCGATTTGGCACCGGTTCCGTTTTAAAAGTATCGATTTGGCACCTGTACCGTTTTAAAAGTATCGATTTGGCACCGGTACCGTTTTTAAAGTATCGATTTGGCACCGGTTACGTTTTAAAAGTATCGATTTGGCACCAGTACCGTTTTTAAAGTATCGATTTGGCACCTGTACCGTTTTAAAAGTATCGATTTGGCACCTGTACCGTTTTTAAAGTATCGATTTGGCACCAGTACCGTTTTTAAAGTATCGATTTGGCACCTGTACCGTTTTTAAAGTATCGATTTGGCACCTGTACCGTTTTTAAAGTATCGATTTGGCACCTGTACCGTTTTTAAAGTATCGATTTGGCACCTGTACCGTTTTTAAAGTATCGATTTGGCACCGGTTCCGTTTTAAAAGTATCGATTTGGCACCTGTACCGTTTTAAAAGTTATCGATTTGGCACGGTACCGTTTTTAAAGTATCGATTTGGCACCGGTTACGTTTTAAAAGTATCGATTTGGCACCAGTACCGTTTTTAAAGTATCGATTTGGCACCTGTACCGTTTTTAAAGTATCGATTTGGCACCGGTACCGTTTTTAAAGTATCGATTTGGCACCTGTACCGTTTTTAAAGTATCGATTTGGCACCTGTACCGTTTTTAAAGTATCGATTTGGCACCTGTACCGTTTTTAAAGTATCGATTTGGCACCGGTACCGTTTTTAAAGTATCGATTTGCCACCGGTTCCGTTTTAAAAGTATCGATTTGGCACCAGTATTGAGAAAAAACCCCAAACGATACCCAACCCTATTTATTAACCCTCTGTAGTCGTATGGATTATATTTATGTTGGATGGATGCACTTATTTGGGGTTCAAAATCTCATCCCCCATTATAAAGCCTGGAAGAGTCAGGATATTTTTAAATATATCTCAGATTGTGTTCGTCTGAAAGAAGACGGTCATAAACGTGTAGGATGGCTTGAGCGTGAGTGAATCATGGGGTAATTTTCATTTTTGGGTGTGTATCCCTGTGCATTTGTTTTGTAATACTATTAATATTTTTAAAAGCTTTTATATTTTCATTTTAATGTTATTATTTTGGGGTTTTGTCATTATATTTATAAAAAAAACCTAATAAATATATTTAATTTTAATTTATTTTTATTTCACTTTTGGTTTTTGTCATTTTACTTCATTTATTTCAGTTAGTTGCGCTGACAACAATTCTAATCTAAGTTTTCAGTTTTTCATCTAATAGTTATACTTATTTCATCCTTCTTTAAATCACCCCAAATCATTCGTAATAGTTTTAGTTGACAGGAACAACATCACACTCGCTGCAGCAAACATATTATGCCAATATATTATGCGCCTTCTTCCCGTTTTGTCTTCCATTGAGCAAACGGATAGTCCCAAACCAATTGGTTAATGTGGAAGTTGTTGGGCTGCTCAAGCAAACTAAAGAATCGCTATTTTTACACTCGACTTACAAATTATATTTGTCTCTGTGCAGGAAACCAGGATAGGAAAGAGTGTTTCAAAATCCCAAAAAACAAGGCAAGATTGTCTGCGCTGTCTGCTCTCCCACATTCACACCTGTCTCTCCTGACTCCTCCAGGTCTATCGCTGATTGGCTGAAAGCCCCGGACACCATGTTCCTGCTGGACTTCATCAAGCCGGAGTTTTTGCTGCTGAGGGTGAGAGCGTTACCGGGCCGACATCCATCAGAAGTTCATTCTGGCCCACTGGGACTCTCATATTAACACCTCACGTTGGCTTCAGTCACACCAAATGTTCTCATGTTTCACGATGGCTTTTTAGGCCGCATATGGGCTCACTGTAGCCTGCTGTGCTTGTTAACCAACAGGAACATCACTTCCTGCTGGCACTTTTCTAAAACCTTAATATGCTGCCTTCATATACTTCCAAAAGGTAGTAATTTACACCGGCCTCCAAGAAATGTTCTTTTCTCCGAATGCAGTAGTGTTATCGTATAGATCAGTGTTTCTCAAACTTTTTCAGCCCACTTTATCTTCCAATTTTTTTCTGAGGACCTCCTAACAGAATCCCGCTCCCCCAAAAACTACAAAATAGGAAGGATAAACTAAATTGAAGTTTAACTGTTTCGAGTCAAAAACTAATTCTTCAAACACAAATGCAATGATACGATCCATTTTTTCGCCCGCGATCCGGTGCGGGTTACGAGCTCGCCTAGTTTAGGTCATCTTTTCGCGGACCACTAGGGGGCGATGGCGCACTTTAAGAATTACTGGTATATATGCTTTACTGACAACTCAATGCAATAATGCATCGCGGAAAGAGGAATTGTTAACGCGTTGTCGTAATTATGAACACACTCGTTTAGCGCAAATAGTTTTACGGTTTCCTGCACTTAGTTATTCTTTTAGATATTTACCTATAATTGCAGACGAATCGCAACTTTCGCACATTCACAGACAAATTTAAAGCCTGCTTCCTCGTTGCTAAATAAGGAGGATACGTACAAATGCTTTTGCCAAGGTTGCAAATATATTTATTTTATTTTTGCATTAATATATGGAGAGTATAAATGAATTTGATTGAAAATATACATTTAAATATAGCTGAAATTTACAGGATTTAAAGCTGTTTAAGGTCTTTTGAGCACATGCGTAAAAAGATATTGTTTTATTTAGGCACGACTGTAACCATCTCAATCAAAGAGGTAAGATGTAAGCGGCGCAGAAACTTCTACGAAGCAAAAACAAACCCTCGTTTATGATCATTTAATGTTTGAAGCGTCTGACAGGAAATCAATGTGTGCGGTCATGAATAATTAAGCAAGGCGTCTTCTCATGAGATTAGGACGCGCCGTCTCATGAATAGAGACACAGATGAGTCGTCATCGTACTATAAAAAACATCACTTCCTGTGACTGACACAAAGACGAAAGTTGAAAATGAACTATTTTCTCCTACAATCTCAACTAACGCACGGTAACATTGACTTCTATGATGTTCAACGCGCACAAGTCTTTTAAAAAATTTGGTTTACGGTTTCATGACCCTTTAAGAATCTTTTTCCTTATTCCGTTCTCGTGTTTTAAATGCGATCAGCCCCTTTGTAGGCATCTGAGAATGAGGCAAGCTAGCTCACTGGGTTTTGAAACAGGATTTAACTAATAAACATGAAAGGGATGTACAAACATTTCCTCGTTGACAATTCAGCGTGAAATGTTTATTCATAGCAAGCTCTCATTGTTGAGCAGCTGTGTCTTTGTTCTCTCTACAGACGCTGGCCAGATGTCTTATCATGTGGGACGAGATCGTTCCCAATGCTGATTGGGTGACCAGTAATGTGCCTCAGGTATGTTAGAGCTCTAGCACACTGCAGGAACTGATCCAACATTGCGTTCGGTCTCTAGTTTCTCAAAAGAGGAAGCACATTTTTGCCTCGGGTCATGCTTTTGCTTCCCCCTTCCCTGTAAGTTCATAGGTTGGTCAAATATTTAGCAATGCTTGTGTTGTGAAACGTGGAACCGTTGGATCACTTCAGCCGTAGAAGTGATGTGCAGGTCATTGAGAAGTCTCAAAAGTGTCTTTTAATAGTGAGGTAAATTAACCACGCAGCTGTTGCTGCAGTTCCAGTTTATTCAGAGGGAATTACATGTTATAAAGTCAAAATTGGGAGATATAAAGTCATATAAATTCTGTCTTTATATCTGCAGTTCTGACTTTATATCTCACAATTCTGACTTTATATCTCACAATTCTGACTTTATATCTCACAATTCTGACTTTATATCTCAATTCTGACTTTATATCTCTCAATTCTGACTTTATATCTCAATTCTGACTTTATATCTCACAATTCTGACTTTATATCTCTCAATTCTGACTTTATATCTCTCAATTCTGACTTTATATCTCACAATTCTGACTTTATATCTCTCAATTCTGACTTTATATCTCTCAATTCTGAATTTATATCTCAATTCTGACTTTATATCTCACAATTCTGACTTTATATCTCTCAATTCTGACTTTATATCTCACAATTCTGACTTTATATCTCAATTCTGACTTTATATCTCTCAATTCTTACTTTATATCTCACAATTCTGACTTTATATCTCAATTCCGACTTTATATCTCTCAATTCTGACTTTATATCTCTCAATTCTGACTTTATATCTCTCAATTCTGACTTTATATCTCACAATTCTGACTTTATATCTCTCAATTCTGACTTTATATCTCACAATTCTGACTTTATATCTCAATTCTGACTTTATATCTCTCAATTCTTACTTTATATCTCACAATTCTGACTTTATATCTCAATTCCGACTTTATATCTCTCAATTCTGACTTTATATCTCACAATTCTGACTTTATATCTCTCAATTCTGACTTTATATCTCTCAATTCTGACTTTATATCTCAATTCTGACTTTATATCTCACAATTCTGACTTTATATCTCACAATTCTGACTTTATATCTCAATTCTGACTTTATATCTCTCAATTCTTACTTTATATCTCACAATTCTGACTTTATATCTCAATTCCGACTTTATATCTCTCAATTCTGACTTTATATCTCACAATTCTGACTTTATATCTCTCAATTCTGACTTTATATCTCACAATTCTGACTTTATATCTCTCAATTCTGACTTTATATATCTCACAATTCTGACTTTATATCTCACAATTCTGACTTTATATCTCAATTCTGACTTTATATATCTCAATTCTGACTTTATATCTCACAATTCTGACTTTATATCTCACAATTCTGACTTTATATCTCAATTCTGACTTTATATCTCACAATTCTGACTTTATATCTCACAATTCTGACTTTATATCTCACAATTCTGACTTTATATCTCTCAATTCTGACTTTATATCTCACAATTCTGACTTTATATCTCAATTCTGACTTTATATCTCACAATTCTGACTTTATATCTCACAATTCTGACTTTATATCTCAATTCTGACTTTATATCTCACAATTCTGACTTTATATCTCTCAATTCTGACTTTATATCTCAATTCTGACTTTATATCTCTCAATTCTGACTTTATATCTCTCAATTCTGACTTTATATCTCACAATTCTGACTTTATATCTCTCAATTCTGACTTTATATCTCTCAATTCTGACTTTATAGCTCTCAATTCTGACTTTATATCTCACAATTCTGACTTTATAGCTCTCAATTCTGACTTTATATCTCACAATTCTGACTTTATATCTCAATTCTGACTTTATATCTCTCAATTCTGACTTTATATCTCACAATTCTGACTTTATATCTCACAATTCTGACTTTATATCTCACAATTCTGACTTTATATCTCAATTCTGACTTTATATCTCACAATTCTGACTTTATATCTCAATTCTGACTTTATATCTCACAATTCTGACTTTATATCTCTCAATTCTGACTTTATCTCTCAATTCTGACTTTATATCTCACAATTCTGACTTTATATCTCTCAATTCTGACTTTATATCTCACAATTCTGACTTTATATCTCTCAATTCTGAATTTATATCTCAATTCTGACTTTATATCTCACAATTCTGACTTTATATCTCTCAATTCTGACTTTATATCTCACAATTCTGACTTTATATCTCAATTCTGACTTTATATCTCTCAATTCTTACTTTATATCTCACAATTCTGACTTTATATCTCAATTCCGACTTTATATCTCTCAATTCTGACTTTATATCTCACAATTCTGACTTTATATCTCTCAATCTGACTTTATATCTCTCAATTCTGACTTTATATCTCTCAATTCTGACTTTATATCTCAATTCTGACTTTATATCTCAATTTCTGACTTTATATCTCTCAATTCTGACTTTATATCTCTCAATTCTGACTTTATATCTCACAATTCTGACTTTATATCTCACAATTCTGACTTTATATCTCAATTCTGACTTTATATCTCACAATTCTGACTATATATCTCAATTCTGACTTTATATCTCACAATTCTGACTTTATTTCTCTCAATTCTGACTTTATATCTCACAATTCTGACTTTATATCTCTCAATTCTTACTTTATATCTCACAATTCTGACTTTTATATCTCAATTCCGACTTTATATCTCTCAATTCTGACTTTATATCTCACAATTCTGACTTTATATCTCTCAATTCTGACTTTATATCTCTCAATTCTGACTTTATATCTCTCAATTCTGACTTTATATCTCAATTCTGACTTTATATCTCACAATTCTGACTTTATATCTCTCAATTCTGACTTTATATCTCTCAATTCTGACTTTATATCTCACAATTCTGACTTTATATCTCACAATTCTGACTTTATATCTCAATTCTGACTTTATATCTCACAATTCTGACTATATATCTCAATTCTGACTTTATATCTCACAATTCTGACTTTATTTCTCTCAATTCTGACTTTATATCTCACAATTCTGACTTTATATCTCTCAATTCTGACTTTATATCTCCCAATTCTGACTTTATATCTCTCAATTCTGACTTTATATCTCATAATTCTGACTTTATATCTCACAATTCTGACTTTATATCTCTCAATTCTGACTTTATATCTCAATTCTGACTTTATATCTCACAATTCTGACTTTATTTCTCTCAATTCTGACTTTATATCTCACAATTCTGACTTTATATCTCTCAATTCTGACTTTATATCTCCCAATTCTGACTTTATATCTCTCAATTCTGACTTTATAACTTGCAATTGACTTTGTTGTGCAATTTTATCAATGTACACCAATGGTTAAATTTCTTAAAGTTAAAGTTTCTGTCTCGAACATTCACGGAAACCAAAAATGGATAAAACTTTAAATGAATACAAAAAGTCTCCCATTTTCCCGTCACTGGCTTCTAGCGTTGAGTTTACACATTATCGGTCATCGTTACTGACCAGAGATGATGTCATTTAGACCGTGTCAGACCCTTTTAATGTGATTAACGCTAAAAATAAGCATGTTTTCAGATCATCAAAGAAAACATCGGAAACCAGGAGCAGACTTCCGTCTCTGAGGATCTCAACATGGAGACCTTAGTGTGAGTGTCATTTGTTTTTATCAATGACTCGTATGATTTGTAGGAGAACCTTATGCCCACAGATGGTTTCTCATTCATCTGGAGGTGTTTTCTATAAAGTTCCTCATGAATTTCCATTGACAATCTGAGGGTTTTTGTTCCTACGATGACTGGATGAGTGAAATAAAACTGTCACTGTTTCCACAGTCAAGCTCATGACTATATAATTGCCGGAGGCTGCCTGGCCGTGGGATTCCGCTTTGCTGGCTCTGCAAATTCAGATGCTTTTGACTGCTTAGTAAGAGGACATTTACTTCCCCTTAAAGAATTAATTGTGATTTTTCTGAATATTCATGCCATTTTCTTTCTCCTTTAGTACAAATTTGCCCGAAACTTCATGCAGGGTCTGACGACCTCTACGGCAACGGTGGTAAGTATTGTTAGGCATCAGTGGCGCACATCCTGATGTCATCAAAACACAAAAATCTGTCGGTATCCTCCAGACAGGGCAGTATAACCTGCAGACGTGCTTGAGCATGGTCCTCTTGGCGGTTTCTATGGTCATGGCCGGTTCAGGGAACTTGAAAGTGTTGCAGCTGTGCCGCTTCCTCCACAAACGCACGTTTGGCGAGATGAACTATGGCTTCCACATGGCCCATCACATGGCCCTGGGCCTGCTCTTCCTGGGCGGAGGGAGGTTAGTTGAGCTTTAAATGATACCAATATCATTCAATGAAATATATAAAATTGACATCAGATCAAGAGTTCCTCTTTTCCCATACCGTAATGTTTAAGGCAAGCATCACAATTAATATAGCGCATTATAAAATTACATAACAAAGCATGAAATATCTTGAGCTTGTTCAAACCGGACCTTATTTCAAATATTAAACCAAAAATATTGACTTGATGGGTCAAAAAAATGCGTTTGTGGGTTCAAGGACTCATTCCTTCAGTGCTGTATTAAACTCATCCCACACAAGCGTGAATGATTCCTCAGGGCAAAGGTTGTTGCTGTACAAAGCATGAGAACAGTCAGCTGCACTTCATATCATTTAAAACCACAGATAAAGCATCACTTTTATCGTAGTACTTCCTCTGTTTCGAAATGGCTTCTTTATCACCTTTGACCCCACATTTTATTTTATGCTAATTAATGCATTCATCCACAAATGAATTCTGTCATCATTTACTCATCCTCATGTCATTCACGCTTGATTATGATTACAGTTTCTTTTTACTTTAGTTAGTGCGTAATTATTGCATCATAAACAACATGCAAAGTTACGACACTCAAAGTTCAATGCAAAGAGAGAGATTTTCGCTTTTTAAACAAACTACAACGAGCTTCTTCCTGAGTTGGTGACATCACTGACTCTAAAAATTTACATAAACCCCGCCCCTGAGAACACGCCACAAAGGGGGCGGGGCCGTGTCGGGCTGCTTTAGAGAAGCAGAAGAGTCAATTCAACGCTGGATTGAACACAGTTACTGACAATCCTCGTTTTGCCTGCGTGAGATTCTCCAGCTTTGTTGTTGTTGAGCTGTTGAAGCTCCGCCCTCTTCTGGAGCAGCAGCTCATTTGCATTTAAAGGGACACGCTCAAAAACGGCGTGTTTTTGCTCACACCCGAATAGAGGCAAATTTGGCAAGCGATAATCTGAGCTGAGACACATTCTGGGGGCTTATAATCACTCTTGTAAAAGAGTTTTTTTGTCATTTAAGCATCTCCCATAATTTACCTTAGCCAAAAATGCCACACGCCACCCTACATTCTCGCTGCTGTAGATGTGAGAAAAATGGCATATAACAAATGTATGGAAATGCACGTGTGATGCAGGTGGTGTGGAGGGCCGGTACATGGGCTCTTGAGCCATTTTAAAGCAAAATAATGTGACCTCTAACCAGGTCAATGAAAGGCACAGTAAGAGCCTCTCGTCCTGTCGGAACCTGTTCGAGTGCACTCTTCAACTCGCCCATTATTTTTAAGTGAAGCCTTTGAAAGAGCACAAATAGTACCGGTGAACAATGGATGACCAATTTACCCCTCGCAACACAATTGCGTGTGTCACACGCACTCTGAAATACTGCCTCCTGGCACAATTGAACGCGCTGCGTGTGCGTCCATTGTTTGTCAACTTTCCGATGACCGTTCACATGCATTGTTTGGCGATTTACAATATGCTGTCGATCAAAAACCGAATCAAGACTGACCTTTTTTTTTGTTTTTTTCCACAGGTACACCCTCAGCACCTCCAACTCGGCCATTGCTGCCCTCCTTTGTGCGCTTTATCCTCATTTTCCTGCTCACAGCACAGACAACAGGTTGTCACACTGCTAACACACACACACACACACGTCACATATATGGCTGTAGTTTCTTCACTTCTGAGCAAAACCACTTTCGTTTTCACTGTAAATGAGACTTGTTACCCAGTATCATGAGTGTGTTTATCTACAAGGTGTCTGCGTGTCTTTTTATACATATATAGACCCAAAAGCAAAAGTCACACTTTAAAATGCGTGAATGTGTTTGCACTCGATGACAAAACAAAGCGAGTGCCATTTATTTTAAAGAAACACTTTTCAAATGAAACATTTTACAGAAATAATGTTGAGTTTATTTTCGGAAATCATCGATTAGTTGGCAGATTATCTCTGATTAATCGGATAAAAAGCCCTATTTTCTTTTTATTTTATTGACAAAACGAACTATTCCACACCTTATGCTATAAAAACATATATTTATATATATAGATATAGATGGATGGATAGATAGATATGATCAGATGATAGATAGATAGAGATATAGATAGATAGACAGATAGATATATAGACAGACAGATAGATAGACAGATAGATAGATAGATAGATAGATAGATAGATAGATAGATAGATAGATAGATAGATAGATAGATAGATAGATAGATAGATGGATAGATAGATAGATATAGATAGATAGATAGATAGATAGATAGATAGACAGACAGATAGATAGACAGATAGATAGATAGATAGATAGATAGATAGATAGATAGATAGATAGATAGATAGATAGATAGATAGATAGATATATAGACAGACAGACAGACAGATAGATAGATAGATAGATAGATAGATAGATAGATAGATAGATAGATAGATAGATAGATAGAGATATAGATAGATAGACAGATAGATAGATAGACAGATAGATAGACAGATAGATAGATAGACAGATAGATAGATAGATAGATAGAGATATAGATAGATAGACAGATAGATAGATAGATAGATAGATAGATAGATAGATAGATAGATAGACAGACAGACAGACAGACAGACAGATAGATAGATAGATAGATAGATAGACAGACAGACAGACAGACAGACAGACAGATAGATAGATAGATAGATAGATAGATAGATAGATAGACAGATAGACAGACAGATAGATAGATAGATAGATAGATAGATATGATCGGATGATAGATAGATAGATGTATATAAATAGATATATATAGATATAGTAAGTATATCCGTATCAAAATGGAAATACTCTCATGAATTTGTAACACTTAGATAAGGATATAAGCGTAAAATCAAAGGAAACGTTTAGTAACACATTAAATGGCACACACAAGCTATTATAAACATTACGTTTGAAGTTTAAAATAAAGACGTCCCATGTTTTGGGCAGCTTTGGATCACGCACTTTTCCTGCAGCAGCTCATTCTGTTTCCTCCACTATTTTTACATGCATTTTATGCATAGAAATGTTCAATTTGATGCGACGGTGAGCAGACACGACCAATCGATAATTAACGAATGTCGTTATCGATAAGTTGTTGCAGCCCTTCTTGGCTCACACCGGAAAGTATAGAACATATCGTCTGAATGAACACACTTTATCTGATGTTGTCATTGTCATGTGACCCACAACATCAGATTCAAATCTTTTCCCGTGGCATCATGGGATAGTAAAGTGTCCATTGTGCGCGCATTTCAGTCTCACCGGAAAGAGTTTTATGAATACTATGAATTTGGAAATGGTTCTCGGCTCACATACTATTTTTCACCTACGATGCACAGCTGACCGCTGACGTGAAGAACACTGATGAGCTCTTCATCATCTGTTAGTGCTGGAATATATTAGGCACCATTGTGTCCTCAAAGTTGACGTTAGAAGCAGGAAGAATTTGACGAGGGCCAGATTGTGATGTTAGACGACCGGGTCAGAACATCTCCAGAACTGCAGCTCTTGTGGGTGTTCCCGGTCTGCAGTGGTCAGCGTCTATCGAAAGTGGTGAACCAGGGTCACGGGTGGTCCGATCCGACAGACGAGCTCCTGTAGCTCACACTGCTCCAGACGTTAATGCTGGTTCTGATGAAGCGCTGCAGACGAGACCGGTCAGTCGGCCCAGAATGGACCATACTTTCTGAGGAGACTGCTTTTCATTTCTGCTATTACCATAAAGAAAAGAGATGACAATAAACCTTTGACTTTACAGTGTTTGAAACATGTGCTTCAGAGTTTCTAACTACAACCGGTTATGTGTCGAGCTGGCGGATGGGAGTGTAAATCGGCTTGTTTTGATTCTCCTGAACATATGTTCCTGTTCTTCTTTGAAGGTATCACCTCCAGGCGTTGCGCCACCTGGCTGTGCTCGCAGCAGAACCTCGTCTGCTGGTGCCTGTTGACGTGGACACTCTCAAACCCTGCTACGCTCTGCTAGATGTCACCTACAAGGTATGTACTGCGCGTGCCTTACAGCCGGTGTTATTTTACTTATATACTATTATTATTATTCATTTTTTGAATAAGCTTTTAGGTTTTATATTAGCGATTATTTTACTTCAGAATTCAAATTTCCTGATAATTCACTCTCCTCCATGTCATCCAAGATGTTCATGTCTTTCTTTCTTCAGTGGAAAAGAAATGAAGAGGAAATTTTTCTCCATATAGTGGACTTCAATGGGGTTCAACGGCTCCAAATGTCAGTTTCAGTGCAGCTTCAAAGACTCTACATGATCCAGACGAGGAATAAGAGTCTGATCATGACTGAAAAATAAATAAATAAATATTATACACTTTTAACCACAAATACTCGTCTTGCGCTGCACCACACATTATGTAATCACGTTGGAAAGGTCACGCGTAGGTGGAAGTACCGCGATGGGGCGAAAAACATCTCATTTTCTCCTCCAACATCGTTGTTTTACCTGTTTTGTAAAGGCCGTTTGATTTCATCTTTGTAAAGACAGGATCGGTACTTCCTCCTACGTCACATGACCTTTCCAACGTGATGACGTGATGTGTGGCGCATCAGAGCAGTGCAAGACGAGCATTTGTGGATAAAAAGTTTATTTTTGTATAAAATGTGCGATGGTTTCTCTAGATCAGA
Source organism: Opsariichthys bidens (assembly GCA_037194245.1). NCBI lineage: Eukaryota > Metazoa > Chordata > Actinopteri > Cypriniformes > Xenocyprididae > Opsariichthys > Opsariichthys bidens. The sequence goes on from CM074279.1 coordinate 33,280,455, forward strand.
CTCTTATTTCTCGTCTGGATCATGTAGAGTCTTTGAAGCTGCACTGAAACTGACATTTGGACCCGTTGAACCCCATTGAAGTCCACTATATGGAGGAAAACCCTGGAATGATCTCCTTCGACTGAAGAAAGAAAGACATGAACGTCTTGGATGACACAGACTTCAACTAATCGTTTAAGAATGAATTTGACCTTCAACCCTGCACTTTCACGTCCAAAAAGCCTCCTCAAAAGTGCACTGCAATCTCACATTCAAGAATCCTTTCCGGCTCTTTATTCAAATTGCATTTCACTTGCTAAAATTAGCCTTAATGCCGTTTGTTGTTGAAGTCTGTAATTAGCACTAGCCCCATCGCATTGCATGTGAAGCCATCAGGCCACATCAAAGAGATTCTTGGGCGATAAACACGGCGAAGGACTGTTGAAGGTTGACCGTGGCGTCTGACCGTGTCTCCCCTGCTGCTTTGAGAGGACTCATCTTTTCAATTACATGACGACAGCCAAAGGAAGGGAACCAGCTGTTCGCGGCAATTACAAAGACGTCTTTGCTCACGCAGGCATAGAGTCCCTCATAGCAGACGTATACGTCGTGATGCACGTCTAATCTGTCTGTGCATGCGTGTGGTATGTTTAATAGGAGACGCAGTGGTACGAAGAGACGACCGTGGAGTTGATGGCTCCCACTATGCTGCCTGAACTTCACCTTCTGAAACGAGTAACTCATTAAACTTCCACTTCCAAGTACAGCTCATATGAACTCCCCAAGTCTGACCTTTTTTTCCTCAATGCTTCCAGATTAAGGTGAAAGGTCCACGATATTGGGAGCTAAACATCGACATCAGTAAAGGAACTCATCATCTGCAGTAAGTCTGAACTTTGGAGCTTCGTTCCAAAACCTAGTGAGCTGTCTATCTAGACAGTATTTTGACGTCCAGACACAAAGACTTTCCCTAATAGGTAGACGGCAACTTCTTTTTGCAATCTAAGGAGCATCACCGGTTCCTCAAGATGAAGCAATCCCAGAATGCATGTCAGTGAAATCCTCCACAATGCTGAAATGCATGTATAATGGTTCAAAAGATTTCTATCTTAAATAAATACTGTCCTTTTAAACTTTCTACTCATGAAAGCATCCTGACAAATAAAACGTGTGACCATTTCAACAGAAATATGAACCGTTTTCAATCATAAATGATCCTTGAGCATCACGTCATCGATTTCTGAAGGATCGTGTGACACTGATGCTGAAAATTCAGCTCTGATCACTGGATATAAAATATATTCAAATAGAAAATGATGCTTTAAAATTTTAATAATAATAATATTACTGTTTTTACTGTATTTTTGATCAAATAATGCATTCTCTCTCAAAAAAAATCTTAGTGTAGTTTTATGCTTTACGATGTCTCCAACCAATCAAAATCGGCTCTATTTGTGCGTCACATGTTTAGTAAGTTGCATTTCAGTTAATAATTGTGCTTTACAAGGCAGCTCCCTATGTAGACAGCAAGACAGCTCACTAGATTTTGCAACGAATCTTATTTTGACACATATTTTGGGAAAATGCTTTGAAAATGTTCAAAAACTCAACAGAACTCTGTGGGCAAATTCACCACCCTTGATTTTAACTGCTTTAAAAATGTATCAGATCAATATTTTGTTCAATTTTTTTTTGCTTAAATCTATTAATCAGCCTCAGTCCTGATCAAAACTACTGAATTTAAAACAAAAAATCAGGATTTTAACTCTTTAAAACATTAAAATCTGATGCTGCACAAAAACTAACAATGTTGTTTCTAATCTTTGACACGTTTTTTCCCAAATCAGGGACATCATTTATGAATTTGGCAATTAAAGAGTTTTTTAATTTAGTAGTTTTGATCAGGACTGAGGTTGATTAATAGATTTAAGCAAAAAAATATTGATCTGATACATTTTTTAAAGCAGTTAAAATCAAGGGTGGTGAATTTGCCCACAGAGTCCTGTTGAGTTTTTTGAACATTTTCAAAGCATTTTCCCAAAATATGTGTCAAAATAAGATTTGTCACCAAAAATCATTCCATTTGCTGAAAGTTACGGCAAAAATTCCCCACAGTGGATGAAAACATCCCGAACGGCACATGAGGGTTAAGTGAATTGTGAGCACTTCTGTTTTCTAGATCCATCCTATCCAGAGACGGCATTCTCTACGTGAAGCTGCGTGCCGGACAGCTCCCGTACAAGGACGACCCTCAAGGCTGGAAGAGTTTGCTGGCCCCCAACCTCAACAATAGAAGCGCTGAAGTTCGCACTTTTAAGGTCGGTCTGTGTGCTCGAAATATTACCGAACGAGCTTCTGTCCACAAACTGGATTGACGTCTGTCAATATTTACGGTGTCATGTGTCTGTTTGTAAAGCTATCATATAAGTCGAGCGTTAAACAGTCCATGCAAACACAGCGGATAAAGGTATATAGATATTTCCGGATGTTTGCAGTGGGTCTTGTGTTCCTAATTGGATTAATGCAGAATAATGTGTGTTTTTTTTCCATGTCAATGAGCCGTTTTTCCCTCCCCTCCCACTCTTTTGTCTCCTACGCAGCCCGAGGCCATCTCAACCTTCACGTCAGACGCCGCTTTGGTCTCCTTCGCCGAGTACTTCTGCAGAGCCTCGGAAAACATGAAGCATGTGAGAGCGTAAACATGTTGTTTTAAGGAAAAGCACTCGGTTTGTGCCGTCGGAAAAAGCGTTCACGTCCCTCCAGAGCTGAAGGTCTGCCAGTGTGCCTTTTGTAAGGAAAGACGTGGATCGCTGTCAGAGACTAAATTTCAACTTGATCGTTTAAAACCTGTTTGGGTAAAGTGAAAGGCCTCGATTTCACACATTGCACGATGCAATTGTGCAGTAATTCATATTTTCTTCTCAAACATCTGTGACTAAGAGTTTCTACATCGATGTTTACTAGAACGGTTTTTATGTTTATGGCTTTTTTTAGAGGATTATTATGGGTTATTTCCATCTTAAAGGAATGTTCTGGTTTTATTGCCAGGATCCTTCTCGTGTTATTGAAAAATGATTTAGGAGAGTTGTCAGTAATAAATTAGAGGTAGACATTAGGCTACATATTTAGCCTCTTTTGGTAACATTACTGAAAGAATGGTGCCATAAAATAATCCCCAAACAGCCGTAAATATCAAACAAAAATATCTGATTTAATCCAAAGTGTTTGTAAACTACATTGGCACAATCATTAGAGATTCTGCGAGGGAACAAAACCGCATTGAAATGTTTTTTCGCCCATCTTATATTCTTTCTATGACCATGTCCCTTTAGGGACTCCGTAGAGCTCTAGTAATCCAGATTTGGTCATCTGAAAGGTGCTTCGGAAAGTCAGCACAAAAGTCAAATGGATTGCCTCATCCTGGATAGCAAAAACTTGGGATTTCAAGTCCAGATCATTCTGATCCAGATGAAACTTTTGGAACAACTGGCCCTTGAATATGAGTATTTCTGAGTCTGAGATTAGTTTTTCCCTAAATCTTCATGATAAAATTAACTCTAAAGCTGCCACCTTTCTTACCCTTATTAGTTACACTTAGAATGAAAGTGGCCAAGCTTTGCACGTGCATAAACGCTAAAATATAAAAAAATAAACGACTTAATATGAGAACAGTGCGATGAAGTCTCTCGTCATGACCATGTAAACTAAACCGTAAACCTTTGCAAGAAACGGTACGTGCAATTCTACTTGAAAGGGATAGTAATGCATGGATTTAGACAACTTTACACGCTAAAATAAAACACATTCCTGTTCAAAAGGCTCAAATCAAAAAGATAAAAATCAAAATCACGTCTCAAACGCTCTTCTGTGAGATCTCTGCACACGATCTTGCATGTTGCCAAACACAACACGCAATAATGCGACTCGCCCCCTCGTTGTGTAGAAACAAACGGGAAATGTGTTTATAGTAAATACTTCTATAATGCGAGCTCAGCAGGTGAGCGGGCGCCACCACAAATAAAAGCTTTCGGTTTCAAAAGTATATACATCAAAGTCGGTTTATTGTCATTTCTTTCCCTCTGTATGAGGTCGAAGAGCGGATGACTTCTGGAACCTCGCTGCAGAACATTTAACACGAACGTCACCATCAACGGAGATCGTTTCTAAACTAATGGCATAATATTCTAACAGCAAAACAATATTCATATCACACAATAATACGACTTAGTTCACTAATTAATTCACTCTCCTCCATGTCATCCAAGATGTCCATCAGTGGAAAAGGTTTTTAAACCACAAATGCTCGTCTTGACCTTTCCAGCGTGATGACGTGATGCGTGGCGCATCAGAGCAGTGCAAGACGAGCATTTGAGGTTAAAAAAGTTTTTTTTTGTATAAAATGTGCGATGGTTTCTCTAGATCAGACTCTTATTCCTCGTCTGGATCATGTAGAGTCTTTGAAGCTGCACTGAAACTGACCCGTTGAACCCCATTGAAGTCCACTATATGGAGGAAAACCCTGGAGTGTTTTCCTCAAAAACCACTTCGACTGAAGAAAGAAAGACATGAACATCTTGAATGACATGGAGGAGAGTGAATTAGCTGGAAATTTTCATTCAGAAGTGAACTAATCCTTTAATATTAAACGAATAATACATTTATAATCAGCTATGTTTCCATCGCCCTGTTTTTATGCGTATTTTGAAGCGTCGCATCCGAAACGCTGAAAAGAATAAAAGTTTTTACGCTCGCTTGAGGTGGTTTTTGATTTTTTTTCATGTGTATTTTGTGCACTTTTGTACTGGAATGTCGTGGGTTTTTTTTGCTCATAATAAAGTCGAGAAGAGTTCATAAGAGTTCATATTCGTAAGTGTCCAGGCGAAGCTTTCACGAACGCTCGCTCAGTGTTTTATTTACGGTTGCCACTAGGTGACCATCCCAACATCATCCGCTCTAACAACTTTATGGAAACGCGC
>CM074279.1:33290409-33297909 GCA_037194245.1 Opsariichthys bidens
GTCGTTATTTTTTAGTCGTTATTCTCATCGCTTTATAACGTTAAGGTTGAACCACTGTAGTCACATGACCTGATTTAAATATGTTTTAGTGTCTCAAAGTGTTCATCAAAAGAGACTCACTGAAGCATCGGATTTCATCAAAAATATCTTCATTTGTGTTCTGAAGATGATCGAAGATCTTACGAGTGAGGAATTAATGACTGAATTATCATGTTTGGGTGAATTAACCCTTTAAATGGACGGAAAGAGTTGTGAGAAATTAGGATGTTTGTGCGTCCGCTCTTAAAGTGACAGCAGCCTAATAATCCTGTGTCATTAATGTTAATCAAATAAGAAGAAAATCACTCACTTCTTCTCTGATGAACTTTAATATCTTTAACATTCATGCGGTATTTGATTGTTCAGTTTCTGTATTTACCTGTTAGATCTGCCTGAAAACCTTAAAGCACGGTTTACAAGGTCACATGTGTCAAGAACTATAAGTATTTTAAGCGTTTTAGAAGGACAGGTAAAAATCTGACCCGACTGGACCAGTAGAACAAAACCTTTAGAGTTTAACCCCTGATGTATTAAAGGCGCAGACAGACGTGACATCTATTATAATGGGGTTTATGTAAAGATTGCTGTTATATATATTTAGCTCTAATTCATCGTGTTTAGAAAGATGCCATTAAACAAATATTTCAAATGTACCATCTTTATGTTGTTTCCACATTATTTTGGAGATGTAAATGCATTAATTTAAAAACGTTAATGTTAGGTCTGATGACTCACGATTTATTAGAGGAAAAAACTTTTCATAAATAACTGTTCACGAAGTGATCAGACTCTCGTGGAGGGATACTGAATCATCACGAGAGACCATGGGCGTCCCTCCTTCACATTTCCATCAAGATATGTAAAGATCTAGTTTGAATATACATCTGCTTGTCCTCCACACTGCTCTGCTGTCTTTCCCTTTATTTACTGTGGCTCAGCAAAACAAGTATCGCTCGAGCATTCCTGTATAAATGAAAACCACCCCACTGCCAGGAACACATGACCACACGCCCTCGCACATTCCACAGTATTTGAATAGCCACGTTGCCGTTTAAAATAGCTCGGGCTTTACTGTGCTTTGAATACTGCTTTCAGTTACTGTGTGACTATTTTACTAAACTAAACCACACTGAAGTGAAAGTCCTCTCGCTGTTCAACACATGTGAAGTGATATAAAGTCTGCAGAAGGATATGAGACCCTTTTTGCTCTGCAATATGACCAATGATTTAATTTTCTCTCAAAGGGTTAATTCACCCAAAAATGAAACTTCAGTCATTAATTCCTCGTGTGGTTCTTCACCCGTAAGACCTTCGTTCATCTTCAGAATTGATGAAATCCGATGGTTCAGTGAGTCTCTATACTAAAACATATTTAAAACAGGTCATGTGACTACAGTGGTTCAACCTTAATGTTATAAAGCGACGAGAATAACGACTAAAAAAAATAACGACTTTATTCAGCAATTTCTAGTGATGGACGATTTCAAAACACGAAGCTTCACGAATCTTTCGTTTCGAATCAGTGATTCAGAGTCACGTGATTTCGGTAAACGAGGCTTCGTTGCGTCACAAGTTCGAAACTTCGATAGATCACGTGACTTTGGCGCTGAATGCTCGGTTCATAAGAGGAAAATTTTTCGATTGGAAAATGTCGTACCTGACAAAAAATTCACCAAACCGACGTTCTCGCAGTGCCTCGCACATCAAGGAATTATTCAAACGTGTTGTGAAGATGATGGTAAATGAGACAGAAGTGTGAATGAGATTCGAAAGCGACGACAGAGGAAGTTATTCAAGAGTGCATTTTCTATGGCGCTATCGGCGACGAGCGTGATAAACTTTTCAGACACGTTTCAGATCCTCGCGCCATTGGTTCAAATGTCGAGATCGGAGGTCCATTCAGCACAGAAGTTAGCTTTAAAACTGCATTACATTTGTCTGGAGTGCACCCCTTGTTAAAGTGTATTCAGAGTTTCGCACAGTCTCTCTACTTCTCTATTGTGCTTCCTGTGTGGTTGGGAGTATCGTAAAGGGTGGCTGGGCATTGGTATGCCAGTGCCTTGTTCAGGAAACCCATGCGACGTGATTCTGCCAGTGCTCTTTGATCAGATAAACTCTTGTGTGGTGAGCGTTCGAGCGCTTCATTTCTGCCGGATTCCCTCGGGAATATGGCAAATGATCGCAGCTATAGTTCAACCTCCGCCCTGAAGGCCGCGAAACCTTCGGCAGGCCACGTGTAAAGTCTGGAAGAAGGAAATCTGCCCGCTCACGTGTCTGGACATTCCTGAACAGTGACGCCCGTGATTCCTGAAGCTTCAACCGTGAGAATCCGGCGGGACGTTTCAAGCTCATTTGTGAGGTTTGGAAGAATCTGTTTATCTGAAACGGAATCGTTTTAACTTTGATTCCACCAGTTTTTGACTCTCATTCTGTTTTTCAGGAAGGAGGGCGAACTGTGATACCAGACGTGGGATGTTTGGAATGTGAACGATGATGTGGTGCGGTCTTGTGGTCCGCCTTTTTGGGATGTTTTTAATATTTTTCATGCTTTGAAAACAGTGTCATATTCAAAATATTTGTCTTCGAATGCAGCTTCTTTGGCAAGTCCTCGCTGGTACAATGAAGTCTGTGCACAAACGTGATCGGATATTCCCATGGTCCGCTGCCCCGCGTCTATATTTGGCATGATTAGTCATGTCAGGATGAAGGGAGGACTTCCCTTTGTTCTGCTGTGACATCACAATATGTTCAAAGGTACAATGTGGGGAAGTATTATGTTATGTAGTAGTGATTGCATTTCAATGGAGGTGATTAATTTAAGTCTCCTTGAGCATTTAAAGCATTTAAAACGTGCAGTAGCAAGTTTTCAGGCAGTTTAAATTCCCATACACACCCAAATTCTTTCGCATTTCGCTTCCCACACTTTACGATGCTGCCATTAAGAACTCCGACTGGTGAGTCGACCAACATGGATTTTCATTTCATGAATGTTAGTTCACCCAAAAATCTAATTTCTATCATTAATTACTCATCCTCATGTCTCTGTAAGACCTTCGTTCATCTTCAGAACACACATTAAGATTTTTTTTTGATGAAATCCGAGGTTTTTTTTATTTTTATTTCGCAACAAAATCACCACATTCAAGGTCCAGAAAAGCACTAATCATTAATAGTCAACATGGTTGCAGCCTTAATGTTGTGAAGCGACTAGAATACTTTTTGTGGGCAAAAACAAAACAAAAATAACGATTTTATTCAACAAATTCGTCTCTTACATTGCAGAGCTTCCATGTTTGCGTCCAAACGCCGGCTCAGTACAGTACAGTATAGTATAGAACTAACATAGAACCTGGAAGCGCTCCAACGTAAATGCCGTATGAGAATGACGGGAGAGACGAATTTGTTGAATAAAGTCGTTGTTTTTGTTTCGTTCTTTGCGCGCAAAAGTAATCTTGTCGCTTCATAATATTAAGGTTGAACTGCTGTAGTCAGATTGACTATTTTCTAATGTTTTCACCACTTTTCTTGACCTTGAATGACGATAATTTCGTCGCTTTCAATGGATAAAATCTAAATATCTTTGTGTTCTGAAGATGAAAGAAGGTCTGACGGATGTGGAACGACGTGAGGATGAGTAATTAATGACAGAAATGTGATTTTTGGGTGAAACCTTTAAGGAAAAGAGAATGTTTTTAGATCACTATTGGTTTATTTTAATCACCTTTTCATCTGGTTTTAGATCCGGTCATAGCAAATGTTGCCTTAGTTTAGCTAGATACCTCAACGTTTGATACGATTGATTATTTCATTTTTGTTGAAAGTTTAAGACAGTACGTGGGCATCCAAGGAACTGCTCTGAGCTTCAAAATAAAACCTTTTGTGTTAAAATTGGAAACTTCCTCATCAATACCTTCTATCACATGTGGGGTACCTCAAGGTTCTATTTTGGCACCATTTCATTTCAATTGAAAGTTCAAGACAGTACGTAGACATACAAGGAACTGCTCTAAGCTTCAAAATAAAACCTTTTGTGTTAAACTTGGAAACGTTTCCTCATCAATACCTTGTATCACATGTGGGGTACCTCAAGGTTCTATTTTGAGACCATTTTATTTATTTGAAAGTTTAAGACCATACGTGGGCATACAAGGAACTGCTCAGCTTCAAAATAAAACCTTTTGTGTTAAAATTGGAAACGTTTCCTCATCAATACCTTCTAGCACATGTGGGGTACCTCAAGGTTCTATTTTGAGACCATTTTATTTTAATTGAAAGTTCAAGACAGTACGTGGGCATACAAGGAACTGCTCAGCTTCAAAATAAAACCTTTTGTGTTAAACTTGGAAACGTTTCCTCATCAATAACTTCTAGCACATGTGGGGTACCTCAAGGTTCTATTTTGAGACCATTTTATTTATTTGAAAGTTTAAGACAGTACGTGGGCATACAAGGAACTGCTCAGCTTCAAAATAAAACCTTTTGTGTTAAAATTGGAAACTTCCTCATCAATACCTTCTATCACATGTGGGGTACCTCAAGGTTCTATTTTGAGACCATTTTATTTTAATTGAAAGTTCAAGACAGTACGTGGGCATACAAGGAACTGCTCAGCTTCAAAATAAAACCTTTTGTGTTAAACTTGGAAACGTTTCCTCATCAATAACTTCTAGCACATGTGGGGTACCTCAAGGTTCTATTTTGGGACCATTTTATTTTAAAGTTTAAGACTGTACTTTGGCATACAAGGAACTGCTCGAAGCTTCAAAATAAAACCTTTTGTGTTAAAATTGGAAACGTTTCCTCATCAATACCTTCTGTCACATGTGGGGTACCTCAAGGTTCTATTTTGGGACCATTTTATTTTAGTTGAAAGTATAAGACAGTACTTTGGCATACAAGGAACTGCTCTAAGCTTCAAAATAAAACCTTTTGTGTTAACAGTGGAAACGTTTCCTCATCAATACCTTGTATCACATGTGGGGTACCTCAAGGTTCTATTTTGGGACCATTTTATTTTAATTGAAAGTTCAAGACCGTACGTGGGCATCCAAGGAACTGCTCTAAGCTTCAAAATAAAACCTTTTGTGTTAACAGTGGAAACGTTTCCTCATCAATACCTTCTATCACGTGTGGGGTACCTCAAGGTTCTATTTTGGGACCATTTTATTTTAATTGAAAGTTCAAGACAGTACGTGGGCATCCAAGGAACTGCTCTAAGCTTCAAAATAAAACCTTTTGTGTTAAACTTGGAAACGTTTCCTCATCAATACCTTCTAGCACATGTGGGGTACCTCAAGGTTCTATTTTGAGACCATTTTATTTGTTTGAAAGTTTAAGACCATACGTGGGCATACAAGGAACATCTCAGCTTCAAAATAAAACCTTTTGTGTTAAAATTGGAAACTTCCTCATCAATACCTTCTATCACATGTGGGGTACCTCAAGGTTCTATTTTGAGACCATTTTATTTTAATTGAAAGTTCAAGACAGTACGTGGGCATACAAGGAACTGCTCAGCTTCAAAATAAAACCTTTTGTGTTAAACTTGGAAACGTTTCCTCATCAATACCTTCTAGCACATGTGGGGTACCTCAAGGTTCTATTTTGAGACCATTTTATTTATTTGAAAGTTTAAGACAGTATGTGGGCATACAAGGAACTGCTCAGCTTCAAAATAAAACCTTTTGTGTTAAAATTGGAAACTTCCTCATCAATACCTTCTAGCACATGTGGGGTACCTCAAGGTTCTATTTTGGGACCATTTTATTTTAAAGTTTAAGACTGTACTTTGGCATACAAGGAACTGCTCGAAGCTTCAAAATAAAACCTTTTGTGTTAAAATTGGAAACGTTTCCTCATCAATACCTTCTATCACATGTGGGGTACCTCAAGGTTCTATTTTGGGACCATTTTATTTTAGTTGAAAGTATAAGACAGTACTTTGGCATACAAGGAACTGCTCTAAGCTTCAAAATAAAACCTTTTGTGTTAACAGTGGAAACGTTTCCTCATCAATACCTTGTATCACATGTGGGGTACCTCAAGGTTCTATTTTGGGACCATTTTATTTTAATTGAAAGTTCAAGACCGTACGTGGGCATCCAAGGAACTGCTCTAAGCTTCAAAATAAAACCTTTTGTGTTAACAGTGGAAACGTTTCCTCATCAATACCTTCTATCACATGTGGGGTACCTCAATGTTCTATTTTGGGACCATTTTATTTTAATTGAAAGTTCAAGACAGTACGTGGGCATCCAAGGAACTGCTCTAAGCTTCAAAATAAAACCTTTTGTGTTAAACTTGGAAACGTTTCCTCATCAATACCTTCTAGCACATGTGGGGTACCTCAAGGTTCTATTTTGAGACCATTTTATTTGTTTGAAAGTTTAAGACCATACGTGGGCATACAAGGAACTGCTCAGCTTCAAAATAAAACCTTTTGTGTTAAAATTGGAAACTTCCTCATCAATACCTTCTATCACATGTGGGGTACCTCAAGGTTCTATTTTGGGACTATTTTCTTTTAATTGAAAGTTCAAGACAGTACGTGGACATACAAGGAACTGCTCTAAGCTTCAAAATAAAACTTTTTGTGTTAAACTTGGAAACGTTTCCTCATCAATACCTTCTATCACATGTGGGGTACCTCAGGGTTCTATTTTGGGACCATTTTCATTGTAAACGCTTCCTCTTGGTTCTATTTTTGTTTTTGTTTTTTTTAAATGCAGCATTTCGTTTCAGTGTTATGCTGATGGCACACAGATGCATCTGCCTATAAAGTCTGGAGGTTCGGTACTGCACTTTGGTTACACTTGTAAATAAAATTTGACTGCAAAAAAATCAAATCAAAAAGTCCTGCGGTGTGACATCATTATTTCAATGTCCCATAAAAACTGCATGGATAATTATGAGTTTAAGATCATGTCATGGCAACCTGTAGTCAATGCTTGTGTGCATTTCCTCTTAAATTTTTTTGGAAAAAGTCTAAAAGTTTCATGCCAGGTCACCAACCCCCCCATTTTTTTTTGGCACACACACACAATTAGCTCATTGTGCCCAATGCATCACGGAGTAATTAAACAGATTGTTTTGCGCAGGAAACTGAAGTCAGTGTTGTCAAGGCGTTAACTGAGACTCTATTCATTCACAACCTACAGACAGATTTTGAATCGTTGCGGCAAACCGTGTCGGGTGAAGTGGGCGTCACCAAGAGCGCTCAAGAGAAAGTCTCTCTCTCTGTGTGTGTGTGTGTGTGTGTGTGTGTGTGTGTGTGTGGACCTGTGACTCTACATGAATGACTCAAGTGAAGAACACGCGTGAAACCACTATTTCAAAGGAAAAAGAAGAGGAACAGGGGACATCTTGAGCATTCGCAGTGGAACTCGAGTGCGCATCAGGCGCAAAGTCTCTCCAAAGTCACATGGAAACTTTTACGCACAAGTGCAGCTCCATTCTCAGGCA
>CM074279.1:33307909-33340409 GCA_037194245.1 Opsariichthys bidens
AGTTTATATCTCATAATTCTGACTTTTCTCAATATTGTCAGTTTATATCTCATAATTCTGACTTTTCTCAATATTGTCAGTTTATATCTCATAATTCTGACTTTTCTCAATATTGTGAGTTTATATCTCATAATTCTGACTTTTCTCAATATTGTGAGTTTATATCTCATAATTCTGACTTTTCTCAATATTGTGAGTTTATATCTAATAATTCTGACTTTTCTCAATATTGTGAGTTTATATCTCATAATTCTGACTTTTCTCAATATTGTCAGTTTATATCTCATAATTCTGACTTTTTTCAATATTGTCAGTTTATATCTCATAATTCTGACTTTTCTCAATATTGTGAGTTTATATCTCATAATTCTGACTTTTCTCAATATTGTCAGTTTATATCTCATAATTCTGACTTTTCTCAATATTGTCAGTTTATATCTCATAATTCTGACTTTTTTCAATATTGTCAGTTTATATCTCATAATTCTGACTTTTCTCAATATTGTCAGTTTATATCTCATAATTCTGACTTTTCTCAATATTGTCAGTTTATATCTCATAATTCTGACTTTTCTCAATATTGTGAGTTTATATCTCATAATTCTGACTTTTCTCAATATTGTCAGTTTATATCTCATAATTCTGACTTTTCTCAATATTGTCAGTTTATATCTCATAATTCTGACTTTTCTCAATATTGTGAGTTTATATCTCATAATTCTGACTTTTCTCAATATTGTGAGTTTATATCTCATAATTCTGACTTTTCTCAATATTGTGAGTTTATATCTCATAATTCTGACTTTTCTCAATATTGTGAGTTTATATCTCATAATTCTGACTTTTCTCAATATTGTGAGTTTATATCTCATAATTCTGACTTTTCTCAATATTGTCAGTTTTTATCTCATAATTCTAACTTTTCTCAATATTGTCAGTTTATATCTCATAATTCTGACTTTTCTCAATATTGTCAGTTTATATCTCATAATTCTGACTTTTCTCAATATTGTCAGTTTATATCTCATAATTCTGACTTTTCTCAATATTGTGAGTTTATATCTCATAATTCTGACTTTTCTCAATATTGTGAGTTTATATCTCATAATTCTGACTTTTCTCAATATTGTGAGTTTATATCTCATAATTCTGACTTTTCTCAATATTGTCAGTTTATATCTCATAATTCTGACTTTTCTCAATATTGTCAGTTTATATCTCATAATTCTGACTTTTCTCAATATTGTCAGTTTATATCTCATAATTCTGACTTTTCTCAATATTGTCAGTTTATATCTCATAATTCTGACTTTTCTCAATATTGTCAGTTTATATCTAATAATTCTGACTTTTCTCAATATTGTCAGTTTATATTTCATAATTCTGACTTTTCTCAATATTGTGAGTTTATATTTCATAATTCTGACTTTTCTCAATATTGTCAGTTTATATCTCATAATTCTGACTTTTCTCAATATTGTCAGTTTATATCTCATAATTCTGACTTTTCTCAATATTGTCAGTTTATATCTAATAATTCTGACTTTTCTCAATATTGTCAGTTTATATTTCATAATTCTGACTTTTCTCAATATTGTCAGTTTATATTTCATAATTCTGACTTTTCTCAATATTGTCAGTTTATATTTCATAATTCTAACTTTTCTCAATATTGTCAGTTTATATCTCATAATTCTGACTTTTCTCAATATTGCGAGTTTATATCTCATAATTCTGACTTTTCTCAATATTGTCAGTTTATATCTAATAATTCTGACTTTTCTCAATATTGTCAGTTTATATTTCATAATTCTGACTTTTCTCAATATTGTCAGTTTATATTTCATAATTCTGACTTTTCTCAATATTGTCAGTTTATATCTAATAATTCTGACTTTTCTCAATATTGTCAGTTTATATCTAATAATTCTGACTTTTCTCAATATTGTCAGTTTATATTTCATAATTCTGACTTTTCTCAATATTGTCAGTTTATATCTCATAATTCTGACTTTTCTCAATATTGTCAGTTTATATCTAATAATTCTGACTTTTCTCAATATTGTCAGTTTATATTTCATAATTCTGACTTTTCTCAATATTGTCAGTTTATATCTCATAATTCTGACTTTTCTCAATATTGTGAGTTTATATCTCATAATTCTGACTTTTCTCAATATTGTGAGTTTATATCTCTCAATTCTGAGGGAAAAGGTCAGAATTGTGAGATAAAAACTTGCAATGACCTTTTTGTGTTTGTTTCACACTTATTAGTATTCCAAAGTATTCTAAAGTATTTAGATGAAGTGACTAAACTTGAGTAATGTAACGAAATACGTTACAAATGACTTTTTAAAGCATGTATTTTGTAATCTGTAGTGAAACACATTTTAAAAGTGACCAGCTCTGCTCATACTGTAGAGGATATTAGTAGACTCCCGGTTAGTAGGCGTAGTTTAGGTTAGGGTTACTAAGTAGAATTAAGCGGACAATAGAATTGGTTACGCTTTATTTTAAGGTAACGAAGTTACTCAAATAAGTACTGAGTAATATAATGAACTACATGTTCAGAGGTTACGGTTTACTTGTAATGATGCATAAATTACTGTTATTACTATAGTAAGTAAATGTAATGTGACTTTAACTTTTGCCAGCTCATAAAATGCTAATAATAAATAAAAGGAAACAGACAAGTGTATTCGACGACAAAGATTGCTTCAGTAACTCCGTGTGTATTTTTAATCCTGTTAAATTGGTGTAATATTTATTAATTTGAGTATGTACTTATCCATCGTTGCGAGAGGCGGGATCTTGCCTTGAGATCCCGCCCCCACGCTCTTCTGATTGGCTGTTATATTTGATTGACTCTATCGCATCGCGTCTGGTGTGAACGGACACAAACTCGTCCGCAATCGCGCACTACATTTTAATTTAAATTGACTTCATGACCGTTGAGCGTTCTATATACAGTACAAATGCGTGTCGTATGAAGTAAATCAGGACATACGACATCCGCTATGTTGTTTCTGTCACATGACCCACCAGCATCAGTTTTGTTTCTTCAACTTCATTCACAAATCCTCCCCCGCGGCCTTATGGGACCGTAAACAAATCCACACCTCAGTTGTAAGTCATCCGGGTACTTTTTATTTCCCGTAACACTCTGAATTCAGACGTGCTCGTCTGTTTTTGCGCACTATATAGTATTTGATTTCGGACGCAGCAAAATTGTTTGTCGCTGGAATCTTGTCGCATCGCGTCTGGTTTGGACATGCTGTAATGTTCTTCCAGGAAATCTGATTAAAAACCTTAAAAACTCCAGCCAGCCAATCAGATTAGAGCTTGCCAGATCAAGAAAGTGCTGTCTTCGAACGACGGTCCTTTATTCGCATAACTTTGATGGATTGTAACATTAGTAATTGTAAATGAATAATTCCGGCATGAGGTGATGTTCACCCCAAATGACTCTGGTGTGTCATACCTCAGTGAAACTGAAACAGAAGAAGTGAGCAGTGAGGGGGAGAAGAACCGCATCACAATGAGTCATGAGTACAGTACTCGCTGCACATGTGTGTTCAAATCGCACGTCTATTCATGTGTGACGCTGACAGTCTGCTGGAGGAATAATGCAGTTCAAATGTAATGACATTTGCCAGATAAATCCAACATGGTCAGAAAATGTGAACGGATTTATTGCCGTAAGCCTTTGGGAAGGACATATACTGTATACGGTGAATTAACTTTTGTTATGAAACTTAAATAAAATGCATGTACAGCGTTTTGGCTCATACCGTTTGTAATCAAATATACACAATACTTGCAAGATTTTATCTCACAATTCTGACTTTTTTTTCGGAATTGCGTGATATAAAGTCAGAATTATGAGATATAAACTGACAATATTGAGAAAAGTCAGAATTATGAGATATAAACTGACAATATTGAGAAAAGTCAGAATTATGAAATATAAACTCACAATATTGAGAAAAGTCAGAATTATGAGATATAAACTCACAATATTGAGAAAAGTCAGAATTATGAGATATAAACTCACAATATTGAGAAAAGTCAGAATTATGAGATATAAACTGACAATATTGAGAAAAGTCAGAATTATGAGATATAAACTCACAATATTGAGAAAAGTCAGAATTATGAGATATAAACTGACAATATTGAGAAAAGTCAGAATTATGAGATATAAACTCACAATATTGAGAAAAGTCAGAATTATGAGATATAAACTGACAATATTGAGAAAAGTCAGAATTATGAGATATAAACTCACAATATTGAGAAAAGTCAGAATTATGAGATATAAACTCACAATATTGAGAAAAGTCAGAATTATGAGATATAAACTGACAATATTGAGAAAAGTCAGAATTATGAGATATAAACTGACAATATTGAGAAAAGTCAGAATTATGAGATATAAACTCACAATATTGAGAAAAGTCAGAATTATGAGATATAAACTGACAATATTGAGAAAAGTCAGAATTATGAGATATAAACTGACAATATTGAGAAAAGTCAGAATTATGAGATATAAACTCACAATATTGAGAAAAGTCAGAATTATGAGATATAAACTGACAATATTGAGAAAAGTCAGAATTATGAGATATAAACTCACAATATTGAGAAAAGTCAGAATTATGAGATATAAACTCACAATATTGAGAAAAGTCAGAATTATGAGATATAAACTGACAATATTGAGAAAAGTCAGAATTATGAGATATAAACTCACAATATTGAGAAAAGTCAGAATTATGAGATATAAACTCACAATATTGAGAAAAGTCAGAATTATGAGATATAAACTGACAATATTGAGAAAAGTCAGAATTATGAGATATAAACTCACAATATTGAGAAAAGTCAGAATTATGAGATATAAACTCACAATATTGAGAAAAGTCAGAATTATGAGATATAAACTCACAATATTGAGAAAAGTCAGAATTATGAGATATAAACTCACAATATTGAGAAAAGTCAGAATTATGAGATATAAACTGACAATATTGAGAAAAGTCAGAATTATGAGATATAAACTCACAATATTGAGAAAAGTCAGAATTATGAGATATAAACTCGCAATATTGAGAAAAGTCAGAATTATGAGATATAAACTCACAATATTGAGAAAAGTCAGAATTGCAAGGAAAGAAGTTGAGATATAAATTCGCAATTGCTAGAAAAAAGTCAGTATTGCAAGTTGTCATCACGCAATTCTGACTTTAAAACTCGCAATTGTGAGTTTAAATCTTGGATTTTGGAGAAAAAAAGTCAGAATTGTGATGCAAACCAGGAAGGAAAGTCAAATTGTGAGATTAAAAAGTCTAAATTACCCTTTTTACAATTGCAAGAGTCTCACAAAATTCAAAGTATGATTAAAATGATGATTAAAATTCAAAGTAATCACTAACGTTTTTTTTTTTTAAATCACAACTGTTTTTATCTGCAAAAAACATGAGAATACCGCAAGTATTTGCTGCGTAGCTCATTCCACAAACTCATATTTGTTGAAGATTGATCTATCAGACTTTGGTGCACGAAAACTGTTTATCTTCTGGATCCAAACCACAGTGATGAGAAGCTAACAGACACTTGAGGGTGGATTCTTCAGCCGGTAAACAACCAGCGGGAACACCCGAGGAACCACAGCGATCAAAACACTTCTCAGAACGGCTCAGCAAACGCATAGCAACACCCTGACGACGAGCCTTTCTTCAGAATATGAAAAACCTTGTTTCATATAGTAGTCACTAATCTCGGTCCAGTTCTCAGACAGAAACTAAATCGTTTAAAGTGCAATTTCAAACTCAAATTAGTTTAAAAAAAAAAAAAAAAAAAAAAACACAATTGCATTTTTTGAAAAATCAATTAGAATCATGTTTGAAGAGTGTCAGTTACTCCAAAATTGAGTTTCTTCCTCAGTATTTTTGCCTCTTTTTTTCCCCAGAACGAATAATTAAACATTCTTAAAATCAAAATACATTTGCTTGAGATGCAAAATAACTATTAGCTCTTGTTTTCTGAAAAATGTATCAAAATTATTTGAGTTTGTGCTTAAAATATGGAAAACCATCTGGCAATGAGATGAGAAAAATGATCCTAACTCAAACGGAAAACAAGGATTTTATTGTTTTATCTTACATCTGACAGATAATTTTTCTTAAGACTTCTTCCACTTTCATCAGCCATATACACACACACACACACACATATATATATATTTGTATGTATGTGTATATATATATATATATATATATATTTGTGAATATGGGTTGTGGAGTAACGAAATACAAGTCACTTAGTTTCGTATTTAAAACACTAAATGTGAGTGACTGTATTTTATTTGAAATGGGTGGTAATCAGATTCCAGTTCCATCTGAAAAGTGTTTTAGATTACCAAAGTGATTACTTTGAGTTTTAATGTCATTTAAACAGCGATTGGTGATTCTCTGACTCTGACCGTCTGAAAAAGACGAGTTCAGTTTCATGTTTTGAGAGTCATTTTATAATTCACTCGTCACTGTGACTTTTTCTCACTGTTTGTTTTTTCCTCACAATTGTGAGTTTGTGTTTCTCAATTCTGACTTCTTTTTCTCAGAATCGCGAGATTTAAACTCACAATTGCAAGTTATAAAGTCAAAATTGGGAGATTTAAACTTGAAATACTGACTTTTTTTCTTCCAATGGTGAATTTAGTGTGTGAGTTTATATCTCATAATTCTGACTTTTCTCAATATTTTCAGTTTATATCTCATAATTCTGACTTTTCTCAATATTGTGAGTTTATATCTCATAATTCTGACTTTTCTCAATATTGTGAGTTTATATCTCATAATTCTGACTTTTCTCAATATTGTGAGTTTATATCTCATAATTCTGACTTTTCTCAATATTGTCAGTTTATATCTCATAATTCTGACTTTTCTCAATATTGTGAGTTTATATCTCATAATTCTGACTTTATAACTCACAATCTCAACTTTATATCACTCAATTATGAGGGAAAAAGTCAGAATTGTGAGATAAAAACTCTCAATGATCTTTTTTGTGTTTGTTTCACACTTATTAGTATTCCAAAGTATTCTAAAGTATTTAGATGAAGTGACTAAACTTGAGTAATGTAACGAAATACGTTACAAATGACTTTTTAAAGCATGTATTTTGTAATCTGTAGTGAAATACATTTTAAAAGTAACACACCCAGACCTGAATATATATATATATATATATATATATGTGTGTGTGTGTGTGTGTGTATACAAGCTTATATGAATAACCACATATATTTACAAACTTTTTTTAGATGCGATTAATCGATTTGACAGCAGTATGTATATATATTGATACACATGTATGTAATGTACATGGTGATGTACATCTGGAATATATATATATATATTCCTCACTGAACTGATGTTGCATTCCTGTCACGGGTTGGTTTCTGTCGGTTTACTTGAAGTCAATCTCTCTCTCCCACACACACACACACACACACACTCACTCAGGGGTCAGTGTGTGTGTCTCCTCTGAGCTCTGGACACTCACTGGCCTCTCATGCAGAGCTGTGGGAACTTGACCAGTCATCTATGCAGTTATGAGAGGCATGCGGTGGAGAGGAAGCCGTGGTTTGGTGAGTCAGCGCCTCATGAATCGTTCCGTTCCGTTGGCCTTTGGCTCTCTTTAGCTCTTTGACTCATCTAGATCCCTGTGGTCCTGTGAGATGGGTGTGTGTGAGGGGGAGGAAAGCTCGCGTCCCTCCGTTTCTGCTCCATTTGTTCTGCCGTTGTGTTGTTTGTTGCTGTGAGTGAGTCTGTCAAGAGAAGCAGTGAATGGTAAGTCAATATCTGATCAATACAGGGTCGCTCTGCGGAGGAATGTTCGCTCCTTTGAACACTGGGATGCATCTGGATGTGTCTTATTTGTTGTGTTTTAGAAGAAGTGCGATACGTTATATATCACGCGCCTGTAATTGTGAAATCGAAATCGAGATATTTCATTGTGATAGTAGTGCTGGGCTGGCACGTTCTCAAAACATTTGCACAGCGCTTGTTGTAAGTCGTGCCTAAAGGTCTGTGGCGAGCCGACAAGTGACATCGCATCAGTAACGCTTTGATATTGGCTCGGTGTGCCGGTGCGCTGGTTAAAGGCGATCAATCTGTGCTGTGATTGTGGTGGTTCATGACGAGCTGGAGGGGGTTACGGAAGCGTTTGATATCGCATCCAGACCTTCTGATTGTTCGTTTTATGTTCCTGTGAACGGGCCGTTATGTGAACGCACGTGAATTTTCATTTATAAACAATTTATTTTATGCCATACGTCATGTTTTTACGGCTGTATATCTATGCAGATAGTGCAAATGTAACCCTTCGATACTTAAAATGAATATAGAATATATTTATTCCATTACGGTCCACTGCACTTACAAGTAGTAGGAGAAACGGCAGGTGCATCAACTGTGATCTATTATCATATATATATATATATATATATATAATGAGGAACATATGATGAATATGGTGACATACATCTGGAGATATATATATATATATATATATATTTTTTTTATATATTTAAAAAAAAAAATATATATATATAAAATATATATATATATATTTTAAATATATAAATATATATATATGTTTAAAAAAAAAATATATATATATATTATATATATATATATATATTTATATATTTAAAAAAAAATTATATATATATATATATATATATATATATATATATATATATATATATATATATATATATATATTAGAGATGCACGATATATCAGCCACCATATCGGTATCTGCCGATATTTTCAATATTATCGTTATCGGCCAGATGAGAAACTTTGGCCGATATATTAAAGCTGATAAATAATGTATTATTTCCTCCAGCTGAGACGCTTCAGATGAGCTCGCTCCATCATGATGGTGTTGAATTGCTTAAAATATGATTGAAAATCACTTCAAAAAGTAAAATAACGTCATATAATCTACATAATGTTATAATGAGAACATTATAGTTGTGTGTTTGGGACATGGCTTTTAATAGTGAGACTTTGGTTTTGTAATCAGACTCTTAAAAATTATAAAAATATTAGGATTTAGATTTATCGGCAAATATATCGGTTATCGGCTTTCAAATCTGTATTGGCCAAAATTTTCATATCGATGCAAAATACATATATATATATGTGTGTGTGTGTGTGTGTATATATATATATATATATATATATATATATGTGATGCAAATGAGATCTATTGATGTATTAACTGGTGTAAATGTGCTCTTACTAGCTCTTTCTGTCATACTTTATATGGTGTTGTCGCTCAGATAGAAAAGGAAGTTCATGTGACCTTCTTCATTTCCCAGAGACCCTTTGGATTTTTCCCAGCACAGTGTGGGAAAACAGCCTCTCCTCGGGTCTATCTTTAGCTGCTTCACTGCAGTCCAGTGAGACAAACACTGGCTAAGTCCCAATTCGTATGTTAACCGTACTGCAAAGATTTAAATGAGTGCATTCCTCCTCATAGTGAAACCTTCTCTCAAGTGCCCAAAAGCAGCGAGGTTTTAACTCCACTTCTAGAAAATGCCATCATATTTTGCGCAAGCAGTTACTTTACTTCACTGCAAATAGAAAAAAATGGCAATGTCAGTGCTAAATAGTTCAAATTATCGAAGACGTATATGACCGTCTTCTTTCAGACGAACACAATCGGAGATAAATCTGCCTCTTCCCAGCTTTATAAAGGGGGTCGAGATTTTGAAGCCCTAAAAAAGTGCATCCATCCATCATACATATAATCCACACGACTGCAGAGGGTTAATAAAGACCTTCTGAAGAGCAGCGACGGGTTTTTGTGAGAAAAATATGCATATTTAAAACTTTATTAACTATAATAACTAGCTTCAGACGGCCGTACGCATCGATCTGCAGCAGAAGCGTGACCTGATGTGTGACGTATCGACGAAGCTCAGACGATAGAGCAAAACGAAACACCGAATTAGTGTCTAAACTGACTCTTCCTAAAGCCCCGCCCCTTTAGTTACTGTTGCTGTGCGCTCTCACGCCACACATCATGTTCTCACGCCGTGAAAAATACATCGGAGACTGACAACGCATTTTTAAAGAAGTTGAATCAATCGATAGCGTCTAGTGTGTGTTTAATGTGCCGCTCCTCCATCATCTCTAGTTCATTTATAGCATCAAATAAACGTGAATGAACATCAGAAGCAATGTTGTTTCAAGACGTGATTCAACTTCACCAACTCCTAATTCTGGGTTATGATTGGTCGGATCGCCTGTCAATCAAACTGTATGCGAAGGGTTAACTGGGACGCACCTAAACAAGTTGTAATGAAGATGCACATTTTACACATTTATGTTCCACTATTGGTTTATAAGTATGTGCATCTGTGAAATGAATGTTGAAAATATGTGGTCTATTTTATGGAGCCACAGCTTTAGGTCTTTGTTATTGCCGTGAAATAATCCCTTCACAGTGTCATGCGCGAGCCTCGCACTAGTGTACAATTTACAGTAAGTGGAGAGCGTCAGAGCTGATAGCGTGAACCGCCGGCTCTAGGCAGCGTGATGCAGTGAGCACTGCGTGGGGTGCATGGGCGGCAGTGACAGAGATGAGTCAGCAATCTTACCCGGCACCAAAAGAAAAAAACTTTAATTAGTCTTTACGTTAATCTCGATCCTTCTCATAGTCAGATGATTCTCGGAGAGCGTCTCAAGTGAGAGAAATCGAATTGCAGGTTTGTTTTGTGATTTATTTCTCTTCCATGTGAGCGTATTACATCGTATAAATGTCTATTTAATGCAGAGATGCCCATGTGCATTTATTATTATTATTATTATTTTTATTTATTTTTTGTATTTATTAATGCATGAGGCAAAAACAGTCCAGACTCACATTTACTTTTATGTGTTGTGTTTAGTGTTTTGCATCATATATGCACAGTTAATATCATGCATATTTTCGAATTAAATCTGGCTATGAATGAGATGAAGGCCACGTCATTTATTGCATGACCGCCACGATAAACACACGTCATTTGTTGACCGCTGTTGCTTTTTGATATTATATTGAAGATGGCTATTGCGTGCGACACAAGTTTTGATATTAAACGAGCACATGAACTCATTTTAAAAGTAAATGTGACCACAAAATATTTCCATATTTGAGCCAAGAATGCAGCTCAAAATGATCCATTTTTCTTTCATGCCAAAAATCAAGCAAAGATCGTCTTCCATGAAGAGAAACACGGTACATTTCCTAACATAAATATATCAGAAGTTCATTTTTGTGAGTGGATATGCATTGCTAAAGTGATTGTATCAATATTTGCTTTTTTTTTTCAAATAGTCGGAACACGACGGAAAGATGATTTATTCCGCTTTCGAATGGCGCATAAATCTCGATTTCAAAAAAACGGACCTTTTATGATTCGTTTTGTCACGCTGTATTCTCTCTCTGAGAGCGAGACAAAAGGAGCTTTTGTTAGTAAGTTTATACGAGTTGTTATGATTTCTGGTAAAGATGACGTTGAAATGTCACTTTAATGTCACAGGAAAAGGACGAGCATCAGTTGTTGGAGTAGATCAGGTGTCAAATGACTCTCAAATTGCCTATTTGATCATGCGAGTTCGCTTTCGGTTCGATTTGCCGTCATACCGAACTAACAGAATTACAAAGTCGTGATGTGTTTGTGAAATGGTTTAGTCATTTCGTTTGCTGTCTCTTTTTAATAGTAAGAGTCAGCACATTTTTTAGGTTTGCTGAAGCGTGATGTCAGACGGGCACCGCGTTGCTTCAGATTTTAGTCAGCGCTGCAGATTCTCAAGGTTGCAGATAATAAACGCGTTAACCCTTTGCGTTCGGCCTTTCACTCCGCCAGGGAGGCTAAAAATAAGTGCCTTTTGAAAGCAGTTATTGATCTTTGTTCATGTTAGTTAGTAAAAACATCACCGTTTTTCACAGTGCATCAACAAATCCAACGGCTGATTCCAACAAAAAGATGAATAGATGCTGCAGAAGTGGAGCGAACTGCTGTTAACCAATGAAACCCAGCTGCCAAGTGTTACTAAAAATGTCTTTTTCACGCAAACATCGACTCGACAAGGTTTCGCAAGTGCATAAATGATCAGTTATTGACAAGCACATTTTGCCGTGTGATTATGCAGGATTAAAAACAAAAAAGTTGGGTTGAAAATTTGGGTTTAAAAATGACTGTGTATGTTGTGAAATTAATTGATCACCTTTTGATTATTTTGGTTTGCTCTGGTAATTATGTGTCTGATTCTTAATTTCCAACATATTTCGAGTTCGTTTTAATCCAGATTTAGTAACTTTTTAACAATAGTTGAGTTCAATCGATTAACCCAACCGCTGGGTTTGTACACGTTCAACCCAACTTGGGCTGTTTTTAACCCGGAATTTTCATATGGTTTGTTACATTTTAATATCAGTATTTAGCATCATTTATTCCTGTGACACAGCACATACAATTCTATACATTTGAGCTTTTTTGTGTGTCGGTATTTTTTAGTGACGTTGGTCACGTGTGTTTTTTGTGTTGACAGTATTGATGTCATGATTTCTGCTGATGGTGATATTTATTTGGGCGGTTCTGATTGGTTGAACAGTGAGTCATTATAAATGCAGTATTGTTGCAGTTTGTGCTCAGGCTTTGCAGTGATCTCAGGGTTTGTGGAACTGGTGAATACAGCCGTCCATCAAGACATTTCTGGCATTTCTTGCCAGCCCGTGATTCACCATCATTGTATGAAAATGTGCAGCGTAGACGTTCAACTTCATGTTAGTTTTGTGTCCATGCATGCAAGAATTAAACTCATTTATAGTCCGGAGTCAGTAAAGGTCTCATATTTATTTGACCAATTTTTTTTATTGTAATATATTTTAACATGTGAATTTTCAGCATCATTACTCCAGAGTCACATGATCATTCTGATATGACGATCAAGAAACATTTATGATTATTATCAGTGTTGATTGTTTTTTTTTTTTACATTATAAAATTCTTTTTGATCAATTTGTTTACTAAATGAATTTCTGTCAAAAATATCAATAAAAATAAGATCTTACTGAGCAAACTCGCTGAAAAGCTACTGTTCGCTTTGAGGATGAAACTCAGACTTCCAGATGAATTGAGCTCCGTTCGTTCGGGTCGATCAATGTGACGAATATGAAATAAGTCATTTGTTTTTACTCAGACGGTGACCTCTCGACTGTGGGGTTTTCAGTCATTTTTTCCCTTTACAAGTCTGTAAATCAGTACAGCCTGTGTGACTCAACTCAGGAAGCCCAAAAACCTACTTTTTATATTGAAGAATATCTAAAACCGGCATTTTTAAAAACAATTTGACATCACTCACATCCCGTGTAGACAGATAAACAGAGAGATGGATATATTGATTGATTGATTGATTGATTGATCGATATTTAGCTATATTGATTGATTGATTTATTGATAGATAGATCAATATATTTATTGATTGATAGATCGACAGATAGATAGATATATTGATTGATTGATTGATTGATTGATAGTTCGATATATAGCTATATTGGTTGATTGATTGATCGATAGATATGGATAGATTGATTGATAGCTATTTTTATTGATTGATTTATTGATAGATAGATCGATATATTGATTGATTGATTGATAGGTCGATATATAGCAATATTGATTGACTGATCGATCGATATTGATTGATTGATCGATAGGTCGATATTTAGCTACATTTATTGATTGATTTATCGACAGATAGATCGATATATTGATTGATTGATAGATCGATAGATAGATATGTTGATTGATCGATCGATATATAGCTATATTGGTTGATTGATTGATCGATAGATATAGATTGATTGATTAATTGATAGATGTATAGATTGATTGATTAATCACTAGATCGATATATAGCTATATTGATTAATTGATAGATTGATTGATTAATGGCTAGATCGATATATAGCTATATTGATTAACTGATAGATATATAGATTGATTGATTGATTGATTGATTGATTGATAGATGTTGATGTACAGCGTCACATGATGACGATGTCGTGCAGTGAGACATCCGTCACTCACATTGTATGATTGCTGTAGTCTCCGCCCACTCGCCCTCCTCCAACCAATGAGAACACAGCAGCTGGTTTTCAAGCTCTCCGGGTCAGAACACACATGTGTCCGGCTATCCATGAAGACATTATGCTTTTTCAGATCTTTATCTATTTTTTCACACTGTCGTTTGGTTAGTTTAATGTTTCCTCCTTTGATGTACCCCATCTTTTGTGGCTTTGATATGAGTTTAGAGCTCTAAGTTGGGCTCAATAGTGAAAAAAGGATGAAAAGGAGCTGTTTTCTCCACTTGTTTTTTTTTCATAACTCGTGAAGTGTGTTATATCAGTGCAGTGACGGCGTCCGGCCGGTGGGTGTCGCCAGACTCCAGCTGAAGCCGCAGCTGTGCGTGTGTGTTTCTGCGCAGCTCTCCCCTGTGTGACACACATTACTCATGAGTGTCATTTTGAAACAAAGGGAACTCTCTTTAATATCGCCGATTCATTTACAAACGTGTAATCTCTAATTCTTCACAGAAATACGGGCGTTTTTGATCAACACACACACACACACACACACACAGTATAGGTATTTTGGTTTCAGTGCCTCAGTGTTTGTTTAACCACATTATGAATTGTGATTAAATATCCAGATGAACACATAAATCAGCTCACGTGTTTGACAAGTTGTAATATAATATTATATTAGTAAAAGATCAATAAATTCACAGGTGTCATCTAATTCAGTGTGATTTATTCAGTCAAACTGAACCATTTAAACTAGTTAAGCACGACGTGTAGGACTGCTTATCTCTGTTTATGTGTCATCGTATATATTAACTGAGGGTGATTTGCATTTTCAGTCAGATCCTCTGAGGGCGTTTATTTCCTACGCCTCTTATCTAAAACCTCTTAAAAAATTCACTGTCATGCGTCAGCTTTTTTAGCTTAAATGTGTGAACACCGAAATAGATTTATGAGTCAAATTGAAGTGCATAATTATAATTGAAAAAAATATGACCGACGTACCCATTCAGTTTCATTCTGTAAATGTGTGTACACGCACACCTATTATGGTTCATCACAATTTTTTCACTTGTCAAATCAGCTCAAGTGGTTCTGATTGTTTTAACTCAAATGTTTGAGTCAAAAGTCAAACCGACAATGTTTTTACAGCTCAGATCTGTACAAACAAGCAATACGGCGGCGATTCACACGACAGAAACGACCTTTCCGGCCGACGCAAAAAAAAAAAAAAAAAAAAAAACTATCATAGACTTTCAGCCTGCAAGTTTTCAGTGACTAATAAACGAACCGCATCGGTGTTTATCCTCCATACAGCGGCAGTAATATACCGTTTTTGGGTGCAAAATAATTGTCTCGGCCATTTGCGATGAGCGTTCAAATTGCATCACGCGAACGCGAGCGAACAGCTGTGATTTCGAGGAGCGTCCGTGAGCTTTAATCGTGACATTCACACTCCGTGGGCGGATGAAGGAAAATGTCTGAATTTCATATACAAGGCGACTATAATTCAACATGTGAGCTCTGGTCTGATAAGAGATCGAGATCACAGATGACAGTATTACTCAGTGGAAACGGCATGTAAAGGATATGTTCAGAGAATGTTGGTTGTGTTGAATAGTTTTGGGGTGTTTTCAGAGAACAGAAGCCGTGGCTCGAGTAGAGAATGTGACTGTATTGTTTTTGTTTCGGCCGTGTCGATTATGCCTGGATGTGTGTGTGTGTGTGTGTGTGTTGAGAGTAAAGGAAGCACTTTGACAGACGTTCTCTTTGTTCTGAAGCGTCGACTCTGATTTTGTCATAAATGTGCTTAAAAAATGAGACGATTTTAGCACGTGTTCAACGCAGGTCGTGTTTCTTTTACCCTGCGTGGTTTGTTTATAGTTTGTGCATCGGATGAAAATAATTAGTATATTTTCCTAACGACATGTAGGCTCGGTTATAGTTGCATTTTATTATTTGCATCTGTGATCAAAACAGACTGTGACCCATTTTCGGCTCTCGACCCACCGGTTACAGCACCAGCTCACAAGATGCTTTTCTTTTTTTTTCTTTCCCCAAACAGGAAATGGCCACATGACCAGTTTATCACAGCTATTGTCCTTCTCATTGCACCTTTTTTTTTCTAAGCTTTTATGTTACGGTAAAATGTCCGCGTTGCCTGTCGGAGGCTTTTCAGGGAAATTAAATCGTATTCGGCACGGTGTGATTTTCACACTGCGCACACAAAAAAAAAAAAAAATGCTTCTGTTGCTCAGTATTTTTGTCATGTTTTCAGTCAAATATTGAACAATCTTAAACCCGGATTGGTGAAATGATCTATTTTGTGGGAAAAACAAAAAAAATGAAGTCGCTTAAAACAAGCAAAAGACAAGATTTCGAACACAAACGAGGTTGTTTTTCTATTTTGGCAGCTGGTTTTAAGCAACTTCATTTTGATTTGTTGTTTTTTTCCTTCACAGAAAACAAGATTTTACATTTTACAGTCATATAAAAAGTGTTTAGACTGGATCATGCTATAGATACTGCATCGAGAATAAATAAAATCATTTATATTAACTGCTGAGAGCAAGAATATTTCACATTTACTTTATGCACACTTTAAAAAAAACAACAACAACAACACCTGGTTGCCTTAACATTGAGATTAAAAACTCGAGTTGAAACGATGGAGGTGAGAAACTCGACAGAAGTTGATTTGACTGAAAAAAAAGAAAAAGTTTTTACAGTAAATAATACGTTTTTTTCAGCACAGTGTCATTTAAGGAAAGTTAAGGTTTAGCTCTGTTTATGATTTTGTGCAAGCGACGCGAGATCTCAGAGCGGCTGTAATTGGGCTTTTTACGGCGTAGACGCGACAGTCTCCTCCCGTGACGGACCGAAAACCGCCGAGGGCTGCTGAAATCCAGAAGATGAAAACAAGATGATGACATGACAGAAGATAAGAGCGGCTCCTGAAAGCCGAGAGGCTGTAGAAGACGTATTGCGAGCCGAGACGACGAGAAACCAGAGTCGACTTCCACATTGTAGTTATTTGAAAGCGGCCCGATGGCACAATTGTTCTGCTTTGAGCGAGGAAATTGAGCAAGGCCACTTATTCAGTGACAAGGAAATACGTAACATGCTCGTATAACGTCCTGAAAAATGCACTTTTGATCGATAACGTGGGGTTTATTTTTACATCTAATGTCATTAAAACAGCTGCTATTAAATGCATGAATGTAGAAAATAAATAAATGTGTGATTCAGGCTGATCTTCTGTTTTCACACACTAATTTTGTACTACTAATATATATATATATATATATATATATGCTAAAAATGTAATTAGTTGCCATGTGCATGAAAGATGGAACTAAAACATTTTGTAAAATTAAAGCACATTTATGACTCTGGATATTTGTAGCATTAGCCAACAATAGAATAAACACTGTTGAAAACAACCCACGTTTGGGTTGGGAATGGACAGCGGTTGGGTTAAATGTTTGACTCAACCTGCAGGGTAGTTTTTATTTAACTCAACTATTGTTTAAAAACGACTCATTTAAAGTGAGTCATGCTGGAAATGAACATTTATTAATAAGTTCAATACATAATAGTCGATCGTTGTTGTCGCCTCTGGAAATTACGTGTCTGATTTTTAATTTCCAACTATGTTACAGTCATTTTTAAATAAAACTACCCCAAACATTTAAGCTGGGTTAAAATCTCTAGGTTTGTTCATTTATTTTTTTTTAGAGTATAAAGTTATCAATATTTCTTCAAAGCCAGAAATTGTGATACGAAGTACATGAAGATGTTTTACGGTAAAATATATCAAAAAATGCATTTTTGTGAGAGGATGTGCATCGCGAAGCACTTCTTAAAAGGTGATTTTCTCAATATTTGCATTTTGATTTTTGATTTTTGCACCCTCATATTGCAGGTTCTCAGCTATTATCCAAACAAACCTTTCGTCTCTGAACAGCACACTTACATGTTCAGTATATCAAGCACAACTTTTTTCACCTCAGCTCAAGAGCTTTTTTATGATTCTGTCTGGAAGCACGGCCTATTTCACCGTGACCTTTAACCTTTTATTCGTCTCTTTGAAGAACAGCTGCTCTCGTGTGTAACGGAATAGACGGTTCTTTGTGTTCGCGTTCACGCCGTTCGTGGGATATATGATCGTGTATTATTAGCATTTTCTGATGCATATTTAATGATATTAAAAGAGCGTGAGCTCAGGAAGCGGGAGATGAAGCTGTGTTTGTGTGCGTGGGCTGGTTTTGAATGCACAGATGGCACCAGCCAAAAGCATAGGATGTTTAAATGTCAGGCTAAAATACCATATCCTCCACAAATATATTGTACAGTCTCGGCCTCAATAAATTGTGTCTTTTTTTTTTTCTCTCTCTCTCTCTCTCTCTTTCTTTTTTAGTGAAAACCACAAAGACTTTTCAGTTTTGTTTTTCGGGCGTAATTTGGTTTATCTTTAAGTTCATCGTCTTTGTGTTAAAACAAACATTCCAGGAACCTCCGGTGAACAGCGCCGGCGTCGTGTTGCACATCGCTGTCAATTGACGGACCGTTTGGTTTATGAACTGCGTTTGCAGTGGGAGCTCAGATTACACCAATAATAATAATAATAATAATAATAATAATAATAGGATTAATCCGGATGCACTGTCGACACAGAAATGTGTGATTTTAATAAATCTGGTTACACTTTATTAAGCAACTAAACAACTAATGAGAGTTATAAAGTGCACCATTGAAATCAATGATGATTTAAGCGCTTAATTGTGTTCTTTCAACAAGGTTTTCAGTGCATTAAAACAAGTAATTCGATGAACAAAAACAGGTCACTGTCGAAAAAATGTCCATCGTAAACCGTGACACATTTAAATCTGTCATTAAATGTTTCATTTCAGAATTCACCTTAGTGGTTTGATGCCTGTGTGTATGTTCAGTGTGTGTGTGTGTGTACTCCCACCTGTGGTTGTGTGTGCCGCTTTGCTCAGACAGTAGGAGGGCTGCAGACGTTTTAACGGCAGTCTCATAAACACTCCCGCACAGAGCAAAAAGCACAAAAAAAACACCCAGCTGCGCACGATGGACACCTTGGGTGCGCTCTAAAATGTTGCCAGAAATTGTTGATTTTGTTTATAACGTTCATCCGTGGCGAAGCAAATGAGCAGACCGTGTGCCGTCACGAAAAGCCTCGCCGTCACCCTGATGACCGATAAATAAACCACTTATAAAGGCAGAAAAGATTCTTTCCTTCTCTCGCCGTCGCGTTTCTTCGACTCTCTCGCCGTGTTTTCAGAGGAGTCAGATATGTGAAGAATAAGGAATTTAATTGTACATTTTGAGAGAGCGTGTGGGTACGAGCTGCGCCGAGGGCAGACTCACAGTTTCAGTATTAATTGTCAGCGTGTGTAGGTGTAACTTGTTATCAGGAGTCAAAAAGCACTGTATGATTTAACTCAAACTATTCGTTTCGTAATTTTTCGCCAGGGTTTTTCGGGTGGAAACCGTACCGGGGGCTTCGTCGGACGGCGATGCAGAGAGAAATGAAGGGTTGGCATGAAGAAGTGCGAATGCAGACAAGTGTGAAGGATTCAATTGTGCTTATTTGTGTTATTTTGTGTGACGGGAGAGGATTCGACGCTCTGCCCACGACACCACGGAGCTCTTCAAACACTCGTCTGACTAATTCTGAACAAGTAGAAATGCAGCGTGTGTTTTTGTGTCATATTTACTCTCGAAATGTGGAAATTGAGATTTGCTATTTTTGGAATGGAGGCTTCGGCTCGTTCTGCTTGGTGAAAACCTCGATTTCTGACCGTGGGTCATTCGCTCCTAAATTGTACGTCGTTTTAGGCGAAGGTGTGGATGTGTTTTGAGTGAGGAATGTTGTTTAACATTTGACAACATCTTCTGAAGATCTGAAGAAAAGGAAATGCAGTTCAAGTTGTTTACATGCATTATTTTATTTGATCATTTTTTTTTTTTCTCTTCTCTCCTTCTAAAATCTTTGCTTTAGAATTATTGTGCACAGCTAAATTTTGGAGATACATTTGTCTCGTCGTTGTTTTTAAATAAATAAAAATCCATCCAATAAAGTCATTTTGAAACTGATGGTTTAGGTGATAATATAGAGACACATAGGGGAAATTTGCACACAACCCACTCAAGTTTCGATTGGAAAAATCTTTAACCTTTTCAGCAATAACAAATGCCCATAAAAAAGTCAGAGAGAGAGAGAGAGAGAGAGTGTGTGTGTATGTGTGTGTGTTTTTAAGGCCAGCCGTGTTTTGAGACATCTTACGGACACCATTTGTGATATTCATGTCTGTTATGACTCAGTTTTCTCTCATTTGAAACTACAGATTTTACTGACGGATCGAATATTTCTTTCATGAAAGTTCAGTTCGAATCGAGCGCATATTTAGGATGCGTTTACAAACGCGTAGACTCGTCAGCTCACGATGCTTTTCATGATTCATTGATTTGCAAAACAGATAATCTCTGTCCTTCATCCCATTTTAAAGAGCAATTATTTTCACACGAATCAGACCCATAATTTTAGTTCCAATTCCAGTGATGGTTAATGGATGTAAATTTCCACACACATCCATGTGAGTGAAGCTGTTTTCTGATAAAGTGCTCCTTCACATTCGGTCACCTGTAGGCCTCACGCTTTGACCTCTCTGTCCCCTCCGGCTCACATTAATTTGTGCAGGAATATCTGACCCACGCTCAGATTTCGGGACTCATTTGAATGGGTGAATTTAGTGTTTTCTCATGAAGCCGTCTCCTGACAGCACACAGATATTAGCCTCTCACTTCCTGTTCAAACTGTTTTGTTTACCATTTGAAGGTGCTATTTTTAACCCTCTCAGCGGCGGCCTGTGTTTCTCTCCGTGCATTGAATTAAATTCTGAAGCCGGCAAATAATCTCTGACCTCAATTTGGAGACGAACGCGAGTCTGTCGGCCTCTAAAACTGACTTGAGGAGCGTCTGAATGATAGTTCCTATAACTATGATGGGCTGATATGTGAATTTGAAGAAAATAGATTGAGATCTGCTCGGTGTTCCTTAATACAGCAGTCGTTCGGTGAATTGGGCGATGGGAAACCGCGTATTGTCTTTCTCAGTGTCTGACTAACTCCTGTAGTGCTTTGTGGTGAGTTAATGCACAAATTTGA
Organism: Opsariichthys bidens; assembly: GCA_037194245.1. Taxonomy (NCBI): domain Eukaryota; kingdom Metazoa; phylum Chordata; class Actinopteri; order Cypriniformes; family Xenocyprididae; genus Opsariichthys; species Opsariichthys bidens. The sequence goes on from CM074279.1 coordinate 33,329,258, forward strand.
CTCGAAGGTTTAGTGTAAACAAGCCTCCGTCTCGCTGAAGCTCTCCCTGTCAGTCTCATCCAGATGAGTAAGAGCACATTCTGATCGATGTCGGACAGGAACCTCGTGAGGAAACACCTACTGCTTTTTCCTGGAGACGGTTACGAATCACCGACGCTCCTGTATGAGATAAAGCCCTGCGCGCTTGTGTCAGCGTCGCACGACGAGAGCTCGGCAAAGACGCGCCCGGGTGTTAATGGACAAGTGCACTTTAAGAACAAAGGATTATGGAGATGGTTAGATATTTTCTAAATCCCGTCTTCGCACTGTAAACGCTCGAAATAATTAATCGGTTCAATTTAAAAAAAAAAAAAAAAATGAGTTCAGTCAAATCAACTTTTTTAAGTATTTAGAATTTTCTTTTTCGTTCAAGTTCGCAGAACTGAAATATTTTCACTAAGTTTCATTGTTTTCATTCTTTTAATTTAGACACATAGGCTGGGATTTCTATTTCCCAGCATGCTTTGCTCGTAGCACTCGAAAGGGGGAGTAAATGCTAAAATTAAGTGTTTGAGTTGGACAAACTTAAACTAATGAGTTCAGTCAAGAGCATTTAGAATTTTCTTTTTCGTTCAAGTTCGCAAAACTGAAATATTTTCTCTAAGTTTCATTGTTTTCATTCTTTTAATTTAGACACATAGGCTGGGATTTCTATTTCCCAGCATGCTTTGCTCGTAGCACTCGAGAGGGAGAGTAAATGCTAAAATTAAGTGTTTGAGTTGGACAAACTTAAACTAATGAGTTCAGTCAAGAGCATTTAGAATTTTCTTTTTCGTTCAAGTTCGCAGAACTGAAATATTTTCTCTAAGTTTCATTGTTTTCATTCTTTTAATTTAGACACATAGGCTGGGATTTATATTTCCCAGCATGCTTTGCTCGTAGCACTCGAGAGGGAGAGTAAATGCAAAAATTAAGTGTTTGAGTTGGACAAACTTAAACTAATGAGTTCAGTCAAGAGCATTTAGAATTTTCTTTTTCGTTCAAGTTCGCAGAACTGAAATATTTTCTCTAAGTTTCATTGTTTTCATTCTTTTAATTTAGACACATAGGCTGGGATTTCTATTTCCCAGCATGCTTTGCTCGTAGCACTCGAGAGGGAGAGTAAATGCTAAAATTAAGTGTTTGAGTTGGACAAACTTAAACTAATGAGTTCAATCAAGAGCATTTAGAATTTTCTTTTTCGTTCAAGTTCACAAAACTGAAATATTTTCTCTAAGTTTCATTGTTTTCATTCTTTTAATTTAGACACATAGGCTGGGATTTCTATTTCCCAGCATGCTTTGCTCGTAGCACTCGAGAGGGAGAGTAAATGCTAAAATTAAGTGTTTGAGTTGGACAAACTTAAACTAATGAGTTCAATCAAGAGCATTTAGAATTTTCTTTTTCGTTCAAGTTCACAAAACTGAAATATTTTCTCTAAGTTTCATTGTTTTCATTCTTTTAATTTAGACACATAGGCTGGGATTTCTATTTCCCAGCATGCTTTGTTCGCAGCACTCGAAAGGGGGAGTAAATGCTAAAATTAAGTGTTTGAGTTGGACAAACTTAAACTAATGAGTTCAGTCAAATTAACTTTTGTGAGCATTTAGAATTTTCTTTTTCGTTCAAGTTCACAAAACTGAAATATTTTCACTAAGTTTCATTGTTTTCATTCTTTTAATTTAGACACATAGGCTGGGATTTATATTTCCCAGCATGCTTTGCTCGTAGCACTCGAAAGGGAGAGTAAATGCTAAAATTATATGTGTTATATGATGTAATGTTAATTGTGAGATTTAATAGTTATTAATGTTTGTGTTATGCTAATTTAGAAAGGTTTCTGTTAATGTGTTGTTTTTTCCTGTCCTGGTCACATGTGATGCATGTGGCTTTAGCAAGTTAGCATTTTCTGAATTAGCTTGTTATGGCTAGCTAAGTTTACACTAATAAAAATGTTTACGTTGGTAATTTTAAGTTAAACGTATTAGTTTTACTTTTTAATTAGTTTCCTCAAACATTTCAAGTTAAGAACAATTAAAATCCATAAAACTTTTTTTCATTGAAACGGTAACATACCATAAAAACAATGCATTCTGGGTAATATTTGTCATTTTAAGAAAAGAAGCCAAATTTCTCAAAAACAACAAATAATATGACCCAGAATTTTTACAGTATATTACTGTTGAATTTATATATATATATATATATATATATTATTATTATTTTTTTCTAGTGTAGAAAATAAGTTACTTTGATTAAGTGCGCCAAATTTTTTTGAGTTTTGCAAACGCATTCAGATTTACAATGTGTGTTCTCCATTTTTACTGTCATTTGCGCAGATATTTTGTGTTGAAACAGCATTTATAAATTGTAAATGTGAATGCATGTGCAAGATGAGAAATTTAGGATGTAATACCGTTCAAACGTTTGGGGTTATTAATAATAATAATAATAGTTTCTTGATCATCAAATCATCATAGAATGATTTCTGAAGGATCACGTGACACTGAAGACTGGAGGAATGATGCTGAACATTCACTGGAATAAATTACACTATTTATATATTCACATAGAAAAGAGATATTTTAAATTGTAATAATATTTCACAATTTTTTTAACATCAAACTATTGAACTTAATATACTGCACTGTGTGTCTAACAATGCATGTGATTAATTTCATGCCATAGCCGTCTCTAAATTGTATTTTTTTCAGGGATGCACTAGATATGAAAATTTGCGATAACCAATAATTAACCGATATATTGGCTGATAAATCTAAATCAAAATGATGTAACTTTTGAGAGCCTGATTACAAAAACAAAAGCCATCACACAATTATAATATTCTCATTATAACTCACTAAAAAATGTTGGGTTCAAAATAACCCAACTAGGGGTTAATGTAGCACCTTCCCAACTGTGGGTTATTTTTAACCCAATGATTGGGTTAAAAAATAACCCAACTATGGGTTTACCGCTAGCAAGCGAACAGGCATAGCTAGGATTCACTTCACGGTACCAGAGAACATTAAAAATGAAAAAAGATAATTACGACTTAAAAATATAAAATTCAGTTCTCTATAGTTTGAGTACACAATACCAACTGTTATAAAAGTTATATAACGTTACATGAAAAATGACATGACTTACCTTTCAGAATCAGCTTCTATGACTCACGACCGTTAAAATTTGAACCGTCGTCAAGGGATCCGTGTTTATTAGTAAAAATAACCCAACGATGTTAAAAATGACCCAATATTTTGGTAAGTAACCCAACATAGCGACTCTATATCTGTAACCCAACGGTTGGGTTAATTAAATAACCCAACATAGCGACTCTATATCTGTAACCCAGCGGTTGGGTTAATTAGATAACCCAACATAGCGACTCTATATCTGTAACCCAACGGTTGGGTTAATTAAATAACCCAACATAGCAACTCTATATCTGTAACCCAACGGTTGGGTTGATTAAATAACCCAACATAGCGACTCTATATCTGTAACCCAACGGTTGGGTTAATTAAATAACCCAACATAGCGACTCTATATCTGTAACCCAACGGTTGGGTTAATTAGATAACCCAACATAGCGACTCTATATCTGTAACCCAACGGTTGGGTTGATTAAATAACCCAACATAGCGACCCAATATCTGTAACCCAACGGTTGGGTTGATTAAATAACCCAACATAGCGACCCAATATCTATAACCCAACGGTTGGGTTAATTAGATAACCCAACATAGCGACTCTATATCTGTAACCCAACGGTTGGGTTAATTAAATAACCCAACATAGCGACTCTATATCTGTAACCCAACGGTTGGGTTAATTAAATAACCCAACATAGCGACTCTATATCTGTAACCCAACGGTTGGGTTAATTAGATAACCCAACATAGCGACTCTATATCTGTAACCCAACGGTTGGGTTGATTAAATAACCCAACATAGCGACCCAATATCTGTAACCCAACGGTTGGGTTGATTAAATAACCCAACATAGCGACCCAATATCTATAACCCAACGGTTGGGTTAATTAGATAACCCAACATAGCAACTCTATATCTGTAACCCAACGGTTGGGTTGATTAAATAACCCAACATAGCGACTCTATATCTGTAACCCAACGGTTGGGTTAATTAAATAACCCAACATAGCGACTCTATATCTGTAACCCAACGGTTGGGTTAATTAGATAACCCAACATAGCGACTCTATATCTGTAACCCAACGGTTGGGTTGATTAAATAACCCAACATAGCGACCCAATATCTGTAACCCAACGGTTGGGTTGATTAAATAACCCAACATAGCGACCCAATATCTATAACCCAACGGTTGGGTTAATTAGATAACCCAACATAGCGACTCTATATCTGTAACCCAACGGTTGGGTTAATTAAATAACCCAACATAGCGACTCTATATCTGTAACCCAACGGTTGGGTTGATTAAATAACCCAACATAGCGACTCTATATCTGTAACCCAACGGTTGGGTTGATTAAATAACCCAACGTTTGTTACTGTGAAGCCGGTATTTTCCTTCTGAAAGTGATTTTCAATCATATTTCAAGCCATGTATAACCCTCACGGAGGACAGTGCGGATCTGAAGTGTCTCAGCTGGAGGAAATGTATTTTTTGGCTTTAACATATTGGCTAAAATTTCTTATCAGGCCGATAACAATATTAAAAATGAGCACATATCGGCCGATTGTGATATATTGTGCATCCGTAGTATTTTTCAGCACGAGGGCCATCTAAGGCACATCCACACGGATTAATGCTCCAGAATGGCATTAAAACCGACACCGAGAGGCTTGTTTGCTCCGGGATCTTTGAAGAATAACCACAACGAGAAACGGAGACGTTAATCTCACTCACACATCAATTAACAAGTCGAAGACTCGCTCGGCAGTGATCGTGAATGTTTAATGCCGAGGGACGGCAGGAGTTTCTCGTAACCTGACGTTGTTTGTGCGTAATAATACTTGACATGCAACATCTGAACCGATCAATGGGTGTTTTTAATAAAAGCCCGTGTCTGTAATTCCAGCAAACGGGTGTTCTGTGTGTCATACCTCACTATATCATGCATCCAGGATCCATCTGTTTTATAATGATTCTGTTGTAATACACCCACAGTTTGACCACATGAAGATGTGTGTTGTGTTTTTGGTCAGGTTGCATGTGTACACAGTCTCTGTGTGGGCCGGCGACTCTCTCCGTGTGTGTGTGTGTGAAAGTATCTAGCGCACTCGACTGCAGTGTCGGGTTTCACATCAGGCCCTGAGAGAGCTTTTCTGGCTGTTATCTCTTCAGTCACGAGCAGCGCCGTCCCCTCCAGCTCTGACGGAGAGACGCTTTCACTCCTACTCGCACACTTCCTCACGCCGGACTCGTTATACGCTAATCGGTGTGAATAAAGACACTGCAGCTGAATTAACCCCACACGTCACTGCTCCGACGACGCTCTCTCACACTTGATTTAGTTTGCAGTGCATGTAAAAGTCGTTTTTAGTTGCAGCTCAGATCATTTGGTCTCAAGAGAGAGAGAGAAGTGTGTTGAAAGGAACCGGGATTCGAACTCGGGTCGGCCGGAGCTGCCCACTAGGCAATCGGCAATGCTTTTTTTTATGGTTGAAATAGTTTAATATCTTTGCAAATCTTCACCACACTGAAACCACTTTATTCTGAGATTACTTATTCAAGTCAAACACAAGAAAAAGTCTACATTTGTTCAGCTGTTTAGTGTCATTGTGGCGTAGAAGAGAATAGCGCATTTGTAGTTTCACATTTGGATTTGACTCTTTCTCTTAAATATGACATTTATTTATTATTTTTTATTATTTATATATTTAAATATATATTTATTTTTATGATTTTAATACTTTTTATTATTTAAATATTATTTAGTTTTTAATCATTTATTTGTTTTAATTTATATTTAATTAATATGATTATTTATATGTGTATATAGATGTATATTTATTTGATTTTAATAATTTATTTAAATGTTATTTATGTATTTATACATTTAGATTACTTTTTGGTGATGCATTTAATTGTTTTAGTCATTTATTTATTTTAATTTATATTTTATTAATTGTCTTTGATTATATATTTAAATGTATATTTATTTTATGAATTTAAACATTATGAATCTAAATGTTATTTAATTTAAATATTTTAATGACTTTTTGGTGATGCATCTGTTTTAATTTATTTATTTTAATAATTTTTGGATTATTTATATATTTAAACGCAAACTTATTTTTATGATTTTAATCATTTAAATATTTTTAATCGCTTTTTAATGATTTATCTATTTTTAATTATTTATCATTTAATTTACATTTATTTTCCTCTCTTAAATAGCTTAGTGTCGTCATGTGTCGCACGTTCTTCAAGGATGTGGGCTTTTATACGTTTCTCAGCTATTAAAAACTACAAAGTGCTGCGTATCAATGACTGTGTTCAGGGGGACTAACAGAAGACCATGTGGTTTAAGTAGAGAGACAGACAGCCATGCACAATGCAAATCAAACAGCGTGTGGGTTAATTTGTATTTGTTATTCACATGATTTTCTAGAACAGGTCTCACCACCACTTTTTACCACCTTGTTTACCGAAAAAATGTGTGATGCGATTCTCGAAAAAAAAAAAAAACGGTTCGATGCACACGTGTTCTGTACAAAAAAATAAAACGTATAGAAAAACAGGATGCACTGACTACAACATAATCACTGATTAATATTGCGTCGTTTTTGCATGTTTGCAAAATTGACAATACATAATAAAAATCTTTTGAATAACATTTGAATAAAGGCTAAATATGCTTTAGGAGACTGAAGTATAATCTCAATTTTTCATGTAAATCCTAGTCATAAATCATGCATTATTTCTATCCGTGACTTGTAATATGAGGTTCGAGTATTGTGTATGCGTGTTGGTCAAATAACGCGGGTTCCTCTGACCTTCAAAAGATCAACTATTTATTGTAAAACTGTAATCTGTGTCGGTCATCGTCTTCTCCGCGCTCGTGTCTGTGTGTAATGAAGTCCGCCCGCTCGCTCCGGGAACAAAGAGACGTCTCTCACTCCTGACTCGCTCTGGATCGGGAGGAGGGGGTGGAAAAGAAAACACGGGAAGAGCAGAAACGGGCCCTGAAACCTCAGCCCTGCTGTGACCGCGCGTCTGCAGACAGGTGCCGCTCCTGACGGATGCTTTAATGCTTGTGATTCTGGAAGCTGAAGTTTGTGTCCTTTCCTGCAGGTCACGGCGAGCGGCGGACCGGCGTCAGACGTGGGCCGCGGCACTCGAGGTCAGCGAACACTGTTTATGCTGCTTCAGGTCCTCCTGCGAACTATCGACTCAAGAGCTGGGGAGTCGTAATTGTGAAGTGAAAAAATAAGCATTTGTTCAGTGATTTATGCTGTATTTTATGTGTTTTCATCAAAAATGATTTGACTTACAATAACTCAAACTGTAAAAATTCACATTATGATTAATAGAGCACAACTATTTTGCGCCCAAAAATATATGAAAATCTGAGAAAAAGGTGTGCTTTCAATATATGAGGAAATGATCTATAGTATAAAGGTAACATATCTTATAATAGTACTTTATTTTATTATATAGTATCATTTTAAGTATAAGTACATAATGGATTACGCTCCAAACCGCAGTTATAATGCATTGCAATATAATATGTTACACATTTATTAAGTATAACGCATTAAACACATGACAATCGACCACTTTCAGATGTCGCAATATCATGATGCATTTTATCTTTGCTTTCAATTATTTATGAAAAGATGTAATGTACATTATGAATACCTTATGCATCAAGGATTTAAAGGGATAGATGATTTAGTCACCCTCAAGCCATCAATCTGAGATGTATTAAGTGATATCCCGGCTCTTCCGAGCTTTATAATGCCATTGAATAGTGCTTGAGATTTTGAAGCTCCAAAAAGTGCATCTATCCATCATAAAAATAATCCACATGACTCCAATGGGTTAATAAAGAAAGAAAAAAGATGGCTTGAGGGTGAGTAAATCATGGGATAATTTTCATTTTTGGGTGAACTATCCCTTTAAATAAAGTGTTCCTCAAACTTTTATGTATCTATATACAAACATACATACACAGAAGAGGCCAAAAGTGATGTCCAGCATAGGAAAATGGGCATCTTCATCTTTTATTCAAACGATTTTGTAAGTAGTTGTGCTTGGAGTGTTTTATTTGTGATAATAATGTGATGAAACGTCAGATTACGCAGACATCATTTTTGGCCAGTCTGTGAATCAAAGAAATTATGAACACATGCAGAGACAAGAGAGACACAGTGAAACATTCATTACTGATCATGTTGTAGTCGATATATTTGTTCTTAACTCATATTCATGATATTTATATATATATATATATATATATTCCTCATATATTGATGGTTTGTAGGGTCATTAAAGCCCTCTGGACACTTTTGACCATATACATAAATCTATCAATTTCAGCACTATTTTTTGTCGAAAATGACCATCCACTCTCACAAAATATTGCAAAACTACATTAATTGAACACTCTCAAACTATATGTTTGTCTGTATATATGTATATATATAGACAGACATACATGCATGCACACACATACACATATATAGACACAAACACACACATATATATGTGTGTGTTTGTGTCTATTTGTCTATATATGTGTATATATATAAATGTGTGTGTGTTTGTGTCTATTTGTCTACATATGTGTGTATATATATGTGTGTGTGTGTATATGTATATACACACACACACATATATAAGTGTGTATATACACACACACACACATATAGACAAATAGACACAAACACTCACACATATATATATACACACAAACACACACACATATATAGACAAATAGACACAAACACACACATATGTATTGTGCATGTATGTATATATATGTGTGTGTGTGTGTGTGTGTCTATTTGTCTATATATGTGTGTGTATATATAAATATATATATATATGCGTGTGTGTTTGTGTCTATTTGTCTATATATGTATGTATATATATATATATATGTGTGTGTGTGTGTATACACACGCATATATATATATATACACACACATATATATACACACACACATATATAGACAAATAGACACAAACACACACACACATATATATTTATATATATACACACACATATATATATATACACACACACACATATATATATATATACACACACACACATATATATATTATATATATATATATAGACACACACACACATAAACATATGCATATATATATAGACACACACACATATATATTATTATATATATATAGACACACACACAGATATATATATATATATTATATTTATATATATACACACACATATATATATATACACACACACACATATATATATATACACACACACACATATATATATTATATATATATATAGACACACACACAGATATATATATATATATTATATTTATATAGACACACACATATATATATATATACACACACACACATATATATATATATATAGACACACACACACATAAACATATGCATATATATATAGACACACACACATATATATGTGTGTGTTTGTGTCTATTTGTCTATATATATATATATATGTGTGTGTGTGTCTATATAAATATAATATATATATCTGTGTGTGTCTATATAAATATAATATATATATATATATATATCTGTGTGTGTGTCTATATATATATATATATATATATATATATGTGTGTGTGTGTATATATATATATGTGTGTGTGTGTATATATATATATATGTGTGTGTATATATATAAATATAATATATATATATATATCTGTGTGTGTGTCTATATATATATGCATATGTTTATGTGTGTGTGTGTCTATATATATATATCTGTGTGTGTGTCTATATATATATATATATATATATATATGTGTGTGTGTGTGTATATATATATATATATGTGTGTGTGTGTATATATATATATGTGTGTGTGTGTATATATATATATATCTGTGTGTGTGTCTATATATATATGCATATGTTTATGTGTGTGTGTGTCTATATATATATGCATATGTTTATGTGTGTGTGTGTCTATATATATATATCTGTGTGTGTGTCTATATAATATATATATATATATATATATATATATATATGTGTGTGTGTGTGTATATATATATATATGTGTGTGTGTGTATATATATATATCTGTGTGTGTGTGTATATATATATATATATGCTCACACACACAGGTTTGTTTTGCTATCTTAGTGAGGTCATTCCATAGCCGTAATGGTTTTTCTACTGTACAAACTGTACATTCTGTCCCCCTACACTACCCCCACCCCTAAACCTACCCATCACACAAAATGTTCTGCATTTTTACATATTGTTTTGTATGTTTTTACACACACACACACACACACACATATATATATATAGATATACATACACACATACGTACAAACATAGTTTGATTTATGCAATTTTGCAATAGTTTGAGAGTGGATGGTCACTTTCTACAAAAAAATAGTGTTGAAATCACTGAGTTGTGACTCTAGTCATCTCACAGCTCAGTCTCTACACACTTCGTACGTTATCTCGATAACTCTTTGAAGAAAGTGAATGGGACTGTCCTCGTCGGAAGAACCGTTGTGCTCTATAATCGACACGAAAAATCCCGACGGACAAAAGCCCCGGTGAACGTGATCACTGACGGCGGCGCGCTCTATTTATCCTCCAGCCAAACTACGGTGGACTTGTAAAGACACACTGAAGCATTGCTGATGCAGAGCCATGTAACACCAACACTTATCACTGCCAATAAATGTTTCCCTGAAAAACACGATCAGTTTGACATTTGTCTTCTTCTGTGGTCAGACTTGTGACTGTTTATTTTAACGGTGTGTTTACGTTGAGCTGTCCTCCTACGATCTGTCTGCCAGTCGCGAACAGAGCGGTTGAGTTGTGGTTTGCATGTGCGCTGCATTCCCAGAGTGTGTGTGAGGACACGTGTGGCGCGCTCAAATGTCACTCGCGCATGAGACGCATGCTTAGTGTTGTTGACATACAAA
>CM074279.1:33345409-33477909 GCA_037194245.1 Opsariichthys bidens
GACAGATGTTTCAAGAATGAGAACAAAAAGTTCCTTTGTTTATGAACATGTGAGATATAACATTATAATATTTCATGCAGATACACTTCTGTTCACATGTTTGGGGAAAGATTCTTTTAACGTTTTTGAAAGTCTCTTTATTTGATCGAAAAATACAGTAAAATTAGTGAAATATTTTTATTTTCAATGTAAATGGACCGTTTTCTATATGAATATATAATAAAGTGTCATTTGTTCCAGTGAATTTTCAGCATCACATGATGCTTCAGAAATCATTCTGATTGGATGATTTGATCAGCACATTTATTTGAAATAGAATCTTTTGTAACATTTATAAATGTCATTTTTGATCAATTTAATGCATCCTTGCGGAATAAAAGTGTGAATTTCTTAAAAGACCCCAAAAAGTTTTTCAGACACTGTAACTGTCAGATATATTTATGGAAACTCGTTTACGTCACTGAATGAAAAATAAAAAATGTAATTGACCCTTCGCAAAGCCCCGCCCCCTTTAGTTACTGTTGCTATGTCCGCTCTCACGCCACACATCATGTTCTCACGCAGTGAAAAATACTGAGCAAAGAGACTCTGACAACGTATGAAACAGTTTCATATTTAAAACAGAAGTTGAATCAATCAATAGCGTCTAGTGTGTGTTTAATGTGTCGATCATCTCTTCACACTAGTTCATTTATAGCATCAAATAAACATGAATGAACATCAGAAGGAATGTTGTTTCAAGACGTGATTCAACTTCACCAACGTTCATCTACTAACTCCTAATTCTGGGTTATGATTGGTCAGATCGCCTGTCAATCAAACTGATTGTGAAGGGTTAATTGCGAGTTTATCACAATCCTGAGAAAAGAAGTCGCAATTATCTTTTAAATGTTTTTATTCCGTGGCGGAAACAGGCATCTGTATTTACTTCCTGCTCTCTAAATATATTTAAAATACATTTATTTCACTATAAGTATAGTTATATTAACACATTTATTGCTTGATGACTACTTGTGCACAATACACATTTCTTAATATAAAGCCTAAAATGTGTTTTAATGTCTTATATTGATCAAAGTTCAGCACAATCAAATATACTTCAGCGCTACTTCCACACAATTAAAGTGTTACCAAAATGGATTTTTATTACGTACATACATTTACATATTTATGTTTAGCATGAACTATAATATTATTCAGCTCAATTGATGAAAAAGAAAAAATGAGCATGAAATATATTTTTTCAGCTCAATTGATGAAAAAGAAAAAATGAGCATGAAATATATTTTTTTCAGCTCAATTGATGAAAAAGAAAAAATGTGCATGAAATATATTTTTTCAGCTCAATTGATGAAAAAGAAAAAAATAGCATGAAATATATTTTTTCAGCTCAATTGATGAAAAGGAAAAAATGAGCATGAAATATATTTTTTCAGCTCAATGAATGAAAAAGAAAAAATGAGCATGAAATATATTTTTTCAGCTCAATTGATGAAAAAGAAAAAATGAGCATGAAATATATTTTTTCAGCTCAATTGATGAAAAGGAAAAAATGAGCATGAAATATATTTTTTCAGCTCAATGAATGAAAAAGAAAAAATGAGCATGAAATATATTTTTTCAGCTCAATTGATGAAAAAGAAAAAATGAGCATGAAATATATTTTTTTCAGCTCAATTGATGAAAAAGAAAAAAATAGCATGAAATATATTTTTTCAGCTCAATTGATGAAAAGGAAAAAATGAGCATGAAATATATTTTTTCAGCTCAATGAATGAAAAAGAAAAAATGAGCATGAAATATATTTTTTCAGCTCAATGAATGAAAAAGAAAAAATGAGCATGAAATATATTTTTTCAGCTCAATGAATGAAAAAGAAAAAATGAGCATGAAATATATTTTTTCAGCTCAATTGATGAAAAAGAAAAAATGAGCATGAAATATATTTTTTCAGCTCAATTGATGAAAAGGAAAAAATGAGCATGAAATATATTTTTTCAGCTCAATGAATGAAAAAGAAAAAATGAGCATGAAATATATTTTTTCAGCTCAATTGATGAAAAAGAAAAAATGAGCATGAAATATATATTTTTTTCAGCTCAATTGATGAAAAAGAAAAAAATAGCATGAAATATATTTTTTCAGCTCAATGGATGAAAAAGAAAAAATGAGCATGAAATATATTTTTTTCAGCTCAATTGATGAAAAAGAAAAAATGTGCATGAAATATTTTTTTTTCAGCTCAACTGATGAAAAAGAAAAAATGAGCATGAAATATATTTTTTTCAGCTCAATGGATGAAAAAGAAAAAATGAGCATGAAATATATATTTTTTCAGCTCAATTGATGAAAAAGACAAAATGAGCATGAAATATATTTTTTCAGCTCAATTGATGAAAAAGAAAAAATGAGCATGAAATATATTTTTTTAGCTCAATGGATTAAAAAGAAAAAACGTGCATGAAATATTTTTTCAGCTCAATTTATGAAAAAGAAAAAATGAGCATGAAATATATTTTTTTCAGCTCAATTTATGAAAAAGAAAAAACGTGCATGAAATATATTTTTTTCAGCTCAATGGATGAAAAAGAAAAAATGAGCATGAAATATATATTTTTTCAGCTCAATTGATGAAAAAGACAAAATGAGCATGAAATATATTTTTTCAGCTCAATTGATGAAAAAGAAAAAATGAGCATGAAATATATTTTTTTAGCTCAATGGATTAAAAAGAAAAAACGTGCATGAAATATATTTTTTCAGCTCAATTGATGAAAAGGAAAAAATGAGCATGAAATATATTTTTTCAGCTCAATGAATGAAAAAGAAAAAACGTGCATGAAATATATTTTTTCAGCTCAATTGATGAAAAAGAAAAAATGAGCATGAAATATATATTTTTTTCAGCTCAATTGATGAAAAAGAAAAAAATAGCATGAAATATATTTTTTCAGCTCAATGGATGAAAAAGAAAAAATGAGCATGAAATATATTTTTTTCAGCTCAATTGATGAAAAAGAAAAAATGTGCATGAAATATTTTTTTTCAGCTCAACTGATGAAAAAGAAAAAATGAGCATGAAATATATTTTTTTCAGCTCAATGGATGAAAAAGAAAAAATGAGCATGAAATATATATTTTTTCAGCTCAATTGATGAAAAAGACAAAATGAGCATGAAATATATTTTTTCAGCTCAATTGATGAAAAAGAAAAAATGAGCATGAAATATATTTTTTTAGCTCAATGGATTAAAAAGAAAAAACGTGCATGAAATATATTTTTTCAGCTCAATTTATGAAAAAGAAAAAATGAGCATGAAATACATTTTTTTCAGCTCAATTTATGAAAAAGAAAAAATGAGCATGAAATATATTTTTTTCAGCTCAATGGATGAAAAAGAAAAAATGAGCATGAAATATATTTTTTCAGCTCAATTGATGAAAAAGAAAAAATGAGCATGAAATATATTTTTTTAGCTCAATGGATGAAAAAGAAAAAATGAGCATGAAATATATTTTTTTCAGCTCAATGGATGAAAAAGAAAAAATGAGCATGAAATATATTTTTTCAGCTCAATTGATGAAAAAGAAAAAATGAGCATGAAATATATTTTTTCAGCTCAATTGATGAAAAAGAAAAAATGTGCATGAAATATATTTTTTCAGCTCAATGGATGAAAAAGAAAAAATGAGCATGAAATATATTTTTTTCAGCTCAATGGATGAAAAAGAAAAAATGTGCATGAAATATATTTTTTCAGCTCAATTGATGAAAAAGAAAAAATGAGCATGAAATATATTTTTTCAGCTCAATTAATGAAAAATAAAAAATGTGCATGAAATATTTTTTTTTCAGCTCAATTGATGAAAAGGAAAAAATGAGCATGAAATATATTTTTCAGCTCAATTGATGAAAAAGAAAAAATGAGCATGAAATATATTTTTTTCAGCTCAATTGATGAAAAAGAAAAAATGTGCATGAAATATATTTATATATTAACCCATAAATCTATAGTTTTTGATTTCACTGTTTAAGTCGATATTTAAAGAATCAAAGTATTTCTCTCTGAATTCGGCTCATTTCTGTCACTGCTCCACTCTTCTGATGCCAGCGCTGCAGTTTACATAAAGGAAAAGCCGTTTGAAAGCGTTGTCATGATGAAAACGTGAAGTCACGGAGGGGTATTTACACGCTCCCTGCTGGTGCAAAGCTCTGTTTGTGTTTCATGCTTGCATGAGGGACGTTTGTTTGCGTTTCTACTTAATGAAACCGTTTTGTACATCGGACTGCAGAGTACCTGACTAACCGATATCAGCATTCACACATGAGGTTATAATCACCCCCAATTACCCCAGTGCAGCTCTGGGCCTTTATTAGTCGCAGTTGTGGTCATTATCATGAGACGGCAGTCTGCCGTTTGTTTATTCTCATGTAGTTATGACACAAACGCAGAGAGAGGAGTGTTGTCTGGGCCCTGATTGTGCCGCGGGCCAAAGGCTCCTCGGTGTTGCTCAGACGAGGGACGCGCCCTGACATGTCGCTTCACCGTAACTCTCCCAGCCTGCCATTCTTTGTCCAGAGCTGTGTAAACAAAGCCGTGGAATCAGGTGCCGCTTTCGCTGAGATTAGACCCAACGCGTCGCCTTTGGCGCACTCGTCATATTGAGCACTTTAACTTCAGCCAAAACATCAAATTTTGAGGAAAAAAGGCCCAGATTGGATTGTTGATTTAACTTAAAGTAAGTTCATGTCTTTCTTTCTTCAGTCGAAGGAAATCGTTCCAGGGGTTTTCTCCATATAGTGGACTTCAATGGGGTTCAACGGGTCCAAATGTCAGTTTCAGTGCAGCTTCAAAGACTCTACATGATCCAGACGAGGAATAAGAGTCTGATCTAGAGAAACCATCGCACATTTATTATAAAAAAATAAACATTATATACTTTTTAACCTCTGATGCTCGTCTTGCACGGCTCTGATGCGACACACATCACGTCATCATGTTGGAAAGGTCACGTGACGTACGCTGAAGTACCAAAAAATGGTAAAACAACGATGTCAGACGATTTTGAAGTTGGAGGAGTGTTTTTCGCCCGACTTCCACCTCGTAGAAGAACATGAACTTGATTTTATTATTATTATTATTTTAATTTCATCATTGGCTTAACACAAATCTCAGGAGGTTCAGCAGACAAAAAAAAGTTGACAAAAGCCTTCCAAAGACGGTAATACATGGTTAAACGACTCAGTGAGTGATTAAATAATAATTAATGTGCCAATCCATTTCGACGGAAGAAAGAAAGACACGAACATCTTGGATGACATGGAGGACAGTAAATGATCAGTAAATTTTCATATATATATATATATATATATATATATATATATATATATATAAAATAATAATAATAATAATAATAATAAAATTAAGTTCATGTTCTGTGATGTCAGTTAATGATCTCCTGACAGTTAAACGAATAAAATACACATTTTTATCTTTATTTTATTTTTAAATGATTTATTTATTACACAATTACATAAATTACCCAGACGTAATATAATATTTAACACACTTCCTGTATTTTTATATGAATAGTGTACAAGATTCAAATCAATGTGATTAATTGAGTTTAGTCAAAAGTAATCCAACTGTGATCAAAGTAGTCAGATTACGTTACCATAAATGTGTAAATAATCTACCCAGCTCCGCGCGTGACGTAGGTGGAAGTACCAAACTTCTTCTACGAGGTGGAAGTCGGGCGAAAAACACTCCTCCAACTTCAAAATCGTCTGACATCATTGTTTCACCATTTTTTGGTACTTCAACGTACGTCACGTGACCTTTCCAACATGATGACGTGATGTGTGGCGCATCAGAGCCGTGCAAGACGAGCATCAGTGGTTAAAAAGTATATAATTTATTTATTTTTTAATAAAACTTGCGATGGTTTCTCTAGATCAGACTCTTATTCCTCGTCTGGGATCATGTAGAGTCTTTGAAGCTGCACTGAAACTGACATTTGAACCCGTTGAACCCCATTGAACTCCACTATATGGAGAAAAACCCTGGAACGATTTCCTTCGACTGAAGAAAGAAAGACACGAACATCTTGGGTGACATGGAGGAGAGTGAATGATCAGTAAATTTTCCAATCTTTTAAGAAGAACAAAAATGCAATTTGAAATTTAAACGTACGCCAAACATTTTAGTACAATAACCCTGTCGCAAAATGCGCTCAGATGTCAGAAGTCTCAATGAAAAGACGAATATCTAAATGCACTCATAACATTCAACTGAAGATGAAAGCTGAAATGATTCACGCTCCATTAGCGTGCTGATATGGTTTAACATCACCCAGAAAAGCTCTTTAATGTGTTAAACACACACTTTAAATAGGACACTTTTGCCTGTTATCTCTAGTTTCAAAAGATATCTCAATCAAAGAGTCGACACGCCGATACGTTTAAGATGAGTCAAATTTCAAGCCATGCGAAAGCAGTATTACAAATGAGATCTCAAAGTGTTTCTACTTGGCAAACGGACATTTCTGCTGACATTCTCACGATCGTTTTTAACCCAGAGAATCGCTTGTTTCAATGTGATTAACATTCGCTCAGATTTGCAAAAGCAGATTTTTCCTCATGATTACATCCATCATGATACAGAACATCACCCAGCTGTCTGACAGGACAGAAAAATCTCTTTTCTCCTGTGCATTAAGACTGAAATGGCACTTTCTCGTGCAAAAAAAGTCCCATCTCTCATGTGTTTCCTCTAGTTTCAGAAGAGATCTCAATCAAAAGGTCGACGCTTCGATATGAAGTCGAATTTCGAGGCACACGAAAGCAAAATTACACACGAGACCACGTTAATATCTCAAACGATTTAGCAGTTGTGCCGAGATTTAGACGCTTTGGTTTTCCTTGGAATCCTCCCAACCACATTCAAACCACATTCTGCTCTTAATTTCATAATGATTGACTCATTTTTACTTTATGTTCAGTCACTTCTCCTCATCATGAGTCAGCGATCGGACTTCTTCCGTCAGGACGTGTTCTTGGATCAACATCTTTCTGTTGGTCCTGGAACAACATTTGTGTCAAACAAAACGTCTTTTGCTTTCACAATCAAAGAATAAAAAAATGCACTTTTTATTTTGCTCTAATGGAAAGTCAGTGTTAAACCTGTTTTGTGCAGTTTGTCTGATAGCAAATAATCCTCCTCATAGACAAAAAAAAATAAAAGTTTTGAGATGCAGTTGATTTTTAGTTACAGTTTTAGTAAATGTTATGTTTTTCTCACTCTATATAGTGTCTATATAGATTTTAATCATTTTTATTTCAGGTTTAGTTTGTTATTTTAGTACGTAAAGTTAAACTGAAGTAAAAAAAAGCTGAAGTAAAAATAAAGTTAATACTGGCTGCAGAATTTACTGTGGGTTTTTATAATTTTTTTCAATTATTATTTTTTTGTTTGTACTGTACATAACAGAAAATATGATGCATATTTTAAAAAGACCTCACAATTAACATTATGGCCTTTAGAAGTTTTCATTAATAGTAAGTAAACAAAATCAAACCAACTAACAAAATTTGTCGGGTCACTGACGAATAATGTTTTTAAGAAATAATAGAGATATAATTAATTTTGAACATTTATTAGGTGTTAACAATGAGATGTTGTTTTTATAATTTTATAATTTTTTATGAAATGTGTCACTAAGAAAAGTCATTTCGGTTTTACCAAATGACGATATTTTCAAACAATCCTAACAGGCAGATATCCAGCTAGCTAGCAAACCGACAATCAAAAATTTAATGTTTAGTACAAGTTTTTAAATATAACCATATTTTCCATGTTTTACAGCGGTTGTACCGAATGACCTGATGACATACGTATGAGCGCGAAAACATGAATTTTTCAAATAATTAAGAGTCCTTTGCAGGTGTCTGAATGATGTCACATCCTGTCACATGATTGACCACATGACCTGATCCGAAATGGTCTTTTTATATTGGTTACTCCGAATGACATCAATAAAATAAATTTTTCTGGATATTCTTTCTCATAACAAACCAGTGACTTCTACATATAGTTATAACACCATTTTACAATATGTTGAAATATGATGTAATAAAATTATGCCAGAATAAAAAATATTTACATTATTTTAATAACAAATGAACGGTTGGATGGTTAATCCAAATGACCTTTTGACACGTCAAAATATTTAAAATATTTTTAAATGTGGCAAAATATAATTAAAAACTTTTTGATTCAATAAAAGAGATGTAGTTGTGCTACTTTACATACTTTGGAACAATATATTTGTTTTAATTCGTACCTCACTCGTACAAATTCTTTGCTAAATCACACGTATTTTATGACCTAACTTTACCTGTCCCTGGGGTTTAGAAGAATTGTACGAAATTGTGCGAGTGAAGTTGCACCGACGTACAATTTCGTAAAATACTCATGAACGAGTGAAGTTGCACCGACGTACAATTTCGTAAAATACTCATGAACGAGTGAAGTTGCACCGACGTACAATTTCGTAAAATACTCATGAACGAGTGAAGTTGCACCGACGTACAATTTCGTAAAATACTCATGAACGAGTGAAGTTGCACCGACGTACAATTTCGCAAAATGCTCATGAAAGAGTGAAGTTGCACCGACGTAGAATTTCGTAAAATGCTCATGAACGAGTGAAGTTGCACCAACGCACAATTTCGTAAAATACTCATGAACGAGTGAAGTTGCACCAACGCACAATTTCGTAAAATACTCATGAACGAGTGAAGTTGCACCAACGCACAATTTCGTAAAATACTCATGAACGAGTGAAGTTGCACCGACGTACAATTTCGCAAAATGCTCATGAAAGAGTGAAGTTGCACCGACGTAGAATTTCGTAAAATGCTCATGAACGAGTGAAGTTGCACCAACGCACAATTTCGTAAAATACTCATGAACGAGTGAAGTTGCACCGACGTACAATTTCGTAAAATACTCATGAACGAGTGAAGTTGCACCGACGTACAATTTCGCAAAATGCTCATGAAAGAGTGAAGTTGCACCGACGTAGAATTTCGTAAAATGCTCATGAACGAGTGAAGTTGCACCAACGCACAATTTCGTAAAATACTCATGAACGAGTGAAGTTGCACCAACGCACAATTTCGTAAAATACTCATGAACGAGTGAAGTTGCACCAACGCACAATTTCGTAAAATACTCATGAACGAGTGAAGTTGCACCAACGTACAATTTCGTAAAATACTCATGAACTGGTCGTGAGACAGCGTTGATAATGACCAACATTAAGAAACATTTTGGCTTGTTGTGAATATAGAAAATATATTGATTAAGCTGGTCTTATAATAAATGATCCTTCTTCTGGCTTCTGGATCGCCATCTCAGTCCTGTTATTTCTTTTTAAACTGTCTAATCGTTGTTGGTGCTCATATCTGATCGCACCAGATGATGTTTTGCTGTACTTTTGTTGTGGCTCGTCACCCGTCCACAGGCCCGTGTTGAGCAGTTGGGTCGTGACGTGCGATGCAGGCGGTCGAGTCAGGGAAAGGGTTTCTGATGCTGGTTTGGAGAAACAGTGCGTGATGTTCAGACAGTTTCTGTTTTGTTCCAGACTGGTTGCAATGAGTCTGAAGGTGCAGCCTCCATCAGACACATCAGATCGCTGTTTTCCTAAGAACCGACGGGTCGTGAACAACAACCTCAGATTTGCACCAGTGATTTATTGACAGAAATTTTTTTTAAAAGTAACATCCAGTGCAATGTTTATGTTACCTGTTCCCGAGGCTGTGACGTGTATGTATTATATAATATATATTATAATATATTATATATATTGTTTTATATTATATAAGAAATATAATAATTGTATATATAAATATATTAAAAAAATTAAAATAAAATTTTATTTGTTTTTATTATATATGTATGCATTAATGCATATATAATAAAAATAAATATTTTAATTTTAATATATATATATATATATATATATATATATATATATATAATTATATTACATATATAAAACAAAAAAACATGCATATACATACATATAG
This sequence comes from Opsariichthys bidens, assembly GCA_037194245.1. Lineage (NCBI taxonomy): Eukaryota > Metazoa > Chordata > Actinopteri > Cypriniformes > Xenocyprididae > Opsariichthys > Opsariichthys bidens. The sequence continues at coordinate 33,355,503 of CM074279.1, forward strand.
TAAAAACAAATAAATATATATATATATATATATATTAAAATAAAAAAATAAATATATATATTAGTAAAAATATTAAAATAAAAATATTTATTTGTTTTATTATATATGTATGTATACATACATTAATACATATATAATAAAATATATGTTTTTATTTATATATATATATGTATATATACATACATGCATATACATATTTTAAAAACAAATATATATATATATGTATATACATATATTTTAATACAAATATTTTATAAAACATTGTTACTTAAATTAACAGTTTTTAGGCTTTTAGCTTCGGGTTTTTAATTTTTTCACATTAACATGTTAACAGAATCAATGTAAATTCAAGTGGTACATTATATGTATGCATTGCTTTCTTAGAGCAACATAGTTTATGTTTGCACTATTTTAATAAAAAGAGAAGCGAAATGTCCCGGTGTTGAAAAATGGTGGTCCCTGTGAAATTTGACTCGTTGCTACAGGACGCTCGGACGGCTCCTGCCGGCACTGTACCAGTTTTACTTCACCACTAATGAAGTCTGTGTGTTCACATGCACTGCAGTAATTCCTCAAACGCTCTTCAATTCAGGATTAAAGACAAAATAACTGCAGCAATCAAGGGGTGTATCTATAGTTTTATTTTTTTAGAACTCGTTTAAGTGTTGAGGTACGAGTCCTAATACTTTTTGGGGTCTTTATTCTCACGAGAAATGATTCAGAAAGCAGCGTTTCTTCATAACAGGCAGTATTATGTGCGAGAAAGAGGAAGAACTGGGTTCGGTGTAGCTGAAGGCAGGTTAGTAAAGGGACACGGTTCTCTCTCTGTCAGTAAAGGAGACATACGGAATGTTCCGTCGAGATCTGACGGGAGTAGCTTCCTCTCTTTCACCTGAGCTCTCTTTATACCTGCTTAAAATAACTCGGTCCGGCTCAGCCACACCTCATGACTCACCCGCGCGTGAGCCGCTCAATCCATGTATTTACATGTGCTGCAGTTTTTTTGTGTGTGTGTTTGTTCTGATGGTTTATTCAGTCATAAAGCTTTTTTTAACAGTTATATGTCTGGGTCAATGATGTGACGGGTCATTTTTTGTCCTTAATAATAAGAAGAAACAAAGATATGACATACAAAGTAGTACTCTCTAGGTTTTAATTATATTTATATTTAATTATAGGTTTTAATTTAGTTCATTTGTGATTAAAATGTAATAAATGTATATATTTTTTATTCTGGCATGATTTTATAACATTATATATCAACATAGTGTAAAATGGTATTATAATTATGTTCAGAAGTCGTTGCTTTGTTACGAGAAAGAATGTCCGGAAAATGAATTTATTGATGTCATTTGGAGTAACCGCTATAAAGGGATTATTTTGGATCAAGTCATGCGGTCAGTATCATGTGACAGGATGTGACATCATTCAGACGCCTGCAAAGGACCACATGGTCATGAAGCAAAGTGACGAACTCTCTCTTCACTATTTGAAAAATTTTCACGATCATACGCATGTGCCGAAACATCAGGTCATTCGGCGCGGCCGCTGTAAAACAAGGAAAATGTTGTAATACTTTAAATTTTTGGTTTAGGGCTGTGCAATATGGACAAAATAATCACATTGCGAATTTTTTTAATGAATATTGAAATTGCGATTTATTTTGCAATTTTGGTCATTGTTTTTGCTTCATTCTGAATGTATTCAGTGCACAAGAAGTGCAGAACAAAATGTTTCACTATGAAGGAACTGTATTTACAGCTTCATGAACAAAACTGTCTTTAAAACAGACAACATCAAATAAATTAAGGTGAACGAACCTGAAATTCCAGTCAAAACTGTATTTCAGTGAATGAAGTCACACTGTACAGTAGATGAACTGCTGGATAATCAAAACTGTGTCTTAAAAACAGACAACATCAAATAAATGAGGATTATTTCACCTGCTTAAACTCGTATTCAACGCCCGCCTTACATTTCTTGTGTGAAATAAGTGTGAGTCGGCATCTTTTGTTCAGTGTTTGACTCCAAAACTCTCTCAAACGACTGATGTTGAATTTCTCTTTGGTACCGAATCATTTTTATCCTGAACTGCATCCATCATCCCGTTTGCCTGTTCTGTTCTCCCGCTTTTCTTTGTTCTCATTGGTGCTGAGCTCTGATTGGTCAACATCTTAAACATGCGCACAGTAACGTTGCAGTATTCTCAATTAAAATATAAATAAATGAACAAATAAAATTGCAGACTTGTGCGATTTAGAAATGGCATGTGCTCAAAATCTTGGTTAAACTGAATGACTTTTTTTTGGAGAGAAATTTTGTCCATCTTGTAAAAAAAATGACAAAAACGTATAAATACCACAAAATCTAATTGTTAACCCTTAATAAAACTCCCTCCACTATGTATTTTTGCACTTTTAAAACCCTTATTCGTCAATGACCCGTCTACAAAACATTTAGCAGCGAAAAAGACAAGAAAATAAATACAATAAAAGAAACAAATATGGTTAAAAATTGTATTTAAAATAAAAAAAAATAAGTGCAAAAAAAGTACATTAAGATTTTGGGAATTCATTTTAATGGTCGTATTTTAACTGGATAAATCCCAACTGAAAGTATTCTTTTGAAAATCCAGCTGAATTTAACTACATTTTTTTTTATCGCACTTTAATATAAGCATAGACTTCTCACTAATAACTAACCTCATATTCATATTTTTTAATGTGTATTTTTGTTGTGATGTTTGTGGGGTTGCATTCTGGTGTTAAAAAATGATTCAATGTAAAAATACACGTAAGATCATTTATTCTATTTAAAATCCAGTTTTTCATTTTTTTTTTTTTTTTTTTTTTTTAACGTGCATTTTTGGGGTTGGCTAGGACTTCTGCAAAAAAAATGCATCCAAGCACGTTAAAAATAAATATCAACTAAACAACTTTAAGTGTGGGCCAGCCTTGAGCAGAAGGCTTTCACTAGCCAAAGGCAAGAGTCGCAAGTTTAAACACCTTTTTCTCAGGGAGAAACCCAGAGAAAATGTTCACGTTTCTCACGCTGCAGTAAATGTTGTGTGTAAATGTCCTCGGGCTCGCTACTTCCTAAAGGGGATTTTTCAGAAGGGGTTGAGCTCAAGGCCTATAGGATGACTAACTCACCCTGGAAAGTACACAGATCTCCCGGAGGTTGAGGGGCCGGAACGCAGGTGTGGCGGGAGCTGAACGTGCCGGGATGAGGAATGGGTTAGGATGGTGTTTACCCATGGAAGATACAGCTGGGGAAAAAAGAGAAGAAGAAAAAAAAAAATCAGTGGACGCCTTTGGACAACTTCCTGAACTTTCATGAGGTTGCACAGTTAGTGTTTGGTCAGCATTGAAGGGTTCGTTCGGCCAGAAATGAGAATGATGTCATCATGTCGGTGTGAACCCGTGCGACTCACTTTATTCTGAAGGAAAGACACTAAAGGCAAAAAACATGTGGCTTTTATTTAAATTGGGGTTAGGGTTAGTGGAAAGAAAACATCCAAAATACTCTTTTAAGGGTTTATTTTTACTGCACTGTAGATTTCTAATACAAGACATATTTTTATAGCAAAATGAGTTTTGAAATCGGCGCGGTTTCTCTGTTCGACAGCATTTTATTCCTGAAAACATGATTTTCTGATTAATGGAGTGATTTCCAATTAAAATCCCTCGATATGTCAACAAAATGAATCTGGCTTTCTCCAATGATGAGTTTGATTTATGCGAATAAGTGCATATTACATTGATAATGCCTCGTTTGCATATTTAAACAAACGAGAAAACTTAGAATATAAAAAAGCTTACAGTTTTTACCCTGTTTGCATGGGCTGTTTTTCCTTAAAGAGGTTCGGTCAACCCAAAATTGAAAATTCTGACTTTTGTTTATCTTCTGAACACAAATGAAGATATTTGTTATGAAATCTGAGAGCTTTCTGTCCCTCCACTGGACTATCGATGCTAAAACTATCGTTTCACGATGTGTACATCCACGATAGTATAGGGATCGTTAATCTCTATACGGACCAAAATGCACGTGAATCTCAGATTTAAAATATTGTAATGTTTTAAAGCAGTTGAATCAATAAATAGTGTCTAGTGTGTCTTTAAGATCGCTGTCGCTCCTCGATCATCTCTAGTTCATTTATAGCATCAAATAAACATGAATGAACATCAGAAGGAATGTTGTTTCAAGACGTGATTCAACTTCACCAACGTTCATCTACTAACTCCTAATTCTGGGTTATGATTGGTCAGATCGCCTGTCAATCAAACCGTACAGTCACTCAAACACACACATACAGCCGCACAACTGCACGTGAATCTTCGTGCCTGAATGGACTCATACATGCAAAAAAAAAAAAAAAGTGTCAAAATGCACGTAAAAGATCGCAAACACAGTTATGACTACAGGTGAACGAACTGAGAAAGAAAACTGAACGTGTAACAGTATTTTGGATCCGTGCGTTCGGTCTTAAAGTGACAGCGGCCGAATATTCCTGCTGCTTTCCGTGTCACGAACGTTAATCAAGTAACAAAAGACAGAGAAAAATGACTCTTGTGGTTTTGACACAGATACATTCTGTTTCATTTGCACAAAGTGAGACGATGAAGTGATACTTTACTCTTGATTATTCATTTCCTGAATCATTTATATCTTTTGTTGTATTGTTTTTATTCATGCTTGCAATTTGTTCACGATCTTCAGCGAGAAACAATGAGCCTCATTCTCGTGTTTTGTTTTTTTCCCAAGAGGTTCGGTTGAGCTTCTGTTTATAATTCGTCACATAAAGTGATTGAAAATTTGGACTCTTTCACTCAATTTACGATCTCTTAATGAACTTTTTGAAGCGTCAAAGTTCTGAAGGGACAAAAAATAAAAAATATCTGAATTTGTGTTCCGAAGGTGAACTGAAGGTGCGTAATGTCATGTTTGTGGGCGAATTAACCCTGAAAGAAAACGAAAGAAAAATGAACGCTGTTATTTATATGCGGGGAAAAAAAAAAAATCACTGTACGAGAATCTAAAGTCATGCATTTATCTTCTGTGATACTTTCAGCAAAAGCTCCCACAGGTGGCATGTTCAGAGTACAGCAGTCCAATAATGATGATCAAAGCTGCGTGTTTCTTCTCCTGAAGGAATTGGGTGACACGCATTTTCCATGACTCTGGTGGCCAGCTCATGTGTTTGTCCTCCTTGCCCTCCAGAAAGAGTCACCGCTGCCCTGGACCCCCCTTCCTGGAAACAGCTGCGTGCTGAGAGAAAGACGAAAAAAAAAGGGAAGGCAATAAAGTAGAGGGCTGGATGTATTTATTTGCTTTTGGTCTGGATTACCAGCAGCGCTAAGTTTCTCTTCCCACTAACACTTTACCATGAGAAGTCCCCGGTCAGAGCCGAAGTCCAGCAGGCTACGGTAAACGCAACCGCACCGCTGTGAGGCCCAATCGCTTTCTATATTCAAGCGCTGATGCCTGAGGTGTGTGTGCGTGTGTCCCATACACAAGGAAGTAAAACTGCAGAATATACTGCCGTGCTTCTGTTTGACTTTTGAGATATGGTGTGTTTATTCCATCACACGACTCAACGAGTCCCAGAGCAGACCTGAGCGTGCAGCTGCTTCGTGAATTCAATGTTCTTGGGGTTTTTTCCAGACACGAGCGTGTGGGGAAAGATAGATCAGAGGGAAAAAGAGAGAGAGAGAGAGAGAGAGAGAGAAAGTGCGCTGTAATGCCTGATATTTTGGGGACTTTTGACACTTCGTATTCAAAGATCGACACACAGTGTGTGAATGAATGTATTTGATGACAAAACGTCAACGCATCTGTTCGTTTTTGCTCAGTTTCTCAGCTGGTGTTTTGATGATGTTTTGTTTAGATATGCAGCATGTATTTGTTTGTTTTTGTTCTTTGCTTAGACCTGAACTTTTTGCATGTGTAAAGTGTGTCTTTCTTGTGAGGAAATGGCACTTGCTTTGGTATTTTGTTGTGTAAAATTAGGGATGCATGACAGATCAAACATCATATCGGAATCGGCCGATGTTTGTTCATTTTTAATATTATCGTTATCGGGCCAAAAGGAAAATGTGGCCGATATATTAAAGCTGATAAATAAAGTATTATTTCCTCCAGCTGAGACTCTTCAGATGAGCTCGGTCCATCATGATGGTGTTGAATTGCTTGAAACAGGATTAAAATCATCTTAAAAAAGGAAAATGCAGTGAATTACAGTGCAAGTCGGTCTATAATCTACATAATAAGATAATGAGAACAATATGATTGTGTGTTGGGACATGGCTTTTAATGGTGAGACTTTGGTTTATGTAATTAGACGCTCAAAAATTGATCAGGCAATATATGAGTTAATTGAGAATTATCAGTTACTGATATCGGCGGAGATTTTCGTATCGGTGCATCCCACTCTAAAATGAAGTCATACAGATTTTAAATGTGACCAACTTTTGCTGTAATGTTATAATTACCACAAAATTATTTTTGATTCATCCCTATGTTTTAAATAAAAAGCAAAAAAAATGGGCATTGTAAATATATATATCTGACTTTATATCTCTCAATTCTGACTTTATATCTCTCAATTCTGACTTTATATCTCTCAATTCTGACTTTATATCTCTCAATTCTGACTTTATATCTCTCAATTCTGACTTTATATCTCACAATTCTGACTTTATATCTCTCAATTCTGACTTTATATCTCACAATTCTGACTTTATATCTCACAATTCTGACTTTATATCTCTCAATTCTGACTTTATATCTCTCAATTCTGACTTTATATCTCACAATTCTGACTTTATATCTCACAATTCTGACTTTATATCTCACAATTCTGACTTTATATCTCACAATTCTGACTTTATATCTCACAATTCTGACTTTATATCTCACAATTCTGACTTTATATCTCGATTCTGACTTTATATCTCTCAATTCTGACTTTATATCTCACAATTCTGACTTTATATCTCTCAATTCTGACTTTATATCACACAATTCTGACTTTATATCTCACAATTCTGACTTTAAATCACACGATTCTGACTTTATATCTCTCAATTCTGACTTTATATCTCACAATTCTGACTTTATATCTCACAATTCTGACTTTAAATCACACGATTCTGACTTTAAATCACACAATTCTGACTTTATATCTCACAATTCTGACTTTAAATCACACAATTCTGACTTTAAATCACACAATTCTGACTTTAAATCACACAATTCTGACATTATATCACACAATTCTGACTTTAAATCTCACAATTCTGACATTATATCACACAATTCTGACTTTATATCTCTCAATTCTGACTTTATATCTCTCAATTCTGACTTTATATCTCACAATTCTGACTTTATATCTCTCAATTCTGACTTTATATCTCTCAATTCTGACTTTATATCTCTCAATTCTGACTTTATATCTCTCAATTCTGACTTTATATCTCTCAATTCTGACTTTATATCTCTCAATTCTGACTTTATATCTCTCAATTCTGACTTTATATCTCACAATTCTGACTTTAAATCACACGATTCTGACTTTATATCTCACAATTCTGACTTTAAATCACACGATTCTGACTTTAAATCACACAATTCTGACTTTAAATCACACAATTCTGACATTATATCACACAATTCTGACTTTAAATCACACAATTCTGACTTTAAATCACACGATTCTGACTTTATATCTCACAATTCTGACTTTAAATCACACGATTCTGACTTTAAATCACACAATTCTGACTTTAAATCACACAATTCTGACATTATATCACACAATTCTGACTTTAAATCTCACAATTCTGACATTATATCACACAATTCTGACTTTATATCTCTCAATTCTGACTTTATATCTCTCAATTCTGACTTTATATCTCACAATTCTGACTTTATATCTCTCAATTCTGACTTTATATCTCACAATTCTGACTTTATATCTCACAATTCTGACTTTAAATCACACGATTCTGACTTTAAATCACACAATTCTGACTTTAAATCACACAATTCTGACATTATATCACACAATTCTGACTTTATATCTCTCAATTCTGACTTTATATCTCTCAATTCTGACTTTATATCTCACAATTCTGACTTTATATCTCTCAATTCTGACTTTATATCTCACAATTCTGACTTTATATCTCTCAATTCTGACTTTATATCTCTCAATTCTGACTTTATATCTCTCAATTCTGACTTTATATCTCTCAATTCTGACTTTATATCTCTCAATTCTGACTTTATATCTCTCAATTCTGACTTTATATCTCACAATTCTGACTTTATATCTCACAATTCTGACTTTATATCTCTCAATTCTGACTTTATATCTCTCAATTCTGACTTTATATCTCTCAATTCTGACTTTATATCTCACAATTCTGACTTTATATCTCTCAATTCTGACTTTATATCTCTCAATTCTGACTTTATATCTCTCAATTCTGACTTTATATCTCTCAATTCTGACTTTATATCTCACAATTCTGACTTTATATCTCTCAATTCTGACTTTATATCTCTCAATTCTGACTTTATATCTCACAATTCTGACTTTATATCTCTCAATTCTGACTTTATATCTCACAATTCTGACTTTATATCTCACAATTCTGACTTTATATCTCTCAATTCTGACTTTATATCTCGATTCTGACTTTATATCTCTCAATTCTGACTTTATATCTCTCAATTCTGACTTTATATCTCGCAATTCTGACTTTATATCTCGATTCTGACTTTATATCTCGCAATTCTGACTTTATATCTCTCAATTCTGACTTTATATCTCTCAATTCTGACTTTATATCTCACAATTCTGACTTTATATCTCTCAATTCTGACTTTATATCACACAATTCTGACTTTATATCTCACAATTCTGACTTTAAATCACACGATTCTGACTTTAAATCACACAATTCTGACTTTAAATCACACAATTCTGACTTTATATCTCAATTCTGACTTTATATCTCTCAATTCTGACTTTATATCTCTCAATTCTGACTTTATATCTCTCAATTCTGACTTTATATCTCACAATTCTGACTTTATATCTCTCAATTCTGACTTTATATCACACAATTCTGACTTTATATCTCACAATTCTGACTTTAAATCACACGATTCTGACTTTAAATCACACAATTCTGACTTTAAATCACACGATTCTGACTTTAAATCTCACAATTCTGACTTTAAATCACACAATTCTGACTTTATATCTCTCAATTCTGACTTTATATCTCACAATTCTGACTTTATATCTCGATTCTGACTTTATATCTCTCAATTCTGACTTTATATCTCTCAATTCTGACTTTATATCTCTCAATTCTGACTTTATATCTCACAATTCTGACTTTATATCTCACAATTCTGACTTTATATCTCACAATTCTGACTTTATATCTCTCAATTCTGACTTTATATCACACAATTCTGACTTTATATCTCTCAATTCTGACTTTATATCTCACAATTCTGACTTTATATCTCACAATTCTGACTTTAAATCACACAATTCTGACATTATATCACACAATTCTGACTTTAAATCTCACAATTCTGACATTATATCACACAATTCTGACTTTAAATCTCTCAATTCTGACTTTATATCACACAATTCTGATTTTAAATCAAACAATTCTGACTTCATATCTCTCAATTCTGACTTTATATCACACAATTCTGATTTTAAATCACACAATTCTGACTTTAAATCACACAATTCTGACTTTAAATCATACAATTCTGACTTTAAATCACACAATTCTGACTTTAAATCATACAATTCTGACTTTAAATCACACAATTCTAACTTTATAAACTCACAATTCTGACTTTATATCTCTCAATTGTGACTTTATAAAACTGGATATCAGTATCTCTACACTTCATCTACATCTGCTTTAACCATTAGTCCATCACCACCCTGATTAATGAATATCGTACAGCTAGTAAAACTAGTCCAGCTGCATTTTTATCTGACGAGCTGCCACTTTTTCTTTCAGTCACGCTTTCCTTGTGGAGACAATTACTCTCCATTGCACTGATTTTATGACTTCTTCCCACTAACAAGCAAAACTGCTCACTTATCACGGGTTCAGGACGCGATGAATGTCTGTTTTGGTTTCTTTTTTCTTGAAAGGATGCCATCAAGTCTACGTGACATGGTCTTTCAGAGCAACACCTTCTGCAAGTGACCTGTGACCTACTTCACTTCTCATAAAGCATAAAGATCCACAGACAACATGATGAACAACTTACATGGAATGTCCTCACACAAACACTTCTGAATTCCCCCAGCGTACCTCACGTTTCCTTGTGATTCGTTATTTGGATTTGTTTGCTTATTGTTTTACATAACAATCTATTACACACATCTATGCACTGTATGTTCATGTAAAGATGGAAATCACATTCGCTTTCCTTTTTCTCAGTAGCACAATTAAATAAATGCATGGGCGAATTTTAAATCATTTCACTACTTTCATTTCTGTAATTTCTGTCTCGGTGTACTGCACTTCTAACATGAAACCTATTACAGGTGTTTTTTTTCTAATCAATATGTTTCAAACTACTTATTTATTGGGGGATATTGTTTAAATTGGTTATCAGTTCATATAGCTATGGAAGCCCGTTGAGAAAAAAAAAAATTCCGTAAGTCATAATAATGACTTAACATCTCATAATAATGACTTAGTATCTTTAACTTAAAAAAAACCTTATTTTATTTTTTTTAATGAAGTTAAAGATGTTAAGTCATTATTATGAGATACTAAGTCATTATTATGAGATACTAAGTCATTATTATGAGATGTTAAGTCATTATTATGAGATACTAAGTCATTATTATGAGATACTAAGTCATTATTATGAGATACTAAGTCATTATTATGAGATACTAACTCATTATTATGAGATACTAAGTCATTATTATGAGATACTAAGTCATTATTATGAGATACTAAGTCATTATTATGAGATGTTAAGTCATTATTATGAGATACTAAGTCATTATTATGAGATACTAAGTCATTATTATGAGATGTTAAGTCATTATTATGAGATACTAACTCATTATTATGAGATACTAAGTCATTATTATGAGATACTAAGTCATTATTATGAGATACTAAGTCATTATTATGAGATACTAAGTCATTATTATGAGATACTAACTCATATTATGAGATACTAAGTCATTATTATGAGATGTTAAGTCATTATTATGAGATACTAAGTCATTATTATGAGATACTAAGTCATTATTATGAGATGTTAAGTCATTATTATGAGATACTAACTCATTATTATGAGATACTAAGTCATTATTATGAGATGTTAAGTCATTATTATGAGATGTTAAGTCATTATTATGAGATAATAAGTCATTATTATGAGATGTTAAGTCATTATTATGAGATGTTAAGTCATTATTATGAGATAATAAGTCATTATTATGAGATACTAAGTCATTATTATGAGATGTTAAGTCATTATTATGAGATGTTAAGTCATTATTATGAGATACTAAGTCATTATTATGAGATGTTAAGTCATTATTATGAGATACTAAGTCATTATTATGAGATACTAAGTCATTATTATGAGATGTTAAGTCATTATTATGAGATGTTAAGTCATTATTATGAGATACTAAGTCATTATTATGAGATGTTAAGTCATTATTATGAGATGTTAAGTCATTATTATGAGATACTAAGTCATTATTATGAGATGTTAAGTCATTATTATGAGATACTAAGTCATTATTATGAGATACTAAGTCATTATTATGAGATACTAAGTCATTATTATGAGATGTTAAGTCATTATTATGAGATACTAAGTCATTATTATGAGATACTAAGTCATTATTATGAGATACTAAGTCATTATTATGAGATGTTAAGTCATTATTATGAGATAATAAGTCATTATTATGAGATACTAAGTCATTATTATGAGATGTTAAGTCATTATTATGAGATGTTAAGTCATTATTATGAGATGTTAAGTCATTATTATGAGATACTAAGTCATTATTATGAGATACTAAGTCATTATTATGAGATACTAAGTCATTATTATGAGATACTAAGTCATTATTATGAGATACTAAGTCATTATTATGAGATACTAAGTCATTATTATGAGATACTAAGTCATTATTATGAGATACTAAGTCATTATTATGAGATGTTAAGTCATTATTATGAGATACTAAGTCATTATTATGAGATGTTAAGTCATTATTATGAGATAATAAGTCATTATTATGAGATGTTAAGTCATTATTATGAGATACTAAGTCATTATTATGAGATGTTAAGTCATTATTATGAGATGTTAAGTCATTATTATGAGATACTAAGTCATTATTATGAGATATTAAGTCATTATTATGAGATACTAAGTCATTATTATGAGATGTTAAGTCATTATTATGAGATACTAAGTCATTATTATGAAAGTTTCTTTTTATTATGACTCATGGAATTTTTTTTTTCTCAGGCTTCCATATAGAGCTGTTTCCTGCACTGTAATTTGTTTTTCATAACTTGTTTTTAATAAACCATTTTTTCTTTCATCAAACCAACTGAAGGTTCACATAATATTTTCAGTTAAACCAATACTGTATGAACTCAAAATGTTAATTTCAATGAACTCAAAGGCAACCAAGGTAACTTACTTAAAAAACAAAAACAAATTGTTGGTTTAACTTAAAACAGTGTATAACTTTTCATCTTGTTTCGTTAAAATGTCTTTTAGAAGAAGCCACTTCCTTAATGACATCATCCTCCAGGAAGTGACATTGTTATGGAGGGAAAACAACAACTATTATAAATCATTTAAAATATACCTGGGAAAAAACGTCAACTTTAAAAATGTAAAAAAAAAAATCCTTCAATGGCTAATTTAAAGTCTTTCCTGGAATCCATTTGTTTGTTTTTAATTGCGTAAATAAAGCATGTAATATATCAAAGTAAATAAAGAATGAAATACAGTTCAAGTGTCTGTCTGACATACTTCCTTTCCTACAGCAACACATACTAATATTTATAAAAAGTTAATGAAGACCCACTAATGTCAAAGTAATGGTTTTTGAACCCGTTTTCTTTCACACACGAATCACGACATTGAAACCTGTTCTGACGGCTGCAAATCTGATGCAACTCCGTCGCGCGGCAGAAAAGCTCGAGATGATTCAACCACTGGCAACAAGTCAACAGAAACTCTTTATAATAAACTCATAATGTCTGACTGTTTAACAGCACAGTATGCTCTGATTTCCCGCCGGGACGTTCAGATGCATGCCTGAAAAAACATTTTAAGGTGTTCGTTTCAACAATCACTTGCATTAATATTAATGTGTGCTGGGACTGTTAGATGTCAGGTGTGCATCTCATAACTCTGGTTTTCACATTAAAAACCTGAGAGATGCTGGACTGGTACAAGGTTCTGACATTTATTTTTGCTTTTAATTTAAAGGACGATGTAGATGAACTGAAGTGGTGAAATTAAATGGCTTTTCATTGTTGTTTTTAGGGTCAGGGCTAGACAATTTACTACATTTTCTTTTCATTGACTATGTGCAACAAAGGGGGCGGGGCCATGTCGTCAAGTCAACGCCGGCCCGCTTCACAAACGAGGGTCGATTCAACGCAAAAGACGAACGTGACGACACACGCTAGTGACGAGTCGATCGACATCAATTTATCCACGAACCGTTCAGAAACGTCTTCCTGAGTCTCTCCGTCCGTTTGAACACTTTCCTCATGTTGTCTGCGTGAGATTCTCCAGCTTTGTTGTTGTTGAGCCGTTGAAGCTCCGCCCTCTTCTGGAGCAGCAGCTCATTTGCATTTAAAGGGACGCGCACAAAAACGCCGTGTTTTTGCTCACACCCAAATTATATGACAAGCGATAATAAATGATCTGTGGGGGATTTTGAGCTGAAACTTCACACACATTCTGGGGATCTGATATTACACCTTTAAATTGCAATTAATCCTGCAATCAATGCGTCTTGTTTAGTATTAAACAAATTTAAATCCATGTTAAGCGGCACACTTTGCCACAATTGTAATCCCCAAAAACGTTTTTTTTTTTTTTTTTTAATAACCATTAAACATGAACAAGTCTTTTAATTTTCTCATCTTGCTAAATAAATTTACTCTCCCAATTCAGCAAAGCATGATGGGAATCGAAAGCATTGAAAAATGTTATTTCAAAAGTTGCCGTTCCACACAAAGCAATCACTATTTTCTGAGTGTATGTTTGCTATACGTGTTGGCGACTGGAAAGACGAATGAAGGCCGTTTTAAAAGCGGAAGGGTGTCATTTCTTCACCCCTCGCATCAACAAAAGATCCTGCAGCAGTTCTTCACGTCACAAACCGCATGTTGCGCCGTCTCTCCGACTGCAAGGAATACAGACGGAACAAAACAATGTGCCGTTTCAATTTTTATCCTCTCTTTGCTCTGATGATGAATTTATTTCCACATCCTGACTGCGCTCTGATACTGGAGCACGTGCTTTTCCACCCGCACGCGGCCTGACGCGAACTCCTCCGGTGCAGCTGAGCGCCGGTAATGGAAACTGCGACACGCGCTGCCACTTCAAACACACGCCAAGATAAAAGCCCTGACAGGAGAGCACGTTTCTGTATCTCATTCAGAACTATTGCAACAATCTCTCCTCAACCCTCACCACAATCCTCACGTAGATCACGGTCGCCTGATCAAACTTCAAAGTCAACAACTGAAACAACATCCCAGTTCCGCTGACATCATCAGGACGGCACGGGCGGGGAAAGTAACCGAACGCGTTTCAACCGCTTCCCTCCGTCCGAGCGGTGACCGCCACATGAAGCGAAGATGGTGTAAAAACAGTAATGTTTTCCCTCCCAAAACCCCACATTCCCAAATTAGCCGGGTTGGGACTCGCTGGCTTTAAAATAGGCACTTTGAGGAATATCAGAGAAGAGGAATTTTTCCAAAACACAAAATGAGCTTGACAACATTAAATCAAAATTGAACAACGGCAACAAAACAAAAAAAGTATTTATTCTAAATAATAATTCTTTAATTCATTGTAGTCTTCTCTGATGACGAGGGCGGGGCGACCTGTCACTCACATGAGATCCACCAATAGCAAAGCACAACCGTCCAATCAATTCCCCACAGACAAAATCAAGCCCCGCCTACACTTGTTCTAGTTTGAGAAGCCGCTCACTCGTCACAATAGAGAAAAAAAAAAGACATATTTTTGGTGGTCAATTATAATATGTTGCCGCGAGAGCCGACGTTAAGCGTGAATGCGTGTTGGAGATTAATGTTTTGTAAATAAAGTGGTAAATGATGTTGTTTTGTGCAAACATTGAGGTTAAACCACTTTAAAGCTGCAGTCCGTAGGTTTCGCCTCTTTGTCGCCATCTCTGTTTGAAACATGCCATTGCAGTTGTTTGCGTGATTATCTATCCGTGCGTCAGCGCAGATGAATCCGATGTTTGCCGGCACTCACATCGGTGTGGATTCTGTACAATCACAGATCGTAGTTTTGGAAGTGACCAAAATAAGCGGAAAATATCGCCTGAGTAACATGACGGCCACTTTTCTTCTGACCAACTGCGACAAAAGCATTACAATCGTTCGCTTGGCTCACATCGCATCAGACCGTGCAAATTATTATTATGTGCGTCGGCGTTAGTTTCTGTAGCCTCTCCGCAGTCCGAAGTCTTTCGCTTTTGACCACGAGTGACGGCTACGGCGATAAATGATCCGTCACGTGTGATATTGCCTACTAGCTCGTTCTTCATGTTTACGGACGTGACGTAATGACGCAAAGACGAACTGCTGCACGCTTGAATTTCCCTTCAATGTTTTGTAAATAAAGTGGTAAATGATGTTTTTTTGCGCTAACGAAGCACACGCGTCGCGTCACAACACTGAAGTCACATGGTTTACTTTAACGATGTCTTTACTATCTTTCTGGGGCTTGAAAATGGTAGTTGCGTCGCTGTCAGTCAATATCCCAGATTTCATTAAAAATATCGTCATCTGTGTTCATTAAGTCTCTTGCAAAGCATGCTGGGTAACGTCAACATTTACGTATACTCTACATAATTTCACATAGATAAAAATCAAAGAGATCACGTTTAGAAGTGAAACATTTTTCTGTCACAGAATAAAAAACACAACAAGGGTAACTGTGACTTTTAAAACAAAAAAAGAGAGAAAAAAACGGCAATTCTAACTCATAACTTTTTTTTTTCCCAAGAAATTAAATCTGTTCTCTTAAGATAATTCAAGCTTGCTTGATTAATATAGTTTAGCGTTACAAAATATTTATGAACATTTTGAAGCCATAAAGCGGTAGTGTAGAGGGACAGAAATCTCTCAGATTTCATTTAAAATTCATTTGTGTTTCAAAGAAAAAATGTGACGGCCGATGACAGAAAGAAAGAAAAACATTCGAGGGTCTTTGAACCATTTTTTCCCTTACGTTTCTTGCTTTTTTACTTTTTTGCTGTATGGCAAGCCGTTTTGACTTTTATTCATTCTCAGGAAATGAACTTTCACTAGTTAAAATGTTCGTTCTTGATATCAGGAATTAGATTTCCACTTGTAACAATGACATTTTCTGATATCAACAATTACATTGTTACTAGAGCAAATGTCTATTCTTGATATCAACAATTGTATTTTCACTAGTGAAATCTCGCCATAGGCTGCCATTCAAATTCAATTGTTGATATCAAGAATTCATTTCTTACTAGTTGAAATTCCAGTTTCACACATCAGGAATACTATAGTAAAAATGTTCATTTCTGATATCATGAATGTTATTGTTACTAGTCAGAAATCCGTTTTAGATATCAGAAATTATATTGATATCAGGAATTCATTTCAGAAAGGAAATTTTTACTAGTATCAATTCAATTGTGGATATCAAGAATAGACATTTGCACTAGTAACAATGTAATTGTTGATATCAGAAATGAACATTTTTACTATAGTATTCCTGATATGTGAAACTGGAATTTCAACTAGTAAGAAATGAATTCTTGATATCAACAATTGAATTTGAATGGCAGCCTATGGCGAGATTTCACTAGTGAAAATACAATTGTTGATGTCAAGAATGAACTTTGTTACTAGTGAAAATGTAATTGTTGATATCACAAGTTCATATCCTGAGAATGAATAAAAGTATAAAAGTAATGCTGCCGATATTAATGAAGTCGTCCTAAATAAAATGCTGCTGTTTGAGCATCAGCCGAATAAATTCTTTATAATAAATTCTACATTTCTTTAAATGATATAGTGGTTGTGGTTGTCCCCATCAGATCAGGCAATAATTGTAGACACAACGAACGGACGATTTCTCCCAGGATGGCTGATCACCACGAGGCAGGCGATTGCATGATGGAAATTCTCAGTGTGAATGGAGTCAATAGAGGAAGACATTTGGCTGGGGTCTAAACCACAATATCCTGAACGTACAGCCCCTGTTTTGCACAAGCTTTAGCTGCGTACAGTCAGACACCAATAACACACCGCACCTGTGAGCGTGTGCTCTTCCAATGAAGTCTGTAAATTTCCTGAAAGATGTGGTTTCACACTGAGGGGGAAACCAACAGTGAACACGGCGTGCCGTTTGAGAACCGTGCCGCGGTGAAACAGGGATACGCGTCAAAACAAACACGATTTGCATCTGTTTGTATTGAGCTGCATCACACTCGACAGATCAGACGCTCGCCAACAATGCGGAGGAATACGGTGACATTCAAATGAACTGAAGTGTGTGACATAATGTGAGTTTAAGAGTTGATGCTCTAATCCTGTAACTGTAAGCACTTCCTCATGCAGAGAGCATCGACTGACGAATACACAAATGAAAAAGACATTCATTCAATGTTTTGAGTTGGGAAAACATCTATTTAGTCAGTCGTGAGGATTTTTTACTCAAAAATGAGAAGTTGCTGTTAACTTACTCACCCTCGGGTTTTCACAACCAAATCCGCCCAATTACTACATTTACATTTAGTCATTTGGCTGACACTTTTATCCAAAGCGACTTACAAGTGGAGCAATTACGGGTTTTGTGCCTTGCTTAAGGGCGTCTTAGTGATGAGCTGTGTCTGAAACCGCTCCCTATCCACTATCTAGTGCACTATATCGGGTATAGGTCGTTTTGTAGTGAACGACTGCATTCCCTACATTCGTTCACTACTTTTACCCACAATCCTCTCTGATTTTGAGTGTACATTCGATGTAAGCTGTGTCTGAAACCGCTCCCTATGTACTATCTAGTGCACTATATCGGGTATAGGTCGTTTTGTAGTGAACGACTGCATTCCCTACATTCGTTCACCACTTTTACCCACAATCCTCTCTGATTTTGAGCGTACATTCGATGTACACTCGTTAAAGCGCCGTCACCCGAAATCCAACGCGATCGAGCGCGAAAGAAAAAACGGGAAGCGGCAACTTCTACAAATGTAAGTGTGATTTTTTATGAATTAGAACATCTTTAACGAAACGATACAGGTTTATATCATAATATATATACTTACTTTGGTGGATTTTTCTCATATGTTAGTGAACTGTTGTACAATGTGTTTATATTGTATTTATTTACTATTATATTTTTTATGAACACACATGTGACAGCGTCGTGTTTTTGTTCTGTTATTTTTAAATATAAATGGACTAAATAGCATGACACGGGTGTTTTTATCCTCTCTTTATTCTCAATAAACAGTCATGAAGCTAAACAGCACATATTACAGACGGGAAATGTTAATGACGAAATTGTCTGGCGCAAGCCGTCCGAATTCACGCGCTCATTTTCGTTCACTCGCTGATATAGTGCGCTCAAATGCCGTGCACTATATAGGGGTTAGTGAACAAGGGAACGGTTTCAGACACAGCTATGGTATGGAAGGTGGAGAGAATGCTATTCATTAGCAATCCCCACCTTCAATTCCTGCTGCATGGGAATCGAACCAACAACCTTCAGGCTACAAGCCCAACGCCTTCACCATTAGGCCACAACTACCCAATTATTCCTCAAAACTAGCCCAATCGCGTTCTCTGGGGCAAAATCTGCATTTTTGGCGGGGTTTTCCCGGCAAAATTCGCATTCCAGGAGCTAGATATCATGTTTTTTGGGGTGGGAGGTGAAAAACGACCCGCGTGTGAAAGTATAAAATAAGTAAAGTAAACAATAATAGTAAATAGTATTATTAAAGTAAATAATAATAAAGTATTTGGTCCTCGGTGATTCATACCAACAGCTATATTTAAAAAACATATAAAGGCCAAACAAAATTAACACCCGTGGCTCCTGAAAATACACTGAGGTATTATGAAACGAAACGATCGATCTGTGCAAGAAACTGAACATTATTTACAATATTATGATTATTATTACCTAATCCACAGCTTCCGCACACGATCGCGAGCGCGCACTTCCTGTTGATGTATGTCTGTGAGAAAGAGATGTTTGTTGTTGAAAACATCACGGATGTAAAACACTAATAGGGTAAACTACTATAGTGTTGAATGTGAGGTAACATCTCGTTTGTTAACGCACATCGTTTTCTTCCCGCGCAAAAGGGATCACGCTTCAGGAAGCTCGCGCTTCAGACCGTCGTGAACTGGATTACAGATAATAATGTTGTTAATAACGTTTCTTGCACAAACCAATCGTTTCACTTCATAAGATCTCAATGTATCGTCAGGAGCCACTGGTTTTAATGTCTTTCTTTTTGCCTGTATATGTTTTTATTGACTCCCAAAGTGACGGCAGCCATTATGAATCACCAGAGTTAAAAAAGAGGGGGGAAAAGTCACGTGACGCTACATCGAAAGCCAGAGGGTGAGTAAATTAACAGCAAATTTTCAATTTTGGGGCGAAAATTTGAGCAATGTAATATAATAACTCGTTTGTCTATTATTATATTATTATTATATTACCATAGCGTTTTTTTTATAATTTTTTTTAAAAAACTGATTATTATTCATTTTAGAGCTGTCAATTTATACTTTTTTTAGTTAAATGTTATGTACTATAGACACTCATTCCTAATTTCATTTGCTTGGGAGTTTTCCCTCAAATCAAAGATCAATAAAGCGCAGCTTTTTATCAATCTGTGCTGCGATTTGTTTTGAACTTGCACATTTTGACTGGTTGGAAGTGACAAATACAAACGCCGTCTTTCTCTTTATGAATATATATATATATATATATATATATATATATATATATATATATATATCACAAAATATCATATTGTGACAGTAATGATCTGATTCATTCCCTCAGATTTCACCACATCAACAGGTCATGTCACAGCATGGCTAACTGAGTCATCGTGCAAAGTTAGACACAACTGTTAACACTAATGAATTCTTCCTCCTAGTCATGTGACCACACCCTGAGCGGTGATTGGCTGAAACTATGGAATTATGTCAGAGTTTGTGCCAAGTTGTGGAAGGTACCGTACTTTCCATGTCTTGCTGAAGAGCATTGATAGGCTACTGATTTGGAGGAAGAGAGAGTTTCCAGATCTCACACAAACAAATAAAGGCTTTGCAAAATGTGTCAACATTGACCAAGAGTTTTTCATACCTAATCTGACCTGTAAATGACTTTTACTGTTTAATTGCTTAATATTATTTGCAAATTATCATCGATCTGACAATTCATGACAAATTTCTTTGGCTAAACATTTTTACAGTGCGCAGTTGCAAGCATGCACATATTTTCAAATGGAAAAAACTCAGATGTCCTCTAGCATATATGATGAAAAATGCAGTTTTAAATAAGGAATCGCCTTGCATTGTCTGTATTTTTATACCCAACTTATATATACTATGTTTTTTGTTTACAGAATTCTAGATCACACTATCACAGCATTACTGACTTAATCTTCCAGTTCATTTAAAGAGGATTTATCTACTTATTTTGCTCCGCAATGTTTCGCAGTGTACAGAATATCAGTTTAATAATGGATTCATTTGAACTACATTTTGTGTGCGTGTCCGTTTAAATGCAAATGAGCTGCCGCTCCAGAAGAGGGCGGAGCTTCAACAGCTCGACAACAACAAAGCTGGAGAATCTCACGCAGACAAAACGAGGAAAGTGTTCAAACGGACGGAGAGACTCAGGAAGACGTTTCTGAACGGTTCGTGGATAAATTGATGTCGATCGACTCGTCACTAGCGTGTGTCGTCACGTTCGTCTTTTGCGTTGAATCGACCTTCGTTTGTGAAGCGGGCCGGCGTTGGCTTGACGACAACAACTCTAAAGCGGCCCGACATGGCCCCGCCCCCTTTGTTGCACATTCTCGAGGGCGGGGTTTATGTAAATTTGAGTGTTTGTGATGTCACTAACTCGGAGGAAGCTCTTTGTTGTTGTTGTCACACTAACTGAAGCTAAAAAAAAGTGAAATCATAATCGACCACCCCTTTGAAAGAGACGCGAGTCTGCGTTTAGAAAGTTGAAAAAAGCGGCTTTTATTTACAGCAGTATTGCACAAATTAAAAGAAAAAGTTCAGTGCAAAATACAAAAAGATGAATAAAACAAATTGTCAATGTGCTACAAATGTACTGGGTCCTGGGTGGCGTCAGATCGGGTCGATGCGGGCGTTCAGTGCAACAGGACTGAAGAGACTCAGTCGGAGGTCCAATGGGAAATGCACACGTTGGCCTGAAATTCATGGATTTCCCTCTGGGAAAAAAAAAAAGAAAGTTTGTTCTGGAATCAAAGGGCTAAAGAACGGGCAACGCTGCTAGAATCCTTCAGCCAAGGCAGAGAACGAAAACTTGGAGCATGACACAACTTTGCATTGAAATCGAGGTCTTTGGTTTGAGTGGTGAACAAGCGAAACATTGTCATTTTGGCAAAGAGAAACTCTAAAACCGACATACAAACAAAATGCATATGCTGGAAGGTCTAACCGACGGATCTTATATATTTGACTTCTTTCAACAATACCTTTTCACATCAGTTCATTTGAATTCTTTGCAACGGTATGATGCCGACATACTCGACGACTCGTCCTGAGCCTCGATGACTTGAATACTGGGACAGCGGTGATAAAAAGCAAAGCCAGGAAGAGAACCGATAAAGTAAAGACGGAAGACTTGCTTTGTTCAAGAAATCTACACGGGCATCTTTCCCTTAGTCCCTGAGGCTGGTTAAAAGTCAATTATTCAAGCCAGTTTGATAGAAGTGGGGTAAGGCTGGAGACGGACAGTGTGCAGGACTAGCCGGACAAGGACAACTAACTATTGAGTTGCAAATTCATTCCCGAGTTTGGTGTGATAAAAAACTCCTGCACTATTGTGTAAGGCACTTGAATGCAGGTTGTTTTCACGTTGGGATAAAGCTGTTTGCAACATCAACTAACTAAAGGATAAAATCCACATAAAAACCTAAGCTAGAGTCCCAAAACTAGGCATTATCTGTTAATGGAATCAAATTTCCCATCTCGAGGAATCGAAACGAACCGGAAAAAAACAAACGTGGAATGTTATGTTTATACTCACTGCTACCTGTCCGATGGGATTTATTTTTACGGGTATTCGCTTCCGTTAAATAATTCATGTGCTGTTCAAGTACCTGAAGGTGTTCGTAAGACCTTTTCACATGACGAAACAATGCCACACTGCAGACGGAGCGCCGGCGAAGCGGGAAACAGTGGAAGTAAACACGAGGCTTGAAGCGTATTTGAGCCTATAACTGGAAAATGACGTTTATATTCACTATATATGACGCGATGATGATGATGATGATGATGATGACGGTTTAAATTACTCGAACGTTACGTTATTGGATGCGACGACGGCGCCCAACGTGACATGCAAGAAGAAAAAAAAAAGTAAATCGTGCGCATGATTTACTATTTCATTCCCTCGATTTGCTTAAATGATTTACTATTCCATTTTTCTACATTTGCTAAATTGTGTACATGTGCAAAAAAAATACGCTAAATTTTGCGCGCAGTTTATTAATTCATTCCCTCGATTTGCAAAATCGTGCGTTAAATCGTTTAGCCGACAAAAAAAATAGGCTAAATTTTGCGCGCGGTTTACTATTTCATTCCCTCGATTTGCTAAATCACGCGTACGTTTTACTATTTCATTCCCTCGATTTGCAAAATCGTGCGTTAAATCGTTTAGCCGTCAAAAAAAAAATAGGCTAAATTTTGCCTACGTTTTACTATTTCATTCCCTCGATTTGCAAAATCGTGCGTTAAATCGTTTAGCCGACAAAAAAAATAGGCTAAATTTTGCGCGCGGTTTACTATTTCATTCCCTCGATTTGCAAAATCGTGCGTTAAATCGTTTAGCCGACAAAAAAAATAGGCTAAATTTTGCGCGCGGTTTACTATTTCATTCCCTCGATTTGCAAAATCGTGCGTTAAATCGTTTAGCCGACAAAAAAAATAGGCTAAATTTTGCGCGCGGTTTACTATTTCATTCCCTCGATTTGCAAAATCATGCGTACGTTTTAGTATTTATTCCCTCGATTTGCAAAATCGTGCGTTAAATCGTTTTTAACCGACAAAAAAAAAAAATAGGGTAAATTTTGTGCACGTTTTACTATTTCATTCCCTCGATTTGCAAAATCGTGCGTTAAATCGTTTAACCGACTAAAAAAAAATAGGCTAAATTTTGCGCACGGTTTTCTATTTCATTCCTTCGATTTGCAAAATCGTGCGTTAAATCGTTTAGCCGACAAAAAAAATAGGCTAAATTTTGCGCGCGGTTTACTATTTCATTCCCTCGATTTGCAAAATCACGCGTACGTTTTAGTATTTATTCCTTCGATTTGCAAAATCGTGCGTTAAATCGTTTTTAACCGACAAAAAAAAAAAATAGGGTAAATTTTGTGCACGTTTTACTATTTCATTCCCTCGATTTGCAAAATCGTGCGTTAAATCGTTTAAACCGACAAAAAAAAAAAATAGGGTAAATTTTGCGCGCGGTTTTCTATTTCATTCCTTCGATTGGCAAAATCACGCGCGCAATTTAGCAAATCAAGGGAACGAATTACTAAACCGCGCGCATTATTTAGCCCTCAATGTTATTCCGGCGTGTCGCGCGTGCGGGGCTCGACGAGGACGTATGGACGGGTGTCACTCTATAGGTGCAAAATTTCGCAGGCAAAAAGAGTCTATTGTTAATAGTGTTGCTAGAAGAGAAGTCACTTTCAGACCAAGCAGCGTTCTGTGAGTCGAAGCAGCGCATTTGCATGACCAACTTGATCATGAAAAAAAATCTGTTTGCCCGTACGTGTATTGAAACAACTGGATTTCGCCCGCGAAATTTCACAGCGCAACGGAAAATTGCGATCCATTGGGAAATAATCATCATTTATGTTTGTCGTTTTTACTCGGGAGTTTCATCCAAATGGTTGCGTCAGCAATGCACTTAGATGGGAAGTGGCGGCCAAACTATAACTGATGCCAACTCTTGCCTTCAAGAGAATCAATATGGACCACTGCGTGAGCGTCATCTCACCCGATCCAGACTTTACGTTTGATAATGTGTCCCTCCTCCTTGTACCAACGATGTTCAAGCGTTTTAAGAGTTCAGTTTATTGGGAAATGTTGCCATGTGAAAAGGTCTTTCATTATTTGGCTTCAAAAGGAAGGATGCATTTCCAACTCGGAAGCCTTCATCACGCACATGGTTTTTGACAAAATAGGTAAAACCGCTGTTGTTTTCGGTCTCAAATCTCAAATGGTTTTACGTTGCGGGAATGTTATATTTCGTCTGCTTCGAATAAAGAACGCGAATGCCATCGCGTCCACGTTCATGAACACACACAAGACGTACAACTTAAATACAGTGAAAAATAAATATAAAAGCCACGAAGAAAAAAAACGACAGATGGGTGAAGACAAAAAAGGAGAGGCATGTCAAGGGCAAACGGGCAATGAAGGCACAGTCCGCATGGGATTCATACGGTGCGACAAAATCCTCTACGTTTGTCGCGTCAACACAGCATCTAATGGCTCAGCTTTCCATGTGAACGCAGGAAACTGCTGTGAGTCAGTCTACGGAAGGCCGATGGTTCCCGATTTACATATCCGTCCAGATCTGCACGTATCCCGACAGGTCCAAAACTGTACGCCGAAACCCAGAGAGGTTGCGGAAGAGCAGCACTGCTGTTATTCCTTGTTATGTACATATATACAGTCAGGAGAGAGGGATGCTACATGCTACGCGTCTGCTGGGCATTTCATGTGCCGATCATCGTCTTCGCAGGAAAAACTGCACTAGACGTGCAATGACATCATTCATCCATATGACGATGGGGTGTTCGTTGGGAGCGTGAAGCTGGGCCGCGTTGTTCCCGCCTGGACCGGCCTGTGAGGAGGAAAGAGAAACAAGGGATTTAGGTGAGAATCGGAAGGTGTCGTACGTGTTTTCAAAGAGACAAATTGAAATCAAAACAGCTAACGCGATTTTAGTGGCCCGGCTTTTTAGCACTTCCGGTTCCCTCGTCCTGAAGTCAGTGGTTTTTTGGTTTTGTGTTATATTCTATGAGCAATAAACCCTCAAGATTTTTCTAAGCTTTTAAGTGTCTTGAAAAACGGGACAATAAACGTCATCAGCCGAACAGATAAACTTCCGCTTACGACCTTTCGTAGAAAAAGTTTTTTTTTTTTAATATTAAATATCCGATGGTTTCTCTTGATCTGACTCTTATTCCAGGGTTTTTTCTCCATATAGTGGAGTTCAATGGGGTTCAACGGGTCCAAATGTCAGTTTCAGTGCAGCTTCAAAGACTCTACATGATCCAGACGAGGAATAAGAGTCTGATCTAGAGAAACCGTCGCACGTTTTATACAAAAATAAACATTATATACTATGCACGTCTTGCACTGCTCTGATGCGCCACACATCACGTCATCACGTTGGAAAGGTCGTGACGTACAGCGAAATACTCAAAATCGCACGACATCGTTGTTTTAAACCTTTTTTTTTTTTTCCACGTTCTCTTTGTAAACACTGGATCGGTAACTCCTCCTACGTCACGTGACCTTTCCAGCGTGATGACGTGATGTGTGGCGCATCAGAGCAGTGCAAGACGAGCATTTGTGGTTAAAAAGTATATTTTTTGTATAAAATGTGCGATGGTTTCTCTAGATCAGACTCTTATTCCTCGTCTGGATCATGTAGATCTTTGAAGCTGCACTGAAACTGACATTTGGACCCGTTGAACCCCATTGAAGTCCACTATATGGAGTGTTTTCCTCAAAAACCACTTCTTTTCCACTGAAAACATACACATGGATGACATGGAGGTGAGTAAATTCAGGAAACTTTAAAATTCATAAAATCATTTGTGATCACTGTTTTCAGCAGTAATCCAAAAGGCAATGGAAAAGTCCGATCGGGTTTTTGTCAAGAAAACCAGGGTGATGCAAACCGGGTTGGAAACTGCATTTGTTTGCGTTTTGATGTTTGCGTAAATGGCACAGATTTAGAGATGCAACTCTAAATTTAGGGTTTCGCATGCTGGAAGCATAGCATAATCTCTCCTGTAAATTCAACACATTTGGTAAATGCTCAATTTAGATGTAAATGCTCACGTTTAACTGAGCCGTGCGTAACGTACAGACACATATTAGTGCTCATGTTGAAATGGCTCTGACTCATATCTGCTAATCTTTACAGTTAAGAGCCGCCCAGGTAAGTCCTTCAGCTTATACGTGACACTGCGCACCATGTTGACAGATAAAATACCATGTTGAGACCTTGATGCTTTGAGGGATTTACAGTATCTTTACAGTGGTGAGATCTACAACGAACGCAATACAGGAACTAGCAGCTGCCAGGTTATCCGGTGAGCTCCGCGTCGGTCAGATTTGGCAGCGGTTGACCTGAACCAGGTGGCCTGTTTTTGGCCCGCGACTCTGCGCTCGCGTTCACCCGGCATGCTGAGTGACTGCGATAAGCAGCGGGGGCATTTCCCCCAGGAGACCGGCAGGAACTCGTGAGGAAACGCACTCTACAAGCCCGAAAAAAAGACAAGAAAAAGCCTTTCCTGTAGAGAATGAATGGAGGATGAAAAACAGCAGGCCTGGGCGTCCCCCTCTCCTCCTACAGACACGCTCTGAGACGACAACAATCAACACGCGGCCGCATTTCACCCCACAATCCAAATAAACAACTGTATTATATTTATTAAACTACATTATTTATATAAGTATTAAAATCATTGTGTTGAAAGTACAGGAACATGTTCATTAACAAAGAAAAAAACTTTTTTTTTTAAAGTTAGGTTTAATTCATTAATATATATATATATAAAATCCATTTAATATTAATATAGGTTTAATTCATATATATATATAATCCATTTAATATTAATATAGGTTTAATTCATATATATATATAATCCATTTAATAGTAATATAGGTTTAATTCATATATATATAAAATCCATTTAATATTAATATAGGTTTAATTCATATATATATATAATCCATTTAATAGTAATATAGGTTTAATTCATATATATATATAATCCATTTAATATTAATATAGGTTTAATTCATATATATATATATATAATCCATTTAATATTAATATAGGTTTAATTCATATATATATATATATATATATATATATATATATATATAATCCATTTAATATTAATATAGGTTTAATTCATATATATATATAATCCATTTAATAGTAATATATATAGGTTTAATTCATATATATATATATATAATCCATTTAATATTCATATAAGCTAAGAAATTTTATAAATATTATCTTATTATTCAAGGATGCACCGATAAATAAATTTTGGCCGATACGATAACCGATAATTCTTTATATTTGAAAGCCGATAACCGATATATTGGCCAATAAATCTAAATCAAAATTGTATATAATTTTTGAGAGCCTGATTACAAAAACAAAAGTCTCCCCATTAAAAGCCATGATGTTCTCATTATAATATTATGTAGCTTATATGACTATATTTTACTTTTCTATGTGATTTTCAATCGTATTTCAAGCAATTCACGGCACCATCATGATGGACCGAGCTCATCTGAAGCGTCTCAGCTGGAGGAAATCATACATTATTTATCGGCTTTAATATATCGGCCACATTTTGTTATCGGGCCGATAATAACATTAAACATTAACATATATCGGTTGATACTGATGTCAAAAATTCTATAAAAAGATTTATCGGCCAATATATCGGTTATCGGCTTTAAATATAAAGAATTATCGGTTATTGTATCGGACAAAATTTTTTATATCGGCGCATCAATATCTATTTTTATTATATTTAATACAAAAACATTAGTGGTTAATTATAAATAAATAATAATGTTAATATTTATTCATGATATAATTTCTGGTTTGGGGATGAAATAGAACCCGTGACATGTTTTTGACAGGTTTCGTGAGATTCACTATCGCACACGCTTGCATTAATTGACCCTTCGCAAACCCCGCCCCCTTTAGTTACTGTTGCTATGTCCGCTCTCACGCCACACATCATGTTCTCACGCTGTGAAAAATACTGAGCAAAGAGACTCTGACAACGTATGAAACAGTTTCATATTTAAAACAGAAGTTGAATCAATCAATAGCGTCTAGTGTGTGTTTAATGTGTCGATCATCTCTTCACACTAGTTCATTTATAGCATCAAATAAACATGAATGAACATCAGAAGGAATGTTGTTTCAAGACGTGATTCAACTTCACCAACGTTCATCTACTAACTCCTAATTCGGGGTTATAATTGGTCAGATCGCCTGTCAATCAAACTGTTTGTGAAGGGTTAATTAAACCGCTGGTGTATCTCTATGAAAACAATCGACCTGCAGCATGTGGTCTAAATCAGACCCTGTCATAAAACACTTTCTTTACAAACAAATACAGAGAGTGAAAAAAAAACTTTTAATTCAGTAAAAGCCCTGCCAAAAATCACAACGTGCCCAAGGAGGGATTGTGTATTCAGCCAGAGGAAACAGGTGAGGAGGAAGTGGACTGAAATGGAGGGAGATTTCACTGTGTGTGTGTGTGTGTGTGTGTGTGTGTGTGTGGTTATACGAGAGAATCATGAGTCAGTGCGAACGTGGAGCTCAAACTGAATATACTTCAAAGAAAGAGGCTTGCTTCAAATTCTGCATATTTTCACATGACGTTCACCTTGAGCGTGACTCAATGCTGAACCATCTATCGCTGAGATTCATCGACTTCCACAACAAAACAACTCCTGAGGTCAATGAGTTTAGTTGAACTTACTCAAGTGGCATTTCAGAGACGAAGCTGTACCAGATATTAAATCTGAAGAAAATTTAAAGTGAAATACTACGCTTATCCATAAGTATTTTCTTAAAGGCCATTGGCGATAACAAGAGAGATGGACCGTCACTGAACAATATAAGTTGTGCATATCAAGCGCGCAGCTGTAGTGCGATTAACGTGCGTATTTGTTGAAAGAAGCGGAGCTACAATCTGTCTAAATTAATCTGGACACAGTTTTGTTTCAAAAGCTCTCTGTCATCACTAGCGTTTCAAGTGCTGAAACGTTGGAAAACGCTTAAATCATCTCACTGCGCATGCATAGAGCGTGATAAAACCTCACTGAGATGATACTCTCGTGCTCTTTTGGCACGATCATTTTATTAGCAAAAAAATCTCAACACTTACTGTTCATATTTTCTAATACCTCCAGTTTCAAATTCATCCACTTGGGAGAGTGTCTTCAAACAGCTCAACTTTCACAGGACGAAAACGCTGGACAAACATGGAGAAAAAGATGCATTTTCAAATGGTTCATAATAAAAGCACTTGTTTGAAATCCATTTTGTGTTACTCAGATCCTGGGTCAGACGTAACAACCCAGTGTTTGGGTAGTTTTTGTGTAACTCAGATCCTGGGTCAGACGTAACAACCCAGTGTTTGGGTAGTTTTTGTGTTACTCAGATCCTGGGTCAGACGTAACAACCCAGTGTTTGGGTAGTTTTTGTGTTACTCAGATCCTGGGTCAGACGTAACAACCCAGTGTTTGGGTAGTTTTTGTGTAACTCAGATCCTGGGTCAGACGTAACAACCCAGTGTTTGGGTAGTTTTTGTGTTACTCAGATCCTGGGTCAGACGTAACAACCCAGTGTTTGGGTAGTTTTTGTGTTACTCAGATCCTGGGTCAGACGTAACAACCCAGTGTTTGGGTAGTTTTTGTGTTACTCAGATCCTGGGTCAGACGTAACAACCCAGTGTTTGGGTAGTTTTTGTGTAACTCAGATCCTGGGTCAGACGTAACAACCCAGTGTTTGGGTAGTTTTTTGTGTAACTCAGATCCTGGGTCAGACGTAACAACCCAGTGTTTGGGTAGTTTTTGAGTTACACAGATCCTGGGTCAGACGTAACAACCCAGTGTTTGAGTAGTTTTTGTGTTACTCAGATCCTGGGTCAGACGTAACAACCCAGTGTTTGGGTAGTTTTTGTGTTACTCAGATCCTGGGTCAGACGTAACAACCCAGTGTTTGGGTAGTTTTTGTGTTACTCAGATCCTGGGTCAGACGTAACAACCCAGTGTTTGGGTAGTTTTTGTGTTACTCAGATCCTGGGTCAGACGTAACAACCCAGCGTTTGGGTAGTTTTTGTGTTACTCAGATCCTGGGTCAGACGTAACAACCCAGCGTTTGGGTAGTTTTTGTGTAACTCAGATCCTGGGTCAGACGTAACAACCCAGTGTTTGGGTAGTTTTTGTGTAACTCAGATCCTGGGTCAGACGTAACAACCCAGTGTTTGTGTCACTCAGATCCTGGGTCAGACGTAACAACCCAGTGTTTGGGTAGTTTTTGTGTAACTCAGATCCTGGGTCAGACGTAACAACCCAGTGTTTGGGTAGTTTTTGTGTTACTCAGATCCTGGGTCAGACGTAACAACCCAGTGTTTGGGTAGTTTTTGTGTAACTCAGATCCTGGGTCAGACGTAACAACCCAGTGTTTGGGTAGTTTTTGTGTAACTCAGATCCTGGGTCAGACGTAACAACCCAGTGTTTGGGTAGTTTTTTGTGTTACTCAGATCCTGGGTCAGACGTAACAACCCAGTGTTTGAGTAGTTTTTGTGTTACTCAGATCCTGGGTCAGACGTAACAACCCAGTGTTTGGGTAGTTTTTGTGTTACACAGATCCTGGGTCAGACGTAACAACCCAGTGTTTGGGTAGTTTTTGTGTAACTCAGATCCTGGGTCAGACGTAACAACCCAGTGTTTGGGTAGTTTTTGTGTAACTCAGATCCTGGGTCAGACGTAACAACCCAGTGTTTGGGTAGTTTTTGTGTTACTCAGATCCTGGGTCAGACGTAACAACCCAGTGTTTGGGTAGTTTTTGTGTTACTCAGATCCTGGGTCAGACGTAACAACCCAGTGTTTGGGTAGTTTTTGTGTTACTCAGATCCTGGGTCAGACGTAACAACCCAGCGTTTGGGTAGTTTTTGTGTTACTCAGATCCTGGGTCAGACGTAACAACCCAGCGTTTGGGTAGTTTTTGTGTAACTCAGATCCTGGGTCAGACGTAACAACCCAGTGTTTGGGTAGTTTTTGTGTAACTCAGATCCTGGGTCAGACGTAACAACCCAGTGTTTGTGTCACTCAGATCCTGGGTCAGACGTAACAACCCAGTGTTTGGGTAGTTTTTGTGTAACTCAGATCCTGGGTCAGACGTAACAACCCAGTGTTTGGGTAGTTTTTGTGTTACTCAGATCCTGGGTCAGACGTAACAACCCAGTGTTTGGGTAGTTTTTGTGTAACTCAGATCCTGGGTCAGACGTAACAACCCAGTGTTTGGGTAGTTTTTGTGTAACTCAGATCCTGGGTCAGACGTAACAACCCAGTGTTTGGGTAGTTTTTGTGTTACTCAGATCCTGGGTCAGACGTAACAACCCAGTGTTTGAGTAGTTTTTGTGTTACTCAGATCCTGGGTCAGACGTAACAACCCAGTGTTTGGGTAGTTTTTGTGTTACACAGATCCTGGGTCAGACGTAACAACCCAGTGTTTGGGTAGTTTTTGTGTAACTCAGATCCTGGGTCAGACGTAACAACCCAGTGTTTGGGTAGTTTTTGTGTAACTCAGATCCTGGGTCAGACGTAACAACCCAGTGTTTGGGTAGTTTTTGTGTTACTCAGATCCTGGGTCAGACGTAACAACCCAGTGTTTGGGTAGTTTTTGTGTAACTCAGATCCTGGGTCAGACGTAACAACCCAGTGTTTGGGTAGTTTTTGTGTTACTCAGATCCTGGGTCAGACGTAACAACCCAGTGTTTGGGTAGTTTTTGTGTTACTCAGATCCTGGGTCAGACGTAACAACCCAGTGTTTGGGTAGTTTTTTGTGTAACTCAGATCCTGGGTCAGACGTAACAACCCAGTGTTTGGGTAGTTTTTGTGTTACTCAGATCCTGGTCAGACGTAACAACCCAGTGTTTGGGTAGTTTTTGTGTTACTCAGATCCTGGGTCAGACGTAACAACCCAGTGTTTGGGTAGTTTTTGTGTTACTCAGATCCTGGGTCAGACGTAACAACCCAGTGTTTGGGTAGTTTTTGTGTAACTCAGATCCTGGGTCAGACGTAACAACCCAGTGTTTGGGTAGTTTTTGTGTAACTCAGATCCTGGGTCAGACGTAACAACCCAGTGTTTGGGTAGTTTTTGAGTTACACAGATCCTGGGTCAGACGTAACAACCCAGTGTTTGAGTAGTTTTTGTGTTACTCAGATCCTGGGTCAGACGTAACAACCCAGTGTTTGGGTAGTTTTTGTGTTACTCAGATCCTGGGTCAGACGTAACAACCCAGTGTTTGGGTAGTTTTTGTGTTACTCAGATCCTGGGTCAGACGTAACAACCCAGTGTTTGGGTAGTTTTTGTGTTACTCAGATCCTGGGTCAGACGTAACAACCCAGCGTTTGGGTAGTTTTTGTGTTACTCAGATCCTGGGTCAGACGTAACAACCCAGCGTTTGGGTAGTTTTTGTGTAACTCAGATCCTGGGTCAGACGTAACAACCCAGTGTTTGGGTAGTTTTTGTGTAACTCAGATCCTGGGTCAGACGTAACAACCCAGTGTTTGTGTCACTCAGATCCTGGGTCAGACGTAACAACCCAGTGTTTGGGTAGTTTTTGTGTAACTCAGATCCTGGGTCAGACGTAACAACCCAGTGTTTGGGTAGTTTTTGTGTTACTCAGATCCTGGGTCAGACGTAACAACCCAGTGTTTGGGTAGTTTTTGTGTAACTCAGATCCTGGGTCAGACGTAACAACCCAGTGTTTGGGTAGTTTTTGTGTAACTCAGATCCTGGGTCAGACGTAACAACCCAGTGTTTGGGTAGTTTTTGTGTTACTCAGATCCTGGGTCAGACGTAACAACCCAGTGTTTGAGTAGTTTTTGTGTTACTCAGATCCTGGGTCAGACGTAACAACCCAGTGTTTGGGTAGTTTTTGTGTTACACAGATCCTGGGTCAGACGTAACAACCCAGTGTTTGGGTAGTTTTTGTGTAACTCAGATCCTGGGTCAGACGTAACAACCCAGTGTTTGGGTAGTTTTTGTGTAACTCAGATCCTGGGTCAGACGTAACAACCCAGTGTTTGGGTAGTTTTTGTGTTACTCAGATCCTGGGTCAGACGTAACAACCCAGTGTTTGGGTAGTTTTTGTGTTACTCAGATCCTGGGTCAGACGTAACAACCCAGTGTTTGGGTAGTTTTTGTGTTACTCAGATCCTGGGTCAGACGTAACAACCCAGCGTTTGGGTAGTTTTTGTGTTACTCAGATCCTGGGTCAGACGTAACAACCCAGCGTTTGGGTAGTTTTTGTGTAACTCAGATCCTGGGTCAGACGTAACAACCCAGTGTTTGGGTAGTTTTTGTGTAACTCAGATCCTGGGTCAGACGTAACAACCCAGTGTTTGTGTCACTCAGATCCTGGGTCAGACGTAACAACCCAGTGTTTGGGTAGTTTTTGTGTAACTCAGATCCTGGGTCAGACGTAACAACCCAGTGTTTGGGTAGTTTTTGTGTTACTCAGATCCTGGGTCAGACGTAACAACCCAGTGTTTGGGTAGTTTTTGTGTAACTCAGATCCTGGGTCAGACGTAACAACCCAGTGTTTGGGTAGTTTTTGTGTAACTCAGATCCTGGGTCAGACGTAACAACCCAGTGTTTGGGTAGTTTTTGTGTTACTCAGATCCTGGGTCAGACGTAACAACCCAGTGTTTGAGTAGTTTTTGTGTTACTCAGATCCTGGGTCAGACGTAACAACCCAGTGTTTGGGTAGTTTTTGTGTTACACAGATCCTGGGTCAGACGTAACAACCCAGTGTTTGGGTAGTTTTTGTGTAACTCAGATCCTGGGTCAGACGTAACAACCCAGTGTTTGGGTAGTTTTTGTGTAACTCAGATCCTGGGTCAGACGTAACAACCCAGTGTTTGGGTAGTTTTTGTGTTACTCAGATCCTGGGTCAGACGTAACAACCCAGTGTTTGGGTAGTTTTTTGTGTTACTCAGATCCTGGGTCAGACGTAACAACCCAGTGTTTGGGTAGTTTTTGTGTTACTCAGATCCTGGGTCAGACGTAACAACCCAGTGTTTGGGTAGTTTTTGTGTTACTCAGATCCTGGGTCAGACGTAACAACCCAGTGTTTGGGTAGTTTTTGTGTAACTCAGATCCTGGGTCAGACGTAACAACCCAGTGTTTGGGTAGTTTTTGTGTAACTCAGATCCTGGGTCAGACGTAACAACCCAGTGTTTGGGTAGTTTTTGAGTTACACAGATCCTGGGTCAGACGTAACAACCCAGTGTTTGGGTAGTTTTTGTGTTACTCAGATCCTGGGTCAGACGTAACAACCCAGTGTTTGGGTAGTTTTTGTGTTACTCAGATCCTGGGTCAGACGTAACAACCCAGTGTTTGGGTAGTTTTTGTGTAACTCAGATCCTGGGTCAGACGTAACAACCCAGTGTTTGGGTAGTTTTTGTGTAACTCAGATCCTGGGTCAGACGTAACAACCCAGTGTTTGGGTAGTTTTTGAGTTACACAGATCCTGGGTCAGACGTAACAACCCAGTGTTTGGGTAGTTTTTGTGTTACTCAGATCCTGGGTCAGACGTAACAACCCAGTGTTTGTGTAGTTTTTGTGTTTTAATTTTATGCAAAGCAACATACAGGAATGCCATGCGAGTCAAACCAGTGGTTGTGTGGAGTATTTAAAAAAATGTAAAGGATTTAAATGAATCCGTAAACATTCATTCATGTATGAAGTTAAAAAAAAAAAAAAGTACAATAAGTAGCTAGTATTATAGTAAAAATGAATCAACCCATTATGCTGGGTTAAATAAACAATCCAATTTGCTGGGTAAAATTAACCCAACATGTGTTCTGTACCCACGAACTGGGTAAATATAGGACAGCGCACATGTTTTTTAAAGTATATGTTTTATTCAAATCAGGTTTACTCTGTTCTTCACCAAGGCCACTTACTTTTAAATTTCTCAGGAGAAGTAGATGAATTTGTGCCGCCACTAACATGATCTTTAAATCACAAAATACATATTTGAGAATCAACATACAGGTTTTGTGTTAGTCATAAAGCAATATCGTGGCAGTGGTGTGTCCAAATGGAAACAACAAGGTGATGCATACTAAAATACTTAAGCTAGAACACTTAAGGGTTAATTGGACACATATCGGCCGATATGATTATCTTAAAACAGCCAAATTCCACCACGTTTATTGCTCTATCACTAGTTTACATAACCGTTCATGTGTTGTTATGAAAGAGCAGTTGTGTTTTGCATGCATAACATGAGCGGGTCACAAAAAAGGCGCTTGGTTGTGATGTGGTGAGCGCGACTTCAAAACCAGCGTGAAACACCAGATCGAGTAAAATGACAGAGGCGCATCCCTCTAATCAAGCACAATTAGCTTATGCGCCGCTGCAGAAAAACACAAGACTTATTTACCATTTCAGCCTGGATTGAGTCGACGCAGATCAGCGCTCGTCTCCTCCATCTGGGATCAATTCATCACTGTTAACTTTAATGACAAAAGAGGGTGTTTATCTAGTGCGCTATCTGTAGCAGGCCAACAGGGAGAGCATACGAGAGTGGCATCCTTGACTCATCTCGCAGGGACAATGAAGTCTGGCGTGGCAATAAAAACCCAGTGACCACATGCAAGAAAAACAGAGCTGCCACAACTCAACAAAGCCCGAGTGCAGCAAAACAATCCTCGAGCTGCTAATACGCTCACAGATGGCTGGTCCGCAAGTGCCAGAGCTGGTAAAAACTAGTGTAATACAAACACAAGCGCATGTGCTTTCAGTTTACGTGGAGGAATAGCATGTGACAAACTCCCGAAATAGGAAAACACGGAGAACAAAGAAACGACACCTAATTAGCTGCATGTCAGCCTGCAGTTGGACTGTCAAGTAGAACGACGGGATAAATAGAGAGAGAGAATCGGCGAATGCGATAAAAACAACAGCGCGAACAGATGCAGAAACAATCACGACAACGACAATATTTCATTAAAACTTCACTATAAGGTTACAACAACGTGAACAACGGCATTTATATATCTGATAGGGACGGACCGATACGAACATTTTGGCTGATAACCGATAATTCTTTTTATTTGAAAGCCGATAACCGATATATTGGCCAAGATATGTGAAAAATATGTCATTTTTGAGATCAAGCAATTCAAAACCATCTTGGTGGACAGTGGACATCTAAAGGAAAAATAATCAATGACTTATCGGCTTTAATATATTGGCCACATTTTCTTAACGGGCCGATAACGATGACATTAAAGTGAAAATATATCGGCTGATACCGATAATGTGGCCGATTTAATTTCAAACTTTCCCCTCACATTATACAAATCTAAACTTATATCAACAATAACATTAAAAACGAAAATATATCGGCTGATACCGATATTGTAGCCGATATATTGAATTCATATTAATTTCAAACTTTACTATTCCATTATACAAATCTAAACTTATATCAACAATAACATTAAAAACGAAAATATATCGGCTGATACCGATATTGTAGCCGATATATTGAATTTATGTTAATTTCAAACTTTACTATTACATGATACAAATCTAAACTTATATCAACAATAAGAATAAGATTAAAAAAGAAAATATATCGGCTGGTACCGATATTGTGGCCGATATATTGAATTCATATTAATTTCAAACTTTACCATCACATGATACAAATCTAAACTTATATCAACAATAAGAATAAGATTAAAAAAGAAAATATATCGGCTGATACCAATATTGTGGCCGATATATTGAATTCATATTAATTTCAAACTTTACCATCACATGATACAAATCTAAACTTATATCAACAATAAGAATAAGATTAAAAAAGAAAATATATCGGCCGATACCGATATTGTGGCCGATTTATTGAATTTGTGTTAATTTCAAACTTTACTATTACATTACACAAATCTAAACTTATATCAACAATAAGAATAACATTAAAAACAAAAATATATTGGCCGATACCGATACCGTGGCCGATATATCGCGCATCCCTAATCTTAGTTCATGTTAATTTCAAACTCTACTATCACATTATACAGATCTAAACTTATATCAACAATAAGAATAAGATTAAAAAAGAAAATATATCGGCCGATACCGATATTGTGGCCGATTTATTGAATTCATGTTAATTTCAACATTTACTATTACATTAAAATCAAAACTTGTGTCTGTATTGACCTGGGCTAACATGAACTAACAGTGTATTTTTAAGAACTAATGTTAACAAAAATGAATAAATACTGCAACAAACGCATTGCTCATTGTTAATGTTAATTAACAATGCGAATTGCAAAATGTTTCCGTTAAAAATCATATAAAATACACGTTCCTTGTCTTACTGTGATTGATTTCCTCAGTGCGCAATAATTCAAAGCAATTTCTAAAATTCATTTCCAAAAACGTGTGTACTTTGGTAGTAAATTAAAAAATAAAACCCAAAATATTTTTCATCCACATCTAATCTACCCTGACTGAAGATAATGTAACACCGAGAAAGATAACTATAAAAATAACTATATTAGCATTTTGTTTATAATAAACGAGCACTGCAGTTTTATCGCCTGCTGCTTCAAATGCTCCAGCTCTTTAAAATCATATGGATTATGATTGGCTGTTTTTATTGTTCATCATCGTCTCAGAAAAAAGGGGCGGGGCTACCAATCACTCGCATGAGATCGACTAATAGCAAACCACAACTATCCAATCAACTCCCGAAGGCCAGAATCAAGTCCCGCTTTACATTGTTTCCCTCGTCACAAACGAGAAGACAATCTCAACTTCCGTTTCATGCCGAATTTAAAGGGATAGTTCACCCAAAAGTGAAAGTTCTCCCATGATTTGATCTGAGATATATGTAAAAATATCCTGACTCTTCCAAGCTTTATAAAGGGGGGGGATGAGATTTTGAAGCCCAAAAAAGGTGCATCCATCCATCATACATATAATCCGCACGACTCCATAGGGTTAATAAAGACCTTCTGAAGAGAAGCGACGGGTTTCTTGTAAGAAAAATATCAATATTCATAACTTTATTAACTAAAATAACTAGTGCAGTTCAAACAAATATATTATAATCGAAATCCTCCGACATTTCTCATTTCAAGCTCCATCCTCAGCGCTCTGTTCATCACGCGTCGGGTCAACAGTAACTCTTCCGCCACAAATCAATGCGTATGTCTGGTGATTATAGTTCATAAAGTTATTTTTCTTACAAAAAAAAAAAACAACACTTCTCTTCAGAAGGAGTTGTACGGATTATATTTGAGATGGATGGATGCACTTTTTCGGGGGGCTTCAAAAACTCTCCTCCCATTATAAAGCTCGAAAGAGGATATTTCAACGATTCATTTCAGGAGGGACAGTCGACTTGCTGGTAGTCCCTCGAACAGCCTCGGGGAGACAGTGAGTTTGCAGCATGCCCGGACATAAACGCATGCAATCATCTCCTGAGAGGTAGCCGCATGACTCAATAGAAACTTCATCGGCTACAATGCACTAGACTGTTCCATTTCTCCAGGGAAGAGGCCCGCAACAAAAGAGCATTGATGCAAAGAGCTGACAAAGGTCCGTCATGTGCGATTTTGCAGGGCGAGATGCAGACGTTAGCGAGGCTGGAACAACAAGCGCGCTCTGTGGCCAGACATCTGCTCCGCATTAGAGCGGCGCTTACTAACAGAGTGCTAGCATGTCACACCAGCGCTCCTCAATCGATGCTGCCGAGCCGAGAGCCAGCGCCGGAGAAGTGCTGAGGACGGGGAATGATCTGGACTTTACAACACTGCACATCCAGGACAATTATAGGCTCTCCGACAAATCCCGGCAAATCACTCGAACGGAAAAGCTCACGCAGGTTTCTCGCGCTGCCGCGTTTAATAAACGCAACTGCGGAAAGAGATTTTCATTTATTTTTTATTAGCGGCACGCATCGTTATTAATATTCCTCATGCTTTATTAGACGCATAACTCGTACTATGCTTCAAATCACGCTTCTTGAATGGAAGAGGTGTGTTATTACTTTTCAAAGTGACGGACAAGGCCTGTGGAAATTAAATTAATACAGCTTATGTGACTCCACGGGCACTTTACAGTGAATAACGTTTTTCTAGTGATGCCGAACTCTGTTTACATCAGCTTGCGTTTCTGCTGATAGACGCAAGATTGGCCGAACACGACGTTTGTGTGCGTGTCCCTTTAAATGCAAATGAGCAGCCGCTCCAGAAGAGGGCGGAGCTTTAACGGCTCGACAACAACAAAGCTGGAGAATCTCACGCAGACGGTGTTCATCCTTACATTGTTCATGTTCATCTTTTATTTCAATATTTAATCCAATTTAAATCCAAACAGCAACTTTCTTTTTTTTTTTCAGTTGTCATCACCTTTTTTGGTTCAGTTTGTTTTGATTTTAATGAAATTTAGTTTTAGTCTTTCTTCTTTCAAGTGGATATTTGGTGCATCAAAGCGCTTCTTATTTCACATGTGAAAGAAGTGTTTCTTAAAGGCACAGGCTCACTTAATTTTAAGGGTCAGAACAACTGAATTTGAACTTTTAAAGGGGACTTGTAATTCCACTTTAACAAGTTTCCCCCACTTTATTATCGCTTCTCATATAATTTGGGCGTGAGCAAAAACACGGCGTTTTTGTGCGTGTCCCTTTAAATGCAAATGAGCTGCTGCTCCAGAAGAGGGCGGAGCTTCAACAGCTCAACAACAACAACAAAGCTGGAGAATCTCACGCAGACAAAATGAGGAAAGTGTTCAAACGGATGGAGACGTTTCTGAACGGTTCGTGGATAAATTGATGTCGATCGACTCGTCACTAGCGTGTGTCGTCACGTTCGTCTTTTGCGTTGAATCGACCCTCGTTTGTGAAGCGGTCCGGCGTAAAACGAACGACACTTGACGACAACAACTCTAAAGCGGCCCGACATGGCCCCCCCCTTTGTTGTGCGTCCTGGGGGCGGGGTTTATGCAAATCTTAGGGTTTGTGATGTCACTAACCCCGGAAGAAGCTCGTCGTTGTAGTCCTTAAAAAGCGATTTCTGTAAAAGCAAATATCTCCCTTTTCATTGAACTTTGAGCGCCGTAACATTACACACCAACTGAAGTGAATCTTTTCTCGAACCTAAAGTCTCAGAATACGGAAATACTAGAGAGGTCAGACAAACATGGTCTAAATACATAAGCACACACAAAGGAGCATCAAAACAAACCCCTGACGTGACATCACAGACACACGAGAGGAGAAATAAACAAAAGCGCTGTGTCCAACCCCTCCATTTGGAGTGCGGGCAGGCCGGTTCCTCTCTGACCCCGACTGCGAGCGGCTCTCGCTAGGCCTGAGTGCGTCTCTATGGCGCTGAGAGACTGACCCGCTGCATAATTAGAGCCCAGAGCTTAACCGCAGGGTAAACATAATGAAGCTGAGCTGTCCCAGACACATACGGCTCTGCCATGCAACCCTCCCTCTGTCCCTCTCTTTTCTTCTCTCTTTTCAGATGACCCCTCAGCCTATTAGAAACTCCACCAGGGCTATTAGTCTGAGTCTTAAACAGAAGTGGGCGGTTTAGGGGGGTTGGGATGAACTCTGCTCCTCCTGAGTCTTCGGAGGTACCGCTGTCACGCACACACACACACACACACACAGCGCTGTAATGTTAGGACGGCTTGTTGTGAGTCACTAAATGCATCTCACATGCGAATGAACCTCACAGCTGCTCTTATACTTTGCTTCAAGAGTTTCGCGCTTTCTTAACATCCGAAATAGCCAAAATGATAAACCTGCTGTACTTCCAAGGCGGCCTTAAAATGCTTAAGAGAAAACAGGCACTAAAAGTGCGACAAAACGACTAAAAATCAAGACATTTCTTACTTTAAGTCAGATTTTCTTCTTTTAAGAAATGCTGTGTTAAAAACAACCCAAGTTGGGTTGAAAATGGACAAACCCAGCGATTGGGTTGTTATGACGCAGTGGTTGGGTTACATGTTTGTGGTTAGTTTTATTTAACTCAACAATTGTGTAAAACGGCTTAAAATGAACCCAAAATATGTTGAAAATGAACATTTATTAAATATTTTTATTTAATGCGTTTCGTTTAATGAGTAATATTTAAACAGTAAACATTTATTAAATCGTTTATTAATGAATGTTCACCTTTTGTTGCCGCTACACTCTAAAAAACACTGGGTTACAACAACCCAAGTTGGGTTGAAAATGGACAAACCGAGTGATTGGGTTATTTTGACCAACTTGCTGGGCAGTTTTATTTAACTCGACAATTGTGTAAAACGGCTTAAAATGAACCCAAAACATGTTGGAAATTAAAAATCAAGACATAATTACTAAACATATTAATAAATGATCCGTTCCAACATATTTTGGGTTCGTTTTAAGCGAGCCACACAGTAACTTTCAAACAACAGTTGAGTTATATAAATCTATTCAGAAGGTTGGGTCAAACTTTCAACCCAACTTGGGTTGTTTTTAAACAAGCATTTTTAGCCATTATAATGAGAACCATCTTTTTCAGCCAAAAAATGAATTGTTTTGAAAAGCTTAACAATTTCAATACTTTATCAAAAAAGTCATTCTAAAAATGATTCTAGTGTCCGACCACCTGACGGGGCTCCAGGGCGTGTCTGGAGAAGCAGGCAAACATGACAAATCCAGCAACAATGAATCACTCCCGCAACTGATGAATCAAGTGCGCTTGTTTACAGTAAACGAGTCATGCGATCGCTCTGGAAGGATCAC
This sequence comes from Opsariichthys bidens, assembly GCA_037194245.1. Classification (NCBI taxonomy): domain Eukaryota; kingdom Metazoa; phylum Chordata; class Actinopteri; order Cypriniformes; family Xenocyprididae; genus Opsariichthys; species Opsariichthys bidens. The sequence continues at coordinate 33,397,945 of CM074279.1, forward strand.
AGTAAAAAACCCAGAGTTAAATCAACTCTGCTCAGATAACATTTGGTCCCTCTCTAAATTGTGTTAAAGTCACACTGAACTAGTGTTAAAGAAACACTCTTCAGAGATTGAATCAGTTGATTTCATCTAAGACTGTGGCTGAGGTCAGTTGTAGTTCTTGTGTTTCTCTTTTCTTCAGTGATTCTGCTTGTTAACAGCAGGCGTTCATCATTAATGTTCACTCATCGCTTAATTAATTGCTTAATGATCTCATTAACTTCAACTCTGCTTCAATGTTACTTTAACACTATTTAGAGCGGGACCAAATGTTATCAGGGGTTTTTGCTGAGATGAAGCTCGTTGTAGTTGTAGTCCTTAAAAAGTGATTTCTGTAAAAGAGATTTGAGCGTCGTAACTTAGCAGATGTTGTTTCAGCTCAAAGAGAAATCATAATCAAGCACACGGTTCAAAAAAGTCCCAAACATTTGAATGGTATACTGTATAAAAAAGTAGTAGCACACCTCCCTATTGTTAGACTTTAGTACAAATAAACCCAAAGTATGAGCAATAAATAGTTACTGTTGCCTTAACAAACACCAGCAATAAATGTGGCGTTGAGCTGTTTATGAGCGTGTCTGGACTCTTGCCTACAGGTATATCTTTCAAGAGCTCTTGCTCACTAAACAATGACTAAGGTAATTTTACGCAGCAATAATCGCTGGAGTAGATAAGGTTTTCTTTGCATACTGACGGCATCAATCAAAACTCGACTAATTCTCCCGGGGTCATGCCAACTTAATCTCCTCAAAGACGTTTCTGTGAGATCTGCAGCAAGCCAAGTTGAGAGCATAAGGTCTGACTCACCATAATAAACACAAATACTACCAGACAGAACCTCGTCCAACTGGACGGCTGCCCGAACAGGAAGCGTGACGCCGTATTGGAGTCAAAGAGGTGAAAGGCAATAACTCTCCAGCGGAGGTATCAATTATCTCAGATTTATCCTCTGCGAAAACAGAATCTTATCACAACCGGTCACGTCACCAAACAGAGAAAACGTGTTTGCATGTTCATATAGATAATCGAAGATGGACATTCTGTACTCGCACGGCGACATTTGCATAAGGAATGCGACCTATAACGTCGCAACGCTTCGACCGCATGGACATTCATTTCATATCTACGCCTTATCTATATTACACCGATGCGTCGTTACAACATTGTGAATGTTAAAGTGGATATCACATTTACTGTCGGTCAGTAAGTGTAGGTTTTACTCAAGTTGGTCACCCAAAATGAGACAAAAGTGGGACTTCCAAAGCCTCCAGATTGTGTATGTGAGATTTTAGCTCCAAATACGCTATAGATCGTTTTTTTTTTTTTATAGCATGTTAAAATGCTATAGTGTGTGTCACTTTAAATTCAAATGAGCTCCCGCCCCCTTTCCAGAAGAGGGCGGAGCTTCCAGAGCTCATGCTCTGGCAAACCCACAACAACAAAACAGGACAATCTCACGCACTGAAAATGTCGGTTCGAACCCGGAGTCCACAGAGAATACGAGATAGTTGAACTATGGCAGGGGTTTTCAAAGTCTAAGACAGTGGGCCTCCCTTTTGACACAACTTACCCGATGCGCCCCCCCCCCCCCCCCCCCCCCCCCCCCACGCACACAAAGACCGTTAACTCACTTTTATAATTGTGTCAACATGTCACCTCAACACGCTTGGTATCTTGACCAAAATATCTTGACACATAAAGGTCGTGGTTCATCAGCTGGTCCTGTCCACGTAAATCCAAAACCATCATATCGTCGTCTTTTGGGTTTAAGCCCAGAAGTTGAAGACTTTGAATCGAGTGGTCTCAGAAACATTAATAGGCATGTTTTGGCGGGCTTGCAAAACAGCAGCGAATTCACAGCTAGGGCGAAAAATGAGTCTCATATTTAAAATAAAAACATTTAAATATAACAAAAAACACATGTAATAATTAAGCTAAATAATTATATTTTTTCCCCCGCGCCTCCCCTGACATGTTGTGGCGCCCCACGCTTTGAAAACCGCTGAATTATAGTTATAACTTATGTTGGTATCATGCTTTTTTCCACTATTAGTACAAGCCTGTTGTAGTAGACTCCGTCTGACACAACTTTACTGACACAAACGTCTGTTTTAACTCAAGAAGCGTGCTTTAAAGTCCCATCCATCAACTCTATTATCAACAATATTTATAACAAAACACCAGGATTGACTGGGTTCGATTAAGAGATGTAGAATTACTATATCGTACTATTAAACATCGAATGCATTAGTAATACGCATGCTAAAAAGCTTCGAGTGAGAATTGAGCCCTAAAATAAACCAGTAAATGCATCAAAGAAGTTTAGACGTTTGTATTCAAAACAGGATAATTAATTTCGCCATGCATGCAACGTTTAATGAGTTTAGTTTGTGTAACGGCAAATTGAGACTTTTTAAGAGCTGCAGAAGGCGATGAACTCGAGAAACACTAAATCAGCTTTGATCCTCGACGGAGAACCTTGATTTCTTGAGTGATGCAACCTTAAGAAACAGAAGTTATTCAAATAAAGCGGTGCAGTAAACACTTCCCTCATTAGGGCCCTGATCTGCAGAGACCTCTCAGCAACACCTGATCGAAACTCTGATATGAGCTTCCAAACGCAAACCGGCTCCCCTGGACGGCCGTTGCTCGAGCGAGTGAAAACATTTCATCAGCGTCGCTTGATCACCTGAACGTTTCTCACCCCTTGACAGTACAGGCGGTTGAACTCGTCTCCGATGCGCCGCAGCTCCTGAGCGACCGCCATCTCCGGCCGCGCGGCTCCGACGGGTGCTGCCATCTGCGCGGGCTGCTGGCTACGTTCGGCGCGCCATCCCTCTGAGGAAGACAACGAAAGTCGAGTTTAAGACGCTCGAATAACACCATCAGTTTTTCTTCTCTGGGTTAAAAACAACCCAGGTTGGGTTGAGCATGTGGGTTAGATGTTTGATCAACCTGGAGCTTAAGCTTCCTTAAAATGAACCCAAAAAGTTTAATGACAAACAGGCATTAAAAGCGATATAAACAAGTAGAAATCAAGACATTCAAAAAAATGTTGGGTTAAAAATGAACCCAAAATAGGTTGGAAATTAAAATTCATCAATAAGTTTAATGACAAACAGGCATTAAAAGAGACATAAACAAGTAGAAATCAAGACTTAGAAATAACCCAACTTGGGTTGAACATGTGGGTTAGATGTTTGATCGACCTGTTGTGAAACTATGACTGTCTAGCTTCCTTAAAACGAACCCAAAATAGGTTGGAAATTAAAATTCATGAATAAGTTTAATGACAAACAGGCATTAAAAGAGACATAAACAAGTAGAAATCAAGACATTCAAAAAAATGTTGTGTTAAAAATAACCCAACTTGGGTTGAAAACGAACCCAAAATAGGTTGGGAATTAAAATTCATGAATAAGTTTAATGACAAACAGGCATTAAAAGAGACATAAACAAGTGGACATTCAAAAAATGCTTGTTAAAAATAACCCAACTTGGGTTGAAAATGGACAAACCTAAAAAGCAATTGGGTTGTTTTAACCCAGCGGTTGGGTTAAATGTTTGCCCAACATGTGAGTAGTTTTATTGAACTCAACTGTTGTTTAAAAACGACTATTTTTCTTGCTTAAAACGAACCCAAAATAGGTTGGGAATTAAAATTCATGAATAAGTTTAAAGACAAACAGGCATTAAAAGAGACATAAACAAGTAGAAATCAAGACTTAAAAATAACCCAACTTGGGTTGAACATGTGGGTTAGATGTTTGATCGACCTGTTGTGAAACTATGACTGTCTAGCTTCCTTAAAACGAACCCAAAATAGGTTGGGAATTAAAAATTCATGAATAAGTTTAATGACAAACAGGCATTAAAAGAGACATAAACAAGTGGACATTCAAAAAATGCTGTTAAAAATAACCCAACTTGGGTTGAAAATGGACAAACCTAAAAAGCAATTTAAAAGAGACACAAACAAGTAGAAATCAAGACCTTCAAAAAATGTTGTGTTAAAAAAATGAAAATGAACCCAAAATATGTTGGAAATGAACACTTATGAATATGTTCAATGAATGAACATGTATTAACAAGCTTAATGAATAATAATTAAACAAGTATTTATGAACACATGTTCACCTTTTGATTATTGCTGTTGTAATAATAAGTGTCTGATTTCCAGCCTAGTTTGGGTCCATTTTAAGTAATATTTTTAAACTAGTCGAGTTAAATAAAACTACCCAGCAGGTTGGGTCAAACATTTAACCCAACCGCTGGGTTAAAACAACCCAATCGCTAAGTTTCAACCCAACCCTTTTTAAAACTACAATAATACAATAATCCCTTTTGTCCAGAATAACGCTAGGTCTAACACAGATGCATGTGTTTTGTTTTGTGCAACACAATATGACTGATTCGTGCAATTTCAAAGTTAGTGCATTTGGTTAAAGATCACAAAAACAAATGTAAAGCACGGTTGAAGGTCCGGTAAATGAGCTTAATTTCACAGAAAGCGAACGCTGGAATCTCTTGTGTAACGCACCGCATGCTCTGATGCAAACAACCGCCTCTGAAACCTCCGCTTTGGTTTTTCCACGGCCATTAAACACTCGCCGACGGCGTTAAATCGACACCTGTCAGTGGTGAGACGGTCGCTGAGGTTATTACGAGGCTAATATCACCCGAATTCTGGCTGAACTCAGATCGATCTTCCGCTATGACTCAAGCGAGAAGCCGTTTGACTGTTATTTCTCATGCTCGATCATATTAGGACCATTGGATGCTCATTTCCCTTCACAACTCCGCCAGACAACATCTCAAATATCACTTCGAGTTTTACTCAACGCTTTCTCACATTCTCGTGCCTCGAATACTCTCAAACAAGGACAAAATTGTGTCTAAAGTTCAGCGTGCTCTGGTTTTGTTTATCACTGCATCTTTGTTTGTCTCTGGACACGTCTGACCCATAAGAGGTCCATCAAGTTCCTACGTGCAAATTCAAGACCTTGTGCCCAGCGCCGGAGCGAGCAACAGATGAGAGTCCTGATAAGTTATTGTTGTTTCTCTTCGCCATTAAGAGTGGCTGCAGGAAGACAATTATCGCCATCTCATATCTCCTGCTCTCAATAGGGACAACGGAGATGGTTGGATCTCGTGTCTAGCCTTCACAAAAGACGGGCTGGTCTATTTTGACTGCGCGCACTGAGGCTGCCTTCTTGAGGCCTCGTTGACAGGGAAGGTAAACAAGAAGACAACGGGCAAATCAGCTCAAGGGTCACACGCTGTGGTCATGTGTCTCAGGTGCATCGGGTTTGCAAGATGTTGTGAAGGGATCCGGGCGAAAAAAAAGGGCCTTAGGGTGTAGTTCGGTTCACAAAAAACAAGAACAGAACACATAGTCCTGGTCCGCTCAGCGTTCACTCTGGCATTTCTAACAGCGAACCTGAAGTGACCGAACCGAAGGCGTAGGGATTCGGTCACCACCTGATTGGTCGCTTTTATGACGTATATTACGTACTTACCGAACACTCAAAACAACGCTGTGTTCTGGATTAAACGCCATCGTTTTATGCTTTATTTTGACCAGCTCACGAAGATCCAAAATATTGATGAGGCTCTTCACCTCCTCGACTCATTTCGGATACGCCGATCTTCCCGCGTCGTCGAATCAGCTGACTCGTAGCGTCGCATCATGTGACATCACGTCCTGTTTTTGGTCCGTTCACACGTCTTTGGTCCGTGTCGCGTTCATATATCGACCAGAGTTCGTTTGGAAGCGGACCGAGACCCGTCTTTGTAGCGGTTCTGATGGCAGCGTTCACATATGAACCGCACGAACGGAGCGATCGCACCAGGGTTCGAGTGTGAACGCACCCTAAAGCACAATTTATCGGTCAGGACATTAGGAAAATATAAGCAAATGCACTCCTGCTGCTCAGAAAAGCATGAATGAAGTTTTTGGCGGAATATGGGAAGTAAAAATCTTGTTGGGTTGAAGATGGACAAACCCATGCAGCGGTTGGGTTAGATGTAGTTCTGGGTAACCCAACTATTGTTTAAAAATGACCGGCTTAAAATGAACCCAAAATACATTGGTGATTGGAGACACATAAGGCAACAGTAATAATCAAAAGGTGGACATTTATTCATAAATATTAAATAAATATTAATAAAATGTTAATTTCCAACATATTTTGGGTTGATTTTAAGCCAAAACAATAGTTGGGCTAAATAAAACTACACAGACATTTAACCCGACCCAACCACTGAGTTTAAACCCAACTTGGGTTATTATTAACCCAGCATTTTTAAAAGTGAGAGCAGTTGTAAACACAACCAATCTCACATTAAACTGGGAGACATTTTTCAACTACTCATTACAACTACTGACTCTTCTTCCGGTAAAAAGCTGAAAGTTGTGGAAGGCTCTGTGCTATTTGACTTTATCTACAGTATTTGTTCAATACTTGCTACTTTTCTGACCTATGATTTGTGATTAAAATGGTTTAGACCATTAAAAGACCACTAAATGTTGTTTTTTTGTTTGCCCAGGAGGTGCACAGGCTTCAGAATGCACTTATTTGCACCTCCTAATCCAGTGAAAAAATGTGATTTAAACAGAAAGGAAATGCAGATTATTCCTTTTAGAGAAGCAGTCGCAAAGATAAATGAGCCGACTTGGCTTTAGGCGGACATGTGCTGCTTCAAAATGAGAAGAACATGTTTTCTGGAAGAGATTCTCAAGACAAGTGCACTGCCAACAATCAAAACACTGCTTATCACTGCGCTAATGTAGAAATCTGAGCGCCAAGTTAAACATCCCGAGCACTTAAACGGATGTCATTCAAAAACAGTGAGTTGTGACTATATTAATATTTGTATGCAGCTTCACTTGTATCTCTGTCACTGTTTATTGCAAGGGTTTTTCTTAAGCTTTACACACACTATTATTCAGACTTATTCAGATAACAAGGCTAGATTTTCTTGGCAAGACTTTCTATCTTTCATTAACAATCTTAATGCTTTACATACAACCAATTTAGAAATAGGTTTTTTTTTAATAATAATAATAATAATAATAATAATTTGGCAGATGCTTTTATTCAAAAGGATTTATAAGTGAAAAATGCCCTTGGCGGGGATCGAACCCGGGTCTCTAGCGTAATAAAGGTGTGCGTTTACTCACCGAGCTAACCGAGAGTAAAGTCAGTTCAAAGTTAATGATACAGTTATTTTAAGTCATAAAAATGATTAATCAAAATATTAAAGACCGCGCGTGTTGAAAGGGAAACCTGCACTTTGAAATAATCAAATTCCTAACGGACAAATAAACTGAAAAAAAAAAAAAAAAACCGTTATGATGCCTCGTTATAATCGTCGCGTCAGTGTTGTGTTTACACACCACAAAATTGAGCTTTTTTTTTTTTCCCGCCAGGGGTCTCTTACCATGATTTTGGTCATCTTGCGCTTCGGAAATATTAGGCATTAGAGGGGAACCTGGCACAGAATCGCTGTCGACGGAAAAATAGCCACTAGAGGACCTGGAGAAGGTTCGGAACATCGGTGACCTCGACTGGTGACTATTCGACATGGAAATCCCTCCCCTTAACGGGTCCCCATCGCTCGGCTGAGGGAAGTCAAAGTGCTCGGAGCGCAAGGCAGCTCCGCCGCCGCCGCCGCCGGTGTTCTCTCCGATTTCCCGCGAGGCCGGGACAGTGGCCAGCGTTTGCTCTCTGCAGAACAAACAAAACACTCGTTACAGTCTTTGGCAAACGTTACGAAGAGGAATTGTGCTGTCAGGAGAGGAGGGGAGGGAGGGAGGGGGGTGGGGGGTTGAATTTCCAGTCAATTTCGTGGGGATTAACACGCGTTGGAAACTCAGCTGGCAGCGAACGCTTTAAAGTAACCCGGCGAAGTGCGTCACAAACAAGCTCCACTTTAACTTCCTATTTCTTCCTTACAGCAAAACAGCCTACGATTTTGGGATAAAACGCTACAAACGCGCCACGCGACCGTGTGAAATACGCGATCGTTGCGTGTTCGTGCTTCATCTTTCTTTGTTTCAAACTGGTTTATTTTGTCCGTGTTTTTGAAATGGACACGCATCCCTTGCAGAGTTCTCTGTAAACAGTCTCAGTCACGCCGGCGAACAGCGGCGAAAATAAAACAAAATGCGAAACAAACACACGCTGAAATAGCACAAACTCCCCGTTATGCTGTCGTAGTGTCATCCAGCGCGATGTTTACACTTGTCAGTCACTTACTCGGTACGAAGCTTGTCTGTACAGTAAGCGCGCGAGTTATAAACACGCGCGCTAGATCGCGATTTTTTATTTTTTTTTTAATGTCATTTGTCAGCATTTTCTGACAGTGTACGACGCCTTGAATATTTATGTATTCAGTTTCACTTGTCAGCGAGCTATTGGCTATTCAACCGTCAGGAATCGTTATTGTATTTTTCGCGATTTATTTTCACGAAGAGAGCGGCGGCAAAACAACAAAGTTTCTTATTAATAGGAGCGCGTCGACGCCTCCGAGTGTTAGGCAGACAATAGCGCAAACTTTGTCGACCGATCGTTATACACACACACACACACATATATATATATATATATATAAATATTTATTAAAAACAAAACAAAAAAACGCGCCGTTCCAAATCGCCATGGTTTCCAATCAAGAACATTTTATTTCGAAAGTAACGCGCGAATAAATAAATATATTTCACTCTCGTATGTAAAGAATCGCCTATAGATATCCAACAACAATCGCGGGATTCGTCGCATTTTGAAGTAAAACGGCAAATAAAACAGGTGCCTACTGCAAAACACAACTGAATTATTCAGTCACGGTGAAATGTCAACACGGAAAGTCCACCGAGGGGAGTGGACTTCTCTACTACATCTCAACTTTGCGACATTGTTTAGCTGGACACTACGTAAATCGACCAGCTCGCGCGCGTCTGAAGTTTCACTTTTTTTCCCCTTCGCCGCCGCGCGCGCGCGCAACTTGCGTTATTTTGTGCGTTAACGCTCCGCGAGAATAAAAGCACAACGCGGAGAACAACACACAACCCAATTTCACCGACACCGTTTTCGCGGCGTTTTAAATCACGCCGATAAAATGTTATATTAAAAGCGGTATAGTCCTTTTGAAAGACAACTCTGTGCAAAAAAAAAGAAAAAGAAATGGAAAAAAAGTTGCCTTAAAAAAAGCCGGCATACTGTACGATACTCCAGTATGAACTCACCTGGTGTGAGACATATCCGCTGAGGCTCAAACGCGCTAGCGCATTATGTTAACGATGAAGACAACAAAACGCCTAAGTTTTCAAATATCCAGAGATTTAGAGTAAAAAAAAAAAAAAAAAAAAAAAAAGTTGTTTAAAAGAAGAAGTACAAATCCAAGCAATCGATGCCTCTAAAACTCTCGAAGAATGCGCTTCCTTAGAGCAGCTGTCATGTTTGTAAAATGTCCACAGGATTGTTTTGGAGTCTTTTGTCTCGGTTCTTCAGCGCACTTCCTCGCTCTCTCCTGCGCAGAGCAACTTGTTCTGATCTCTTTTTTTCACCGAGGCGAACACTAGCAGTAGAGCTGTGGCCACGCCCACGGTGGGACGGGCTTGTCCAGGCCACGCCCACACGGCCGAACTCTTCATCAAGCTCTAAACGTACACAAACACTTTAGATTAAACTAGAACAAAAGCGCGACAGTTCTTCTTTTGCATGGGCTAGACTCCTCTGTGGCATATATCTCATGGCTGGACACTGTCTGATCACAAGTCACAAGTGAATCATGGTATTTTTCAAGCAATGTTATGCTGCTAGGTTTACTGAAGCCTGTTTTCATCCTGTTCTTCATTTAATGACCCACTGTTTGTTACAACAAGCACCATTTACATAAACAAACGTAAAGACAAGTAGGAAAAACAGCTCTAAAGATTCCATCAGATTACACTGACACCACAGTTTATTTCAACGATTTTTAAGACTATGTTAATATGCACATTTAAAAAGGATAAAAAGAGTTAAACATTAAAAATTGAATAAGATCATTGGAAGTTTTGGTCCAGTGGCATAAATAAATGGAGCTTATTCCTAAACTGGACCGTCTCAAAGGTAAAATCGTGGCAGTTGTAATATATCATCGTCTCTCTAATTAAAAAACACTTCATGTGTCCAGCGTTGTAGTGTGGTTTCCGTTGCTCAAATGCATGAATGTACAATTACGGCGTGATGAGTGTGATGGGTGAAAAAGTGCCTCGTGGCGCCGCTCACCTGTAAAACCAAACCCAAATATTTCTTCCTTCACAGCTCCGATCCGGACTATCGGAGCTCCGCTATAAGTGCAGGACGTTCGTCTGGACACACTCTGAAACAAGCTTTTGGGTTCATAACCACCCAAGTGGAGTTGAACATGGACAAAATGGGCGATTTGACTGTTCTAGCCCAGCGGTTGGGTTAAATTTGGACAAAACCGGCGATTGGGTTGTTTTGACCCAGTGGTTGGGTTAAATTTGGACAAAACTGGCGATTGGGTTGTTTTGACCCAGTGGTTGGGTTAAATTTGGACAAAACCGGCGATTGGGTTGTTTTGACCCAGTGGTTGGGTTAAATTTGGACAAAACTGGCGATTGGGTTGTTTTGACCCAGTGGTTGGGTTAAATTTGGACAAAACTGGCGATTGGGTTGTTTTGACCCAGTGGTTGGGTTAAATTTGGACAAAACTGGCGATTGGGTTGTTTTAACCCAGTGGTTGGGTTAAATTTGGACAAAACTGACGATTGGGTTGTTTTGACCCAGTGGTTGGGTTAAATGCGGACAAACCCAGCGATTGGGTTAAATGTAGACAAACCCAGCGATTGGTTTGTTTTGACCCAGCGGTTGGGTTAAATGTGGACAAAACCAGCGATTGGGGTGTTTTAGCCCAGTGGATGGGTTAATTGTAGACAAACCCAGCGATTGGGTTGTTTTGACCCAGTGGTTGGGTTAAATGCGGACAAACCCAGCGATTGGGTTAATTGTAGACAAACCCAGCGGTTGGGTTAAATGCCGACAAACCCAGCGATTGGGGTGTTTTAGCCCAGTGGATGGGTTAAATGTAGACAAACCCAGCGATTGGGTTAATTGTAGACAAACCCAGCGATTGGGTTGTTTTGACCCAGTGGTTGGGTTAAATGCGGACAAACCCAGCGATTGGGTTAATTGTAGACAAACCCAGCGGTTGGGTTAAACATGCTGGGCAGTTTTATTTAACTCAACTGTTGTTTAAAATTTACTGCATGGCTCACTTAAAATAAACCAAACACAGGCTGGAAATTAATATTTATTAAGTTTAATAAATAATAATAATAATAAGCTTTTATTAAATTGCTTATTAATAATGTTCACCTTTGTTTATTATTGTTGTTTCCTCTAGTAATTATGTGTCTGATTTTTAATTTCCAACTTATTTTGGGTTCATTTTAATCCAGAAATGCAGTCATTTTTAAACCATAGTCGAGTTACATAAAACTACCCAGCAGGGTGATCAAACATTTAACCCAACATGAGCTCTTTTGAACTCACAGTGTAGTTTTGATTCATGTTTGGCTGGTGTTTATCCCCGCTTCCCAATTTAAATGAATTAAGCTAAAATCCCCGAAGCATTTAAGAATGATAAACCTATGAAACTGACTCAGAGTGCAACTCGTATAACTGTGATTCCCTCCGTCACACACACACACACACACACATTATTAAAAGGACAAGGAAAAGTAGTGAGGTTAAGGCCTTGGCCATCAGCCAATGAGTTCTTGGCACAAAGCCTGATGCTTCATCACAAAACTTGAACTATGAATTCGTAAGTCCTGTGCATCGACCAACGCTGTTCCGAACCGACCCGGCCAGCTCCCTGAAATCCCTTCCGCGTCCTCGTGAAGCCCGTTCCCCCGCTCAGAGCTTGGACCGAGGCTGGGTGCCGCCGGGATACCGCGGCTGTGGGTAGAAGGCCCATTCGGCTCGAGGGTTGGCGACTCCGGCGATCGGAGCCTGGATGCAGCAGGACGGGATGTTGAAGTCATCGACCACCTTCAGCGCATCGTCCTTCACGGACCTGCACAGCTCCAAAAGCTTCAAAACAAGCAGACCACAATCACATGAGTGTTAATACAGCGATTACACAACATCATTATACAACTGGATGCTCTGACGAATGTGAGTGGAGCTTGCCCAATGAGAAACCGCCAACATAAAACATAATAAATTGCATAAGTTTTCATCCATATGCGTAACACAAATGGTGAGTGACGTTGCAGAAGTTTGGGTTAGGGATCTGAACAAACCCCTTGAGGATGATCAATGGCAAACACGACTAATGACATCTGACGCCAGTGTAAACAAATAGAGAAAATTCCGAAGGTACCAGCAGAAAAACGTCAAAAACTGTAAGACACTGCAGATTATCATGGAACATTTAACCCTCACCATTACCCTCTCTGTAACAGCGCCCTCTGGTGGAGATGAGAAACGCAGCACCTAATAACACTTTTTTTTTAAAGGGATCGTCCACCCAAAAATGACTCGCCCTCAAGTTGTTCCAAACCGGTTTCTTTCTTGTGCTGAACACAAAAGAGGACATTTTGAAGAATGTTTGTAACCAAACAGCTGATGGACCCCATTGACTTGCCAGCAACTGTTACAAAACAATCTCCAAAATATTATCCTTGGTGTTCAGCAGAAGAAAGAAAGGTTTGGAACAACTCGAAGGTGAGTAAAAGATCATTTTTTGCGTGAACTTTCCCTTCAACTTCCACATCAGAGGAGCGTTGTGTGTGGTACAGTACGAGCGGAGACCCGGTGAGTCACTCACGCATGAGAACGCGTTCAGACCGTCATGTCGGGGTCAAGAGAACAGGAACGAGGCGAGACCAATAAAAAATATCACCCCAATGTGATGAAACCGAAATTACTCACCATAACCAATGTTTTGAGCAGAGCCACAGCATGCTGAATCAGATGACACACTGATGGTTCAAAACACCATGTCTCTCTTTCTTCAGGCAAAAAGAAATGAAGAGGAAAATTTTCTCCATATAGTGGACTTCAATGGGGTTCAACAGGTCCAAATGTCAGTTTCAGTGCAGCTTCAAAGACTCTACATGATCCAGACGAGGAATAAGAGTCTGATCTAGAGAAACCATCGCACATTTGATACAAAAAAATAAATAAATTATATACTTTTTAACCACAAATGTTCATCTTGCACTCCTCAGTGATACTCCACACATTACGTCATCACGCTGGAAAGGTCACGTGACGTAGGTGGAAGTACTGCAGAAAAACTCCCATCTCATTTTCTCTTCCAACTTCAAAATCGTCCGATGTTGTTTTACTTTTTTTGTAAAGGCTGTTTGATTTAATCTTTGCACGTTCTCTTTGTAAACTCTGGATCGGTACTTCCTCCTACGTCACGTGACCTTTCCAACGTGATGACGTGATGCGTGGAGCATCAGAGCAGTGCAAGTTGAGCATTTGTGATTAAAAAGTATATTTTTGTATAAAATGTGCGACGGTTTCTCTAGATCAGACTCTTATTCCTCGTCTGGATCATGTAGAGTCTTTGAAGCTGCACTGAAACTGACATTTGGACCCGTTGAACCCCATTGAAGTCCACTATATGGAGAAACATCCTGGAGTGTTTTCCCTCAAAAACCATTTCTTTTCCACAGAAGAAAGACAAACATCTTGAATCTTGGAGTAAATTATCCGAAAATTTTAATTAATCCTTGTTTAACCATTTATTATTCATTTAACTTATTAATAAATATTAATTTCCAACATATTTTGGGTACAAGAAAGCGATACAGTAATTTTCACGCAATAGTTGAGTTAAATAAAACTACTAGAGGTTTGCTCACAGTTTTCAAACAGACTGAAAATCAGCAGAAAAATGAAACCGATTTAAACTACCGTTAAAAAGACTGGGATTGGTGAGATTTTATTTTTAAAAAGAAGCCTCTCCTGCTTACAGAAACTGCATTTATTAGATCAAAAATACAAAATATTATCCCCATGTAAATATATAGTAAAATGTAATTTATTCCCGTGATGAATTTTTTTTTTGCTCGAGTCACTTTGTTTTTCATCATGACGATCTTTCAATTAAAAAGAAATCATCACGGTTACACTATCTAAAAATCTAAACGTTCCCTTGAAAATAATAAAATTATACAGTACACACTCAACCCAGAATTTGATGCAATAAAAAGTTAACGTTCATGTTATTTGTGAGCTGTCCGTGTCATTATATCTCATTACTCACTGAGGTGTTGCACAGACATCCTGCGTGAGTCACAGAACCTGCTATTTTCTCCCACGTCTCCTGACAAAGAGTTAATTTATCGTCCTGACACTTTGGCTCCCGATCAAGTGCTGCAGAACTCAGATGAAAGACAAATGATCACAGCCTGTCAGTTTCCAGCAAAGCTCTACTTGTGTATTTTGACTTTTATAACCCTTGTAACCATGAAACCCTCTCATTGTTCTGTTTGAGAAACACTCGCTTATCTGTGCCACATTAATGCTTGAAATATGTTTGGACACGTCTTGCTCAATAGCCGTCTGTCCAACGAGGAGCCTGAAACATCTGACCTCTCTTTTTCCAGCTCAGATGAAAAGAAAGTAGCACTATGAAGAGGTTAGTGCCCGACCGAAACACGCGGAGAGATAAGGAAAGTGTGTAAACAGAGAGAGACAGAGATGAAATGAATTATTCATGCACAGAGAAGTAAAGTTGCGTAAAATACACAGAGCAATTTGATGGCTTCTCAGCACAGGATGAACAAAACTATGTGAAACAAAACTCATGACAGTTTTCAGTCCTGTGAAGTCTTAACTTTACACTTTGAAGGTCTGAATAAGATTGATTTTGGCGTGAGATGTGAAGTTTGGGGTCACTGAGAACGCAGAAAATGCATAAATGTACAATTACGGCGTGATGAGTGTGATGAGTGAAAAAGTGCCTCGTGGCGCCGCTCACCTGTAAAACCAAACCCAAATATTTCTTCCTTCACAGCTCCGATCCGGACTATCGGAGCTCCGCTAGAAGTGCAGGACGTTCGTCTGGACACACTCTGAAACAAGCTTTTGGGTTCATAACCACCCAAGTGGAGTTGAACATGGACAAAATGGGCGATTGGGCTGTTCTAGCCCAGCGGTTGGGTTAAACTTGGACAAAACCAGCGACTGGGTTTAATGTGGACAAACCCAGCAATTAGGTTGTTTTGACCCGGTGGTTGGGTTAAATTTGGACAAAACTGGCGACTGACTTGTTTTGACCCAGCGATTGGGTTAAATGTGGATAAACCCAGCGATTGGGTTATTTTAGTCAGTGGTTGGGTTAAATGTAGCAAACCCAGCAATTAGGTTGTTTTGACCCAGTGATTGGGTTAAATGTGGACAAACCCAGTGATTGGGTTAAATGTGGATAAACCCAGTGATTGGGTTAAATGTGGATAAACCCAGTGATTGGGTTAATTGTAGACAAACCCAGTGATTGGGTTAATTGTAGACAAAAACTATTTTCATGACAGTTTTCAATCCTGTGAAGTATTAACTTTACACTCTGAAGATCTGAATAAAATTGATTTTGGCGTGAGATGCAACTTTTGGGGTCGCCAAAACATTTAAATGTATTTGAAAGTCTCTTCTGCTCACCAAGACTGCATTGATTTGATCAAAAATATAGTCAAAATTGTGAAATATTAAGTGTTTCAGCATCATTACTCCAGTCTTCAGTGTCACATGATCCTTCAGAAATCATTCTGATGTGATGATCATATGATGATTAATATCAATGGATTTTTTTCAGGATTCTAGGAGAATTGATTTGAAACAGAACTCCTTTGAAACATTATAAATATCTTTACTGTCACTTCCAATTAATTTAGCGCTAACGAACCCCAAACATTGAAAAAAAGCGCATGTTAAATAAAACGCATTGTTCATTCTCTAAACCCAAGTCACCTTAGCAAACAAATATGAAGCATAAAACACACCAACAAGCGTTTTATTGAGCGAGAAACTTTTCCCGATTGCTAAATACGAGTTGAAGCTTCTCCACTGGAATGAAACAGGGCTGATGTTCATCAGAGCCGCTGCTGATGTGGTCATTTTCAAAGACAATGAGGGGCATGAGGGTACGGCCTGGAGTGAACACAACAAACACAACGAGACAAGATCCAGGAGATTAAGCCTCGTGTGGCCATTAAAAAAAGTGTGGAGACTTAAGTTTGGTCTTGTTGAAGTCAGAAAAGTTTAAAAAGTGAAGTTAAAAAAAAGTTATAGAGTTTATGAAAATGATTTATGAATGTCATTTTATATCAAATATATATTTTATGAAACATGAGAGACAGAGCTCAAAGCGCTGCAAATAATAAAACACATGCAAATTAAAAAAAACCATGCAAATAAAAAACAAAACGTGATCTTCAGTTTAACGACACAAATCCTCACAACACATGCAAACACAAAAACACGCTACATTTACAAAAAGCGCTGCAAATAGCACAAACCACAACGGAAATGTTTCAAGGGGGACCCCAAAAAGTGACGGACCCTACTAGAGAACAGCACAAACTAAAAAACATTAAAATATATCATGTAGGCATGAACTCCATGTCATGTGTTTCACTGACAGAAAAGTGTTTTAATATGTGGCATTGTTGTTCACTCATTCAACTTTAAGAGATGATCATTTAGTGGAGGATTTAAAGATATTCGTTAATCATCTGTTACTAATGTGACGTCATGGTAACGGCGCCTGAGGCGCTCGACGACCACGTCATCTGTGAAAAACACTTTCTTAAAAATAATAAATACATGACATAATGTACAGTTGTTTATTTTTGTTTGCAGTTTTTATAGTATTTAATGATTGTGAACACATTGTGCACTCAATGCCATTCACTATATAGGGATCAGTGAATGAGTGAAGGGTGAGCTGAACTGGTTTTGGACGCACGTCCTAGTAGGGTCTGTCACTTTTTGGGGTCCCCTTGAAACATTTCCGTTGTGGTTTGTGCTATTTGCATTGTGTTTTTGTATTTGCAGCGCGTTTTTGTGTTTGCATGTGTTGTGAGGATTTGCAGCACATGTGTCGTCAAACTGATGATCACGTTTTTTTTTTTATTTGCATGTGTTTTTTTATTTGCATGTGTTTTTTTTATTTGCATGTGTTTTTTTATTTGCATGTCTTTTTTTATTTGCATGTGTTTTTTTTATTTGCATGTGTTTTTTTATTTGCATGTTTTTATTTGCATGTCTTTTTTTATTTGCATGTTTTTTTATTTGCATGTGTTTTTTTATTTGCATGTGTTTTTTTATTTGCATGTTTTTTTTTATTTGCATGTCTTTTTTTATTTGCATGTGTTTTTTTTATTTGCATGTGTTTTTTTATTTGCATGTGTTTTTTTTATTTGCATGTGTTTTTTTATTTGCATGTGTTTTTTTATTTGCATGTCTTTTTTTATTTGCATGTCTTTTTTTATTTGCATGTGTTTTTTTTATTTGCATGTGTTTTTTTATTTGCATGTGTTTTTTTATTTGCATGTGTTTTTTTATTTGCATGTGTTTTTTTATTTGCATGTGTTTTTTTATTTGCATGTGTTTTTTTATTTGCATGTGTTTTTTTTATTTGCATGTGTTTTGTTGAAATTTGCATGTGTTTTATTATGTGCAGCGCTGCTGTGTACGATCGGCTCTATAATATGCAGAGGCAGAAAACAGAAATAAAGCGAGAAAAATGATGATGTGAGAAAATGGCATCATCTGATAAAATAGAACAAATTTAAAGTTTGAAGCCTCGCCACCAGAATGAAAGCCCATTAACAAAGACTGCATCATTTTATAGTTAATTAACCCTGGGATTAAAAGTGGCAGTTTCCAATGGGGACGTTTTTGTCCGAAAGGTTTATTTTGTGTTACTCGTGCAAAATAGATATTTTAAAGGAAATGGAGGTGGAATAGTAAAATTCCAATAAAAATACACACCTGTGCCAAATTTTATGCAGTTGGCATTAACACAGGCAAAATTATCAAAAAAAAAAAACTATAAAGACAAAAATGGCCGTTCATTTACACGACGACGGCAAAACTCAAGCTTTTGAAGTTGCAAAGTGGAAGTTTTTGAAAACAACACCATGTCCATGTAAACAACAAAAACAGGAATTTGTGCCATCATGCACATTACATGTTCAGTTTATAGTGTTTCTTTATGTGACATTGCCATCTACTGGCCCGGCATGAATAATAGTGTTTTTAATCCTGTTTTGACAAAGTTGTCACATTTTTTTTCCAATTTTAGCACATTGTTGTGTAAATGTTCTCTAAAACTCATGCATTCATTAAAATGACTACAGTGTAACTTTAATGAAGCTTGTGTAGGAACGATTTCCCCAGAAAAATAGCCGCTTCTCCAAGACAGCAATGAGATTAAATGACGAGCAAAAGGAGATTTTTGCCTTTAAGTTTACAGCTTTTCTCCTGAGAACAACACCGCTCTTGTCTCGTCTAAAGTCTATAAAAGTTAGAAATCTCAATATAAACGCAAACATTTCTAAACAATTGTTTGCCAATTTGGACAATCATTCAAAATTGAGGATGGTGAACAGTAATATTCTCAAAAAAAAAAAAAAAAAAAAAGCTGCTGTTTGGATTTAAATTGGATTAAATATTTAAATAAAAGATGAACATGAACAATGTAAGGATGAACACCGTCTGCGTGAGATTCTCCAGCTTTGTTGTTGTTGAGCCGTTAAAGCTCCGCCCTCTTCTGGAGCGGCTGCTCATTTGCATTTAAAGGGACACGCACAAAAAGCAATAATAAATGATCTGTGGGGGATTTTGAGCTAAAACTTCACACATTCCGGGGATCTTATATTACATCTTGTGAAAAGGGGCATTATTGCAATTTAAAAGAAGTCCCCATCATTCCTCCAGTCTTCAGTGTCACATGGTTCTTCAGAAATCATTCTGATATGATGATTTGATGCTCAAGAAACACTTCTGATTATTATCAGTGTTGAAAACGGTAATACAACTCAGAATTAAGTATTTAAAAAAATAATATTTTGAAACACTGTAAATGCCTTTACTGACATTTTGTGATTAATTTAATGCATCCTTGGTGAATAAAAGTATTTTTAAAGAATTTTTATTCGATACGTAAATGAAACAATTCATAACTTTATGAAAGAACAGCTTCTAAGCTTCTAACCGATTGATACGGTCTTCACTTACTTTTTGCACGTCCACAAAAATCCCCTCTGAACAGTTCTCCATTACATAAAGCGCACAATTAAAAATAAAACACAATCTCCAACACTGCCCCTCTGTGTCGGGGTGAGTGTGTGTGTTCAGTGAAGCATGCGAGTCTGGCTCTAATGTTGACACATGTAATGATAGGAGAGTGTGTACAATAGGAGTCATTCTAAAGAGCTGCAGCCACACACAGAGAAATCACACGTACATGTGAGGATCTCATCCACAGACACTGTCCTCACAGCGCTCAGACCTCACACACACACAGACTTACTCACTCAACAACACGCTCACGGACATTTCTTCTGCCTCACACACACACACACACACACACACACTTGTTGTGTTTTCATGTTTTATGGGGACATTCCATTGGCGTAATGGTTTTTATACTGTACAAACTGTACATTCTGTTCCCCCCCACCCCACCCCTAAACTTAACCCTCACTGAAAACATTCTGCATTTTTACATTTTTAATTAAACATCGTTTAGTGTGTTTTTAAAGCTGTTTGAAAAGTGGGGACATATGAAATGTTGTAATACCAGCGTCATCCCCATGACATTATACACATTTGTGTATGTTTCATGTTTTGTGGGGTCATTCCATAGACGTAATGGTTTTTATACAGTACAAACTGTACATTCTGCCCCCCCCCCCTGTTCTGCTATTTTACATTTTCAAAAAAGATAATTCTGTATGATTTATAAGCTTGTTTCCTCATGGGGACCAACAAAATGTCCCCACAAGGGACATTTGGTCCCCATAATGTAGGGAATACACACACACTCACACACACTCTCACACACACACACACACACACACTAATTAGTGTCAAGTCAAGCACTTTTACTGCTGCTCATACACAGGTTAGTGATCTGAACGATCCCCAAACCCGAGTATTACACTTCGACACCATTTGCTGGCACCACAAATCACTGTGAAGTGGACTTAAGTTGCAAAAAATTGACCCTTTGCAAAGCCCCGCCCCCTTTAGTTACTGTTGCTATGTCCGCTCTCACGCCACACATCATGTTCTCACGCAGTGGAGCAAAGAGACTCTGACAACGTATGAAACCGTTTCATATTTCAAACAGAAGTTGAATCAATCAATAGTGTCTAGTGTGTGTTTAATGTGTCGCTCCTCCATCATCTCTAGTTCATTTATAGCATCAAATAAACATGAATGAACATCAGAAGGAATGTTGTTTCAAGTGATTCAACTTCACCAACGTTCATCTACTAACTCCTAATTCTGGGTTATGATTGGTCAGATCGCCTCTGGGTCAATTTACTGGGACTCTAAAGTAAAGACTGCAAGGATTGCAAGAAGCCATATTTTCTATGAATATTGTATCGACAGATAAAAGCGAGTCTCTTTCACCAATTTCATATCGAGTCGCATTTACATAAGGAAAAAAATATCAGTATTTAAAGGGAAAAGTCTCAAAGTTCAAAATTTTGGAGATTTTTAAAAAAAATAAATGAATACGTTTAGTCAACAACGATGCATTAAATTGATCAAAAGCGACAGTAAAGACATTAATAATGTTTCAAAAGATTTCTGGTCTGATTCATCTAAGATTCACAGGGAATAAATGTATCAGTTTCCACAAATATATAATAATAACAATCATAAATGTTTCTTGAGCATCAAATCATCATATCAGAATGATTTCTGAAGGATCATGTGACTCTGAAGAATCAGCTTTGATCACATTCTCAAAGAAAACAGTTCATTTATATTGTAATAATATTTCACTGCATTTTTGATCAGCCTTGTTGAGCAGAAGAGACTTTTCAAAAATCTAATGCTAGTATATAGTGATCAATCTATTCATTTGATGTCAATTAAAGATAAATTAAATTACCTTAAATTAAGAATCATGTAAAACCCCTTAAAACAACACGTTCTTCGATTATCGGTGCTGAAACCTTCACCCATTTCTCACAGCAGCTGATGTTCTGGTGACTCTCAGATCAATAACAAAAACACAATGTCAATCAAAGCCCGCCGTTCCCGACATCATTTGCATGGCTTATTCCACGGCATGGAAAAAGAGACGATAGGCAAAGATGCTCACTCTTATCTGTCCAAAACATGTTTTCATCTCGTCCGAGGACAGATCCTTTCTTCAGCGACTCGCACTCAACTAAAAATAATAGTCTATAACAATCGACACAAATACGTTCACATACAGGAAGAGCACAAAGCTATAAAGTTCATTTCATTTGGCCTGAGAAACGTTTGAGTTCATACTGAAACTTGGTTCAAACCACAATCAAGCATGTGCAGTGTATTTCCACAGCATGTTCTAACCTTTCTTCATGTTCGTGTTATTTCGTTATGCTAACAGATACAATATGTGACTTTAAAAACGTATTCGTAAATGTAGAAATGAACATTCGCTACTCTCAAAAATATTTCAGTCTAAACATCAGTTTTATGTCATTTAATCACGTAGCGATTTTCCATCCATTTGGATGACATAGTTTTAACATAAACAAACTAATAAACTTAATGCGATTCATATTTGTCGGTCGTATGTAAATGAAATAGATAAGATTTATGTAATAGTGAGAGATTAAATGTCTTGTAGTTCTTGTGTTTCTCCGTCCTTCAGTGATTCTGCTTGTTAACAGCAGGCGTTCATCATTACTGCTCAATCGTCACTTCATGATCTCATTAACTCTGACGCTGCTTCAACGCTACTTTAACTCAGTAGTGCGCACACACGTGACCACTAAACAGTGTTCACTATTACATCAATCTCATCTATTTCATTTACATATGACTGAGAAATATGAATCGCATTAAGTTTATTAGTTTGTTTATGTTTAAACTATGTCATCCAAATGGATGGAAAATTGCTATGCAATTAAATGACATAAAACTGAAATATTTTTTTGAGTGAAGATGCCGTAAAAGTATTGTTCACTGGTAGTAACTAATGTAGATGTTTTTTTCTGAAGTGTTACTATATTTCTTGAGTACAACGTGAGACATTAAAGGGTCAATTCTCCCAAAAATGAAACTTCAGTCATTAATTCCTCTCCCTCATGTGGTTCTTCACCCGTAAGACGTTCGTTCATCTTCAGAACACTAATGCAGATATTTTCGATGAAATCCGACGGTTCAGTGAGTCTCTGTTGATGAACACTTTGAGATACTAAAACATATTTAAATCAGGTCATGTGACTACAGTGGTTCAACCTTAATGTTATAAAGTGACGAGAATACTTTTTGTGCGCCAAAAAAAAACTTTATTCAACAATATCTAGTGATGGACGATTTCAAAACACTGATTCATGAAGCTTCACGAATCTTTTGTATCAGTGGTTCGGAGCGTCAAAGTCACGCGATTTCAGTAAACGAGGCTTCGTTACGTCATCAGTGATTCGAAGCGTTTTGGCAGTTTGATTCACGCTCCGAACAACTGATTCGAAACAAAAGATTCGTGAAGCTTCATGAATCAGTGTTTTGAAATCGTCCATCACTAGATATTGTTGAATAACCAAACAGTATTCTCGTCGCTTTATAACGTTAAGGTTGAACCACTGTAGTCACATGACCCGATTTAAATATGTTTTAGTATCTCAAAGTGTTCATCAACAGAGACTCACTGAACCATCGGATTTCATCAAAAATATCTGCATTTGTGTTCTGAAGATGATCGAAGGTCTTACGAGTGAGGAATTAATGACTGAATTATCATTTTTGGGTGAATTAACCCTTTAAGATCTGAGATTCAAGAAGAGAGATGTGAGATTACTGGCAAATTTGTCCATTTAATCTCAACGCTCTCCGGGAGGAATGGTCAAAGTCTCATTTGTGATTCCCATGTGCGTCCAAAAGAAATCGAGCAAACAGCAGCTAATTATAAACAAGCAATCGGGTTATTTTCGCCACGTCCGTCACATGATAATTTATCTTCAATAAGCCATTGAAAACATATAACAATAGTTCATATGAGCGCGCTGAAAGGAACCGTAAGCACATGCCTTCAGTCACGTGCGGCGGCCGCTGCGGTCGCTCCGGGAGAACAGAGGGGGTTGTTTGCACAGAGAGAGCGGCTGTGTTGGGTTTGTTCGAGTGGTAAACAAGCGGTAAAGCACCTGCTGACCGCATACTGACAGACCGCTGTCAACCTGTGCGGGAGAACCCGAATGAGGCCGCCTGGTTGTTTAATCACAGCTAATTGTGAACAACTGGCCACTTTAAGTGTGTGTGTGTTTGAGGCGATCAATACCCCCCCTTTGCTAATGTTCACATTCTGCCATTCTCTGTAAACACTGGCTGAAGTGCAAAGGTTTAAAGAGGAGATCTAATCCGAAACAGCCTCAGATGGGCAGCAGAAAGGCTTTAACTGCCTGATAAGACTGATTGACAGCCTGATGATGATCTCCATTTTTCTTAAAGGGGTCATCAACCTTTCGATATACAAGAGGTCATCGTTTCAGAACTGTAAACTTCCTTGTTCAAGCTTTTATTGATACCAGGCCCAGCAAACAACTCGTCCTGGATAGAGAGGTGAAACTCCGCCTCCACAGAAGAAATCGACGCCCACTTCATCACTGCAGCGTTAGCCCCGCCCACTGGTGTGTTCGTGAGATGAGGAGGAGAGACGAGCGATACAGGACTAAAATAACATCACCTTTCACAGGATCCTAATGGAATATGATTATTTATATTCAACAATGTGAATGAATTTCATTTGTATTCAGTTCATTTCACTTTTACTGTATGGACTCAACATGTGAGTGACTGTTAATTCTAATGCCTGATCTGATATGGATTCATGTACAGTCAGATGTTCTTTCACGTTGTTTCTCTTAAATAATCTGTTATTTAAACGGTGATTAAAGTACGTAAGAACGCTCCCTTTGCAATCGCTGGAGCTGTCAATCAAACAGCGCGAGTTTATCAGTGACCGAAACTCCCGTTTTATTCAACGAATCTCTCGGTTTCATCACGTTTGCACTGTTAGTGGTGATGAAAGCATTCGTTAGTGAGTTTCAATGACGAGATCACTGCTTTCACGAGCTCAACAACACGTCTGTGATCGACTTTAATGATCATCACTGCAACCTTTCATTCCACAGATCTAAATGTAATAGTAAAACATGAGCTGCAATAATAAAACATGCTAAAAGGTTTCTAGAGCTACTTTCATATGCAAAGATGTCAGCCAATCACAGCAGTGGGCGTTACACTCGCAGGAGACACGCCCCTTAAAACAGAGCGTTCGAAGCGTTTCTACATTTTTGATGTAAAAAGAAACTAACATTATGACTGCATCCCTGAAAACATTATAAAACAAATAAACGTTGGAGTCCGTGACCCCTTTAAGCAGCAAATCATCATATTAGAATGATTTCTGAAAGATCATGTGACTCTGAAGACTGATGCCCTCCTGATGCGTCTGCAAGTACCTGGCTGCGGATCTGTCGGCTGGTGCCGGGGGTCAGGTAGTTGTGCTCCAGATACCACGCTCTCTCCTGGTACACCAGACTAGTGCCGTGAAGGCGGCAGAACTGGGAAAGAAACAGGAAAATATGTAATAGTGCAACAAAAAAAAAGACAATTTAACACATAGGCCTGATTTGCACATATAAATTACAGATATTTGGGTAACTCTTCACTTGTATAATGCATTATATCACTTACTAAGTTTAATTACAAGTGCATTTCGGTTTGAACAATGTAAGCGTGAGATTCTCCAGCTTTGTTGTTGTTGAGCTGTTGAAGCTCCGCCCTCTTCTGGAGCAGCGGCTCATTTGCATTTAAAGGGACACGCGCAAAAACGACGTGTTTTTGCTCACACCCGAATTATATGACAAGCGATAATCAATGATCTGAGCTGAAACGTCACACACATTCTGGAGACTAACATTACATCTTGTGAAATGGGACCTCTGTAAAACTTTATAGTTATTGTAATTGTTATGTCGTGATTATATGTTTTCTGTGAAGCTGCTTTGAAACGATATGTACTGTGAAAGCAATATAACACTGAATTTAGATTGACTTTCAACCAAAAGCACATCTGGACCTTATTGCAATTTTTTTTTGTATGGCCAGGAAACAATAGAAAGGTCTGCTCAAACGGCGCGGGGCTCGGTCTGATCGCAAAGGGAAAGCAACAAATTTGAACACTGAATGCAATGGAAGTCGCTTTGCATAAAAGCATCTGGCAAATGCATGAATGTAAATGTAAAAATTTTATAATCTCTAGCAGGTACTTAAAGGGATAGTTCACCCAAAAATGAAAATTCTGTCCTCATTTACTCTCCCTCAAGTTGTTCCAAACCTGTGTGAATTTCTTTCTGCTGCCTGAACGCGGAAGAAGATATTTGGAAGAATGTGGGAAACCAAACAGCTTAATAAATAAATCATTTTTGGCAGAGCTATGCCTTTCAATCTAAATTCTCAAGCATATAATTCTGTTACCATGCCGAAGCTCACGTGCAAATTTAACCCTTAAAACTCTACAACACTTGAGGTGTTCCCAGTCAAAAACCAGCCTGCAAAAAGTTGCTCAGAAATCTCTCATTATGCTTCATCATCATCATCATCAAATACTGGATTCAATCTTTTTGTCAGCTTGTTTTCTTTTAGTTCGGACAGGTTTTGTATTTATTTTTGGAGCTGATCGATCGTCGGCCTCATTGATCTGAGCTTATGCACCTCAGTTTTTGAGTGAAAAAAAAGCATTATTTGTGGATAATTTGTCAATTTTACATAAAATATGAAAAAATGACTCGCGTGCTTTAACGTTTAACCAGGAAATGTGTTTTAAAATGGTTTTATTTATTACTAAATGGCACATTTTAGTCAAAAATGACCGGCCTACAAAAAATAGCTTATAAATCACTTGTTAGGCTATTTTATCACCAAATATTGGATTTAATCTTTTTGTCAACGTGTTTTCTGTCTTTAAAGACAGATTTTATATTTATTTTTTACAATGATTGATCGTACGCCTCATTGATCTGAAGATAAAGTTCATCTCTGTGCAAAAGAAAGCCTGTGATACACAAAATAGTTTGTTTGTGTAGATGAACGTGTGTGTGTGTGTGTGAGTATTCCCTGCGTTATGGGGACCAAATGTCCCCACAGGTACAGTAATACTAGTAAATGTTGATCTTGTGGGGACATTTTTTTGCTCCCCATGAGGAAACAAGCTTATAAATCATGCAGAATGATCTTTTTTCACAATCTATAATAGCAGAACATTTTGTGTGATGGGTAGGTTTGGGGGGGGGGGGGGGGGGGTAGTGTAGGGGGACAGAATGTACAGTTTGTACAGTAGAAAAACCATTACGCCTATGGAATGTCCCCATAAAACATGAAAACACAACGTGTGTGTGAGTGTGTGTGTGTGTGTGTGTGTGTGTGTGTGAGTGTGTGTATCCACACATGCACAGGTCAAGCCCACACGTATATATGTGAACATGAACACGATTGAACCCAGTATTTGGTGATAAAATAACATAACAAGAGATTTAGAAGCGATTTTTCTGTAGGCCGGTCATTTTTGGCAGTGAACACCACAAGTGGTACAAAATAAAAGCATTTGAAAACAAATTTCCTGGTTTAACATTAAAGCACACAAGTGTGATAAACAATGCAATTTTTTCATATTTTTTTGTAAAATTGACAAAATTATCCACAAAAAAAAATGCATTTTTAAGTCAAAAGCTCAGATCAATGAGGCCGACGATCGATCAGCTCCAAAAAATAAATACAAAACCTGTCCGAACTGAAAGAAGACAAGCTGACAAAAAGATTGAATCCAATATTTGGTGAAGATAATGAAACAAAATGACAGTTTTAGAAGCTTTTTTTTGTAGGTGAGTATTACAATGTGGGGGAAAACCCACATAAAAATGACAAAAAAGTACCAAAAAATTGCTGTGAAGTTGTTTGACTCTGTAAAGTCAGTCGATTTTACTCCAACGCGATAACAATCAACCAGCATTTTCGGGTACGGAAAAATCGAATGCTCGAACGCTCGTTCGCATTTCTGCGCATTCTCGCCAACTACAGAAAGATCCGGTAAAGAGTAATATGTCATCGTGCGTAATTTCACAACTTTCACCGTCACTGTGTGCAATATGCATCAGACAGGCACGCCGCCGTCGTAGTGGAAAATACTCGCTGACCCCTGTATGTCATGCTATTTATTTTCCATATCTAAAAAGGACCCTACGCGAGCTGCAGGCCCCTTCACATGCGCGCAGCTCGAGAGAGTACAGGATGTCGTACAGAAGATGAAGGGGATGGAAAAACAGTGGCGGTACGAGCTAATATCTCTTCTCCACAGAGGTGAGGCAGCAAACAAACCACCCAGCGACATCAAAGAGCTGGACAGGAAAAAACAGAGCATGCAAAGCAGTCGCTTCTAAAGCATGGACACTAAGAGGAATAATATAACCTCTGACCTCAAAGCAAACGGTGGTCAGCGTGTTTTATGCGCCGTATCATCTTAAACGCTGGATCAAAGCAATATAGCAACCGTGGCGGCGTTCGACCGCTCGCTCTCGTTCTTTGTCTTCTTCTCTCTTCCTCATATGCAAATCAGAGAATCGATGGCTTATCGCAGAGCCATTAAGTTTCTTATCAGTCCAGGCGGCTGAACGGGGGGTTCGACGGAGCGTGTCAGCTTTAGGAACTGAAACCGTGCCCATCAATCATGAGAAGGACTGAATAGTAATTATTAAAACACCCCAAGAAATGACTTGACAGGCGTAGTTTCCTTTCCCGTTTTGAAATGGGAAGTTGGGAACAATAGCCAATACTCTCTAGTTACATCACAATGCTAAACGCATTAACTCTGATTTACTTCTTAGTGGTCGGACACATTTAAAGAGGTCACGGTACTGTGAGTTTCAGAACATTATTAGTCCAATGAAAGCTTTTATTGGCACCAGCGAATATAGAGAGAGGTGAAACTCCGCCTCCACAGAAGAAACCGACGCCCACTTCGGCGCACGATTTACAAACAGACTTTTACGATACGGACTCGACGCGGTAACGAAACCACATCTAAGAGTGACGTCGTTTCTCTTTGTAGAATGAGAATAATCTGTAATTTAAACGGTGATTAAAGTACATAAGAACGCTCCCTTTACAATCGCTGGAGCTGTCAATCAAACAGCACGAGTTTATCAGTGGATTCGCGCCAAAACTCACGTTTTACTCAACGAATCTCTTCGTTTCATCGCGTTAGTGGTGATGAAAGCATTCGTTAGTGAGTTTCAATGACGAGATGAGCTCAACAACACGTCTGTGATCGACTGTAATGATCATCACTGCAACCTTTCATGCCACGATCTCAATATAATGCTATAATCAACACTTCACGATTAGTTCACCTGGAGAGCTGTGATAGTAAAAACATGCTCAAAGTTTTCAAGAGTTTCATTTCATATGCAAAGATGTCAGCCAATCACTGAAGTCTCACAGGAGACACGCCCCTTTTGCTTATTGCTTTTTATATCTAGATTATGACATTGTAATAAAGCATTTTAACATTATAAGTGCACCCCTGGAAACATTATAAACCATTCATTCATTGGTTCTTGATCTACAACTCTAGCAGTTGGACTGACTTCATTTTTTTGGAGCATTCAACTCAAAAATGTATGTTTTTGCTCCAAATTAAGCATAACGTAAATTCACTCAAAGTTGTCATAAATTGAAAAAAAAAAAATGATGCAAACTGTTGCGTTAACAAACATAATAAAATATAATAAACAATTTGTCATTTTTATCCTTTTGTTGAGCATATTTCTTTTCATTACGTCATTGCGGGTTTTTGGCATCTTTTTGAAACGATTTGGAAAACCTGCCCGGAACTACTTGAGCCGTGCGTTTCCCTGAAAATAATTACACGCTTTATAATAATTGTTCATCAACCAATTCGATTCAAGCCTGAAACATCCCCGCAGTACAAGTTAAAATATGGTAAACATAACATTAATAAACATTAAAAAAAGAAACATCTACAGCATGGAGTAGCAACAAAATGATTTGCACTCTTCACACAAAAGCGATGTAGAAACGCTGGATGTGAAATGCCAAACTGAGGTAGGCTCACGGGTCCCATGACTGCGCGAATCGTAAGTTCAACAGAAGTCTGAAGAAACAGGTGGAAGTGAGGTTTTCCTGTTCCTCACTGGTGCGCTTCGTCTCTCGATCACAGGACTGGTGTGACGGCACACCTCATGACCTGCCAGGAACGAGGTCATTATTCACGTTAGCTGCTCTCCAGAGGGCCTGACAGCTGCTGTCAGCAGGTCTCAGATCAGCGCGGCCGGTTCCGCTCCGGCGCGCAGCAGCTAATCTGACACTCGTATGACTGCGGCACACATCCTGATAGCGCACGGCACATTTTTTAGCTGTGTCATACCACCACCGATTAAAGTTAAAGCGTGACTCTGTTCTTGGCCGCACTCGATTCTTTTCGCATGAAGCTGTTCCACAAAAACCTGACAGTAACAATTACTTTCTTTCTGTCGTGAAACGTGTATGAATGTTTACGCCGCTCTTTCTGCACAGAGAGGGAGATTCGGGATCCTTAAAGGGACAGTGCGCCCAAAATTTTCTCACCCTCGGGCCATCGTAGGTGTTTACGACGGTCTTCTTTCAGACGAACACGATCGGAGATATATTTAAAAATATCCCGGCTTTTCCAAGGGTGAATCAATATTAGGTTTTTTCTATAAAGCCGACTGTTCCAAAGCAGCTTACATAAAAGAAAAGAAAATGATCGTATGTTGCCAGTTGCATAAACTACTTTGACTAGTCTTATAATTTGCTCATTTTTTTCTTTAAAGGGACAGTTCACCCAAAAATGAAAATTACCCCATGATTTTCTCACCATCTTTAGGCGTATATGACCGTCTTCCTTCAGACGGACACGATCGGAGAAATGTTTAAAAAATATTCCACGCTTTATAACGGGGGATGAGATTTTGAAGCCCGAAAAAGTGCATCCATCCATCATACGTATAATCCACACGACTGTTAACGAGTGTTAATAAAGACCTTCTGAAGAGCAGCGACGGGTTTTTTGTAAGAAAAACATCCATATTTAAAACTTTATTAACTATATGATCTAGCTTCAGACGGCCGTACGCAGCGATTTGCAGTGACCTCTGACCTGATGTGTGACGTATCGACGAAGAGCATAAAGCAAAACTAAACACCGGTCGCAACTTAGAAGTCTAAAACGAGACATTTTACAGAGAAATGTCGGATTTTGATATAAGAAGAGGAGCTTGCGATGCTGGTACGTTTGTCTAAAGTCTTTATTAACCCTCTGGAGTCGTGTGGATTATATGTATGATGGATGGATGCACTTTTTCGGGCTTCAAAATCTCGTCCCCCATTCACTCCCATTTTAAATATATCTCAGGTTGTGTTCGTCTGAAAGAAGACAGTCATAAACACCTAGGATGACTTGAGATTAAATCATGGGATAACTTTCATTTTTGGGTGAACGATCCCTTTATAGAAGTGTAAAATAAACTACAACTCGTGCAATATATTTCTTCTTCTGAAGCCACACGACAGGCTTACGTGAGGAACACATCAAATTTAACACATTATTAACTGAAACCCATACAAGTTTACAGCTACTTATGGTAAAACGATGACATTATTTTCATTCTCGGTTAAAATAATGTCAGCATGAGATTCATATTGAACACATTTAACTCAAAAAATTGACATTTTCGGGGTATTCAGTGAGAAAATGGATGTGTTTCCCCTTCACGGCGCACCTGAAAATAGTTTCACAAGCAAAACCACCAATTGTCTTTTTTTGGTCTGTTTTTGAAAACATTTTGCAAGCAAATCTTTTTCTGCAAGTACATCAAAGAACTCTTTTGCTGGAGTTTTTTTTTTTTACCCCACTTGCATCAAATTTCTTTGTTTGTTTTTTTTTCTATTTTTGGATTCTGAAACTAACAGGGCATTGTTGGTTGGTTTCCACGGGTGTTCATCTAATATAATCTCATTCAGTCTCAATAAAGTTCCTTCCCAGATGAGGTCCGGACAAAACCTTTTTTTTGGAATAGTATATATTTCCATCTGGGCAGCAAAAGTAGTCAAAATAGTCCTCAGAAATGAGGATATTGGCTCCAGAGAGAAATAATAATAATAATAATAATAAAAATAATAATAATAATAAAATTCATCAAATGAACACAACTGGATATAAATATTAAAAAGGTAAGATCAGATACCCATCGATGACACGTGGCTGGTAAAAAACTATATATATATTTATATTTTGTGTGTACATTTTAGCGCCATCTATTGGTGAGGCCGCGAATTGCAAGCAACGGCTCAGTCCACCGCTCGCCCCTCCCCTTCGGAGCACTTTTCGAGAAGCTACGGTGGCCGTCACGGGACAAAGATCGTCATCTGAGACAGCAGAGAGTAGTCGGGTCAAGCAAACGCGCTCTGTAGAAACATGGCGACTTCGATGTAAAAAGACCCGGGGTGACAGAAATGACTCATTCCAAGGTAATAAAAACATAACGGTTCATTTTGTAAAGTCTTTATCCACCACTGAAAACATAGTTATGTATATTATATTGCATAATATATATATATATATATATATTGCATGCATATTATATTATATTCCTGTCAACAGATCCTCCTAAAACCTTTAAATGAAGTAAAAACAAATTTATATGAATTTCAAAATGAGCAAAAAACAGTTAACTAGTCATTTCAAAAGATTTAATTGTCTTGCCATTTTCTCAATCACATTTTTCATCATGACGTTTTCTGAACAGGGAGCAGTTCGTAGATATTCGGGACTAAAATTGGGTATTAATTTAATTAACGGATTAAAAGCGATTTCAGGGAATGAAGAAAAATAAAAGGTCCTATTGCATTTGTCAAATTGAAACGGTCAGCAAATAATATTATATTTTCAAGTATGTTACGTTATGAACATGAATCATGAAAACGATGGCATATTTTCAATTTGATTGTCGCTGTTGATAAATATTAGATGTTTTTTTTTATCAGGCGTTCTTTCGCGTCTGATTGGCCGTTGCATTCAGCGGACATGTCTGTGATTGGCTACGATGCTCACCGCTGCAGAAGCACACTGTGAGCAATTAAAGTAATAATAATACTTGAGTATTTTTTGGGAGAATCTATACTTTACTTGAGTATATTTCTGGCATCTTTCACTTTTACTCCACTACATGCACTGTAAACATTTTCGTTACTTACTACAAAATAAAGTCGGAAGAACACAGACGTGCAAACAAGTGCTCGCGCTTGATTTCGTTGTCCGTTTCGCGTCTGGAGCGGCTGAGAGGAGCGCGGCACGAGAGCGACCTCTAGAGGCCAAATAAAAACTATCACTGACGCCGCGTAGAGTTTGTTTTGACACGTGACGCGAGGCTGCGCCGCACAGAACTGGACACTTCAAAAACGGACAACAAAGCGGTACGCTCACATGTTTTCATATCGCTAAAGTAATTCGTTTGTTGAGCGGATGCTGATTAGCGCAGATTGTTTGCCGTCGAGGCTCACAAGATGCTAACATTAGCAGTAACGTTAAAACGATGCGACAAAAACAGCAACTGTTTAACGTCACGATTGTGACGCATTAGTATTCGCATTAGTTTATATGCATTCGTTCGATTTTACGCATTTGCGATTTTAAGCGACGATGCTTATTTCAATTGTATTCTAATCACGCAGTAAATCGTAAAAAAAAACGTAAATCAGAAATGGGTTCTTTTTTTATCTGCACTTTAACACTTATTTTGATTGAATAATCAAAATAGAAGCAAATAAAGAGTGAAAATAAACATATAATATGCCATTTTTAAGCATAATTGTTCGGATTTATATGAAATAGTAACAGTTTACAATAATTTGTAACATTAATGGGTTAATAAAACTGTTAAAAATTTAAACATTTTAAAGTCGCCTCTTACATTAGTTATAACGCACTATGAATTAACATGAACGATCAATTTATATTTAATATGTTAGTATTTTTATATTTAAAACTTACAATGAACATTTTGCCTTGTAATGTAAGAAATAGAGTTAAAACAATCTTGCTGCTCAAACTGTGTATCGAACAATTCTGCATTTATTTTACAATCGATCCTTAAGTACAAAAAAATATCACATTAAGTAAAATTCTAAACTTCTACCAAAGTCATTTTCTGATAAGATATCTATACTTTTACTCAAGTATGGCTTTCCAGCGCTTCATACACTGGTAGTGACTGCAAAATATAAATATAATGAATGTACTTTCATGATCGGGTCGTTTTTCTGAATAATTGTAAAAGGTAAAGCATCCGGGGCTTTACTAAAAACAATTTTAGATGAAAAAGAAGGATGCTTGTTATAGGTTATTTGCTCGGGCGTTACCATGCGGTTCATGAGGTGTTTTAATATGGTTGCCAAAAGTAAAAAAAAAAAAAAGACTTTCAAGTCTGAGGGTTTAAAATGTTTTGACTGCAAGCAACACCAAAGCACTGAGCCGATGAGTTCTGCATGGGAAACACCGCCAGGGTCGAGGAGTAACGAAACACAAGTCACTTAGTATTTAAAATACAACATTTGAGTGACTGTGTTTGATTTTAAATGGCTGGTAATCAGATTCCAGTTCCATCTGAAAAGTGTTTTAGATTACCAAAGTGATTACTTTGAGTTTTAATGTCATTTAAACAGCGATTGGTGATTCTCTGACTCTGACCGTCTGAAAAAGACGAGTTCAGTTTCATGTTTTGAGAGTCATTTTATAATTCACTCGACACTGCGACTTTTTCTCACTATTTGTTTTTTCCTCACAATTGTGAGTTTGTGTTTCTCAATTCTGACTTATTTTTCTCAGAATTGCGAGATTTAAACTCACTATTGCAAGTTATAAAGTCAGAATTGGGAGATTTAAACTTGAAATACTGACTTTTTTTTCTTGCGATTGTGAATTTAGTGTGTGAGTTTATATCTCATAATTCTGACTTTTCTCAATATTGTCAGTTTATATCTCATAATTCTGACTTTTCTCAATATTGTCAGTTTATATATCTCATAATTCTGACTTTTCTCAATATTGTCAGTTTATATCTCATAATTCTGACTTTTCTCAATATTGTGAGTTTATATCTCATAATTCTGACTTTTCCCAATATTGTGAGTTTATATCTAATAATTCTGACTTTTCTCAATATTGTGAGTTTATATCTCATAATTCTGACTTTTCTCAATATTGTCAGTTTATATCTCATAATTCTGACTTTTCTCAATATTGTGAGTTTATATCTCATAATTCTCACTTTTCTCAATATTGTCAGTTTATATCCCATAATTCTGACTTTTCTCAATATTGTCAGTTTATATCTCATAATTCTGACTTTTCTCAATATTGCGAGTATTTAGTAATATTTGTGTTTGTTCCACACTTATTAGTATTACTAAAGTGACTAAACTTGAGTAATGTAACGAAATTCGTTACAAATGACTTTTTAAAGCATGTATTTTGTAATCTGTAGTGAAACACATTTAACCTATCCAGCCCTGAGCAGCGCTCACATTTCTTCTTGTAAAATGTAAAAGTGCTGTATTATGTCGGCCCTTCACACTCATTCAGCCCCACGGGTGTAAGGGATGCAGTTTGTTCTGCAGCCTGCATTTTCCAAACACGTGGTCAAGAGCGGAATCCTCTGAAATCTCCCTGCGAAGATGAATAGCGCAGCTTATTGTTTTTTGAGTGGGCACGAGGCTGTTGTTGCTTCTGAGAACTTTCCATTGGAACAGACCGATGAGTCAAAAGACAAAAAGAGTGTCATGTGCCGCGGCAGACAGAGCAGAGCGCGCTTCACACGTACCTTGGTGAGCAAGGCACGGTCCTCTTTGAGACGGCACTCTTGAGCGGCGAGCGCAAACTGCTCCAGGGTCACTGCAGAGACAACAGCAGATATTAACAGTGAGATGCATGATTATCTGTGTCTCTTCTTGTCTCTGTCACTTTGTTGCACTGTGGAGCTTCTGTCACTACAATAGAAATTCCTAGTATGTGTAAACAATAAAGCTCTTTCTGATTTCTGAAACATCGTTTCCCACTGCAGATCAGAAGTTATTTGTGGATGATTATGATTTCACCTTTTTTAATGCTAACACTTTACAATAAGTTTCATTAGTTAAACATTAGTAAATATATAAACTTTCGCACTAACCATGAGCAACACATCTTTAGTAATTTTCGTCAACGTTAAGTAGTAATAGTTCATTGTTTATGTCGGTTCACAGTGCAAAACTTTAATGACGTATTAGTACATGTTGAAATTAACATTTAAATGCTTTCAAATTGTAGTTCATGTGAACTAATGAACTTTATTGTAAAGTGTCAGTGAGTGTGTGATGTTGCTGTTTGAACATCTGCAAAGTTACGACACTCATTCGTTTACAGAAATCGCTTTTTAAACGCCTAAACGAGCTTCCTCCTGAGTTGGTGACATCGCAAACACTCAAATTTACATAAACCCCGCCCCCGAGGATGTGCAACAAAGGGGGCGGGGCCATGTTTAGAGTTGTTGTCGTCGAGTGTCGTTCGTTTTACGCCGGACCGCTTCACAAACGAGGGTCGATTCGACACAAAAGACGAACGTGACGACACACGCTAGTGACGAGTCGATCAACATCAATTTATCCACGAACCGTTCAGAAACTTCATCCGTTTGAACACTTTCCTCATCTTGTCTGCGTGAGATTCTCCAGCTTTGTTGTTGTTGAGCCGTTGAAGCTCCGCCCTCTTCTGGAGCAGCGGCTCATTTGCATTTAAAGGGACACGCACATAAACGGCGTGCTCACACCCAAATTATATGACAAGCGATAATAAAGTGGGTGAAAGTTCACAGGCACATTCTGGCATGTTAAAGTGGAATTTCAGGTCCCCTTTAAAAATTAAAATTATGACCCTTAAAATTAAGTGAGCCTGTGCCTTTAAGAAACACTTCTTTCACATGTGAAATAAGAAGCGCTTTGACGCACCAAATCTAAATTTCATTGAAAATCAAAACAAACTGTACCAAAAAAAAAAAAGGTGACGATAACTAAACGGTGGGACTTTCAATCCTACAGCCACATTATTGAGAATAAATACTTCTTCATGTATTTGATGTTGAGTTTTGAAGAAGCATCTTCACAGCTCTTTCATCTCGAATTCTGATCGAGGCTTCATGTCTGCTGGTCAGGCGCTGATCTGTGATCTGTGGCTGCAACTACTACGCGCTACAATCGTCTGAGTTGAGTCAGTATTAATATCATAAATGAAAGCCCTCGTGTAAGGTGTGAATAAAAGCTGCTCATCTCAATGTTATCAGCACCATCTCAGAGAAAATTAGCGCATGATCTCTGTGTGTGTATAAGTGTGTGGGAGGAGGGTGAGAGAATGGAAATTTGCTATCAGGGGAGGAAAATATATCTTGACACACAAACACACACACACACACACACACAGAGCATGTGGAAATACTCTAGAACATCAGAGGCTCAGAACGCACAACACTTCTCTGTTGCTACTGAGTGTAAAAGTGAATCAGAAAGTCAAAGGGAAGTTGAACAGAGTTTTTAATGATCAAAGATGTGTGGTGAGTTTACAATCTGCACGCTCTAAACCTCACAATGTTCTAAAACGCACGCTGTTTTTGGTTGCGTTCAGGACACGTTTAAGCGTAAAATAGTGTTTAGGGACTGTTTGCAACAACAAAGTTTTAACTTTGGAATTATTTTCCAGGAGAAATATTTCAAAACGCTGACATTTACTTCAAGCGACACTGCTTAAGATTAAATTTTTTTTATTTTTTTTTTTTAAATGTGAGTTTGTTTCTGTGTTATAAATGCATTTTAATTAAGAATTTGAAAAAAAAACCACTATAAAAAATTAGTTTGAATTATTTTATGAATGGTTTAGCTCAATGTTGAACATAGCAACACATTTTTTTAGTGTGAAGGATTTTTTAGGATTTTTTTTTTTTGAAATGTGTAATTGTGTTTAATTGTAAATTCTGTGTTTGTGTTGTTAATGTGTTTCTATAAGCATTAATGCAGATGTTTTTTTATCTCAAAGACAAATTTCCACTCTGTGACAAACAAGTTGAACTAAATATTCATTAAGATTAGGCTTTTTTTTTTTTTTTTTTTGCAATGCTGGCATTTATAAATGTCATTTAAGTTGAAGGTGACTCTATCTGTCACTTCCCGGGCAGGTTTTCTAAATATTTTGGTGCTATTAACAAATTCACAACATTTGCAAAAACAAAGTATTTGGACACTTGAGTCACACTTACAAAAATGTCATCTGCAAACCAATTTTCTCAGAACTAACTTCCCATTTCTAAGCCAAACATGTTTCTGTAATGCTGGTCTTTTAGTAAAACGTTTGGCTTATAAAGTGTGCCGGTTCTTCTTTTAAATAAATGACACTTGGTTTGTTAACTTTCTTTCTTCAGTGGAAAAGAAATGAAGAGGAACATTTTTCTCCATATAGTGGACTTCAATGGGGTTCAACGGGTCAGTTTCAGTGCAGCTTCAAAGACTCTACATGATCCAGACGAGGAATAAGAGTCTGATCTAGAGAAACCGTCACACATTTGATACAAAAATAAACTTTTTAACCACAAATGCTCGTCTTGCACTGCTCTGATGCGCCACGCATCACGTCATCACGCTGGAAAGGTCACGTGGCGTAGGAGGGTGAGATCTCATTTTCTCCTCCAACTTCAAAATCATCCCACATTGTTGTTTTACCTTTTTTGCACGCTCTCTTTGTAAACACTGGATCGGTACTTCCTCCTACATCATGTGACCTTTCCAACGTGATGACGTGATGTGTGGCGCATCAGAGCAGTGCAAGACGAGCATTTGTGGTTAAAAAGTTTATTTTTGTATCAAATGTGTGACGGTTTCTCTAGATCAGACTCTTATTCCTCGTCTGGATCATGTAGAGTCTTTGAAGCTGCACTGAAACTGACCCGTTGAACCCCATTGAAGTCCACTATATGGAGAACATTTTCCTCTTGATTTCTTTTCCACTGAAGAAAGAAAGACATGAACATCTTGATGACATGGAGGAGAGTGAATTATCAGATTTTAATTCTGAAGTGAACTAATCCTTTAAATGTGGCTTCAGCGTCCAAATGCTTTTTAAGCATCCTTCAGTAAAAAAAGTACATTTGCAGACATACTGTACACTCAAGCAAACAGGCAAACTATAAAAAACACGAACAAACATCTCCTTTCTCTCACCTTTGTGTATGTGTGCCATTGCCAAAGCGGTCACGTGATGTAAAACAAGCGTTCCAGGCCATAAAAAACTCATCTTTGTTTTTCTCCACCTGTTCAAGGGAACGACAGCATCCAATACAATTGGTTACAAGTCTCTGGAAAGCCAAGCAAACATACAGATTTAATTAAAAACGGTCTAGAATAGCAAATCACGGCTATTTTAGCCATGAAAAAAAATGCAAAAAAATTTTGCATTTCAAAAATGCTTTTTTGTGTCGATTTGCAGTAAAAAAAAAAATTGGTTGAAATCAGTTGCAGTCGTGACCAATTGGAAGTATAACCCGATGCGTGTCGAAGTCCACTCGTGCTCATGAACTTTACAGCAGGATTTGAACAACGTTGTGCTCAGAATTATGGATTTGGATTGGCTAATACAGCTTTTCCCCATCCAGGTTAACTGTTGAAAAATTGAGGAAATCATTTTTATGTCACAAATAATGTGGCAACGGGTTGAATTTGCATTGATTCTTGCAATCACAAGATTGCGAAATCCTGCAGGGTCTGTCTGAAGAGTCCCATCCAAACTTCCTGTTTCAAAAGAAAAGCTGTCAACAAGTGTTTTTGTAGGGTTTCTAGCGTCAGGTTTAACGAAGAGGATTCTCAGAAACGATGACGACACCGCGAACAGGGAACGTTCCCGCAGGGTTCTCTCAAAGTTATGCACAAACGTTCGTTCAGAGGAATCTGGTGTTTAATAATGTTCTGAAAATGCAAACACATTATTTATACATCGTTTTTTTTAAAAATGATACAATGTTGGAAAAACATTTTGAAAACTCCGACACATTTGTAACAATGAACACAATGAGCAATATTATAGTTTTAAATATGGATGTTTTTCTTACAAAAACCCGTCGCTTCGCTTCAGAAGGTCTTTATTAACACTCGTTAACAGTCGTGTGGATTATACGTATGATGGATGGATGCACTTTTTCGGGCTTCAAAATCTCATCCCCCGTTATAAAGCGTGGAATATTTTTTAAACATTTCTCCGATCGTGTCCGTCTGAAGGAAGACGGTCATATACGCCTACGATGGTGAGAAAATCATGGGGTAATTTTCATTTTTGGGTGAACTGTCCCTTTAAAGAAAAAAAATGAGCAAATTCTAAGACTAGTCAAAGTAGTTTATGCAACTGGCAACATACGATCATTTTCTTTTCTTTTATGTAAGCTGCTTTGGAACAGTCGGCTTTATAAAAAAAACCTAATATTGATTAATTGAACATTTATAATATCCATCTTTCTACTGGCACTTAAAATATCTGTATAGTCAATAAACGTTTAAGCATTTCACAGCGACTCGCAACTGTTATAGACCTCTTGTCACCCGCACTGCTTTAAAATAACTGACCTTCGTGTAAAGTCGACTCGCTAGACTGCGCCGCAACACTCTCTCCCTGAAGCTCACCGCTTTCAGGAGGAACATTAGGTCTCCTACTTTGTCCACGCTGAAGCCAGGAAAGCTAGACAAACAAGGAAATGGCCAAAAGAAATACTCGGTCAAACAAAGAGATACTGTACAAAATCAGCGAATCAACTCTAGAACAAATAAAAGCTGATTTTATAACAGCCTTTGAAGGACCACTGAAAATCTCGGCTTTGGTTAATAAGTTGTGAAAAGCAGGCGAGAAAACCATTTTACACCTATAAAAGTGCTGGCCTTATTGTGAGTGTGAACGTTCAGGTTCCTTACGGGTTAGCCGTCCGTGACGCACCGATACCACCAGACCAATCAATCAATCAATCAATCAATCAATCAACCAATCAATCAATCAACCAATCGATCGATCAATCAATCAATCAATCAACCGATCAACCGACCAATCAATCAATCAATCAATCAATCGATAAACCGATCAATCAATCAATCAACCGATCGATCAATCAATCAATCAATCAACCGATAAACCGATCAATCAATCAATCAATCAATCAATCAACTGATCAATCGGTCAATCAATCAACCAATCAATCAATCAACCAATCAATCAATCAATCAATCAACCAATCAATCGATCAACTGATCAATCGGTCAATCAATCAATCAATCAACCAACCAACCAATCAATCAATCAATCAATCAACCAACCAATCAATCAATCAATCAATCAACCAACCAATCAATCAATCAATCAACCAATCAATCGATCAATCAATCGATCAACCGATCAACCGATCAATCAATCAATCAATCAACTGATCAATCGATCAATCAATCAATCAATCAATCATACTGTCCATCACAAACGTTCAGTAGGGTAACAGTCACGTGCCTCTGGGCCTCGATGAAAAGCATCTTTTCCATGTTAATCAGAGTTTTTGTTCTTTTTTAGAAACGGTTATTTGTCTGGAACAACAGCGTATGATGACGAGAATCTCGGGGAACGTTGATGAGCTTTATTTAATGTTAAAAGCCTCTAGTGCGAGTTTGAATGTCATTGTTTGTGTCTGAAAGCGACCTTCAAAATAAATAAAAGGAAACAAGAACGTTCAAACGGACAAGCTTATGATGTGATAAAGATTGTTACAGTAACTCACTTTAATAATGTTAAAAGTGTGTATTATTCATGAATTTAAGCGCATACTTATATATTTTGTGCAGGGAGAGCCCGCCCACACGCTCTTCTGATTGGCGGTGATGTTTGATTGATGTTATCGCGTTTGGTGTGGATGACGGACAAATTGATCCTTCGCCGGCGGTTT
The DNA here is from genome assembly GCA_037194245.1 of Opsariichthys bidens. Taxonomy (NCBI): domain Eukaryota; kingdom Metazoa; phylum Chordata; class Actinopteri; order Cypriniformes; family Xenocyprididae; genus Opsariichthys; species Opsariichthys bidens. The sequence goes on from CM074279.1 coordinate 33,439,325, forward strand.
GATTGACAGGCGATCTGACCAATCATAACCCAGAATCCGCCTTTGGTGAAGTTGAATCACTTGAAACAACATTCCTTCTGATGTTCATTCATGTTTATTTGATGCTATAAATGAACTAGTGTGAAGAGATGATGGAGGAGCGACACATTAAACACACACTAGACGCTATTGATTGATTCAACTTCTGTTTTAAATATGAAACTGTTTCATACGTTGTCAGAGTCTCTTTGCTCAGTATTTTTCACTGCATGAGAACATGATGTGTGGCGTGAGAGCGGACATAGCAACAGTAACTAAAGGGGGCGGGGCTTTGCACATTACTATAATATTAAAGGTTACGATTAACAACAGAGCCCAAATAATTAAATCCAGTTGCTATTTATTTTTAGATATAAGACAGGTTTTGCATTCACTTTTATATCTAATTAAAAAGTTAACTTTCTACTTCAAATAATTTTTGAAATATAATCATTTACTGTCATTACTATATTTAAATAAATTTGTCTTGAAAACAAGTTATGTCTTGATTATTTAATAACATGTGAAGTCAATATAAATGCATCTATGCAGTGAAACGCTCCTCTAGTTCGTGGCTCAGGCTGTGGACTCTGAGTGACTCTCCTGAGGTGAATCTGACGCTGCGCCACATATTTTTCTCAAACTGTTTTATTGACGTCTTTCGGCACTGGTGGAGAGATTACGTGAGCGTCTCTTCTTCTTCTGCGCTTCTTTCTAGTAGCAAACGGTGTTGTGTTCCCACGCGCGCCCCCTTCTGGACTGGAGTGTGAATCGCCTGTGACTGACTGTGATCGTCACGTGACTGCATGAACTGAATCGTTATGTCTGTCTATCCATCCATCCATCCTCCGTCTATCCATCATTCATCCATCTATTCATCTATCCATCTATCGATCTAATCTATCCTTCATCAATCCATCCATCCTCAAACTATCAATCTATCCTCCATCTATCCATTATTCATCCATTCATCCATCTATCCATATATTCATCTATCCTCTATCCTCCATCTATGCATCCACTCATCCATCCATCCATCTATTCATCTATCCTCTTATCCTCCATCTATCCATCTATCCATCCAGCCATCCATCTATCAATCTATCCTCCATCTATCCATCCATCCATTCATCTATCCATCTATCCTCCATCCATCCATCCATCATCCATCCATCCTCTATCCATCTATCCATCCATCATCCATCCTCCATCTATCCTCTATCCATCTATCCTCCCATCCATCCATTCATCTATTCATCTTTCCATCTATCCTCCATCCATCCATCCATCCATCAATCCATTCCTCTATCCATCCATCCATCCTCCATCTATCCTCTATCCATCTATCCTCCCATCCATCCATTCATCTATTCATCTTTCCATCTATCCTCCATCCATCCATCTAGCCTCCATCCATCAATCCATTCCTCTATCCATCCATCCATCCTCCATCTATCCTCTATCCATCTATCCATCCATCATCCATCCAACCATCCTCTATCCATCTATCAATCTATCCTCCATCTATCCATCCATCCATCCGAAATCTATCCTCTATCGATCTATCAATCTATCCTCCATCTATCCATCCATCCATCTATCCATCCGATATCTATCCTCTATCGATCTATCAATCTATCCTCCATCCATCCATCCATCCATCGGTCTATCCATCCTCCATCTATCAATCTATCCTCCATCAATCCATCCATCCTCCATCTATCAATCTATCCTCCATCTATCCATCCATCCATCAATCTATCTTCCATCCATCCTCCATCTATCCTCTATCGATCTATCCATCTATCTTCCATCAATCCATCCATCCTCCATCAATCCATCCATCCTCCATCTATCAATCTATCCTCCATCAATCCATCCATCCTCCATCAATCCATCCATCCTCCATCTATCCTCTATCGATCTATCCATCTATCCTCCATCAATCCATCCATCCTCCATCTATCAATCCATCCTCCATCCATCCATCCATCCTCCATCTATCCTCTATCGATCTATCCATCTATCCTCCATCAATCCATCCATCCTCCATCTATCAATCTATCCTCCATCTATCCATCCATCCATCAATCTATCTTCCATCTATCCATCCATCCATCCTCCATCTATCCTCTATCGATCTATCCATCAATCCATCCATCCTCCATCAATCCATCCATCCTCCATCTATCAATCTATCCTCCATCTATCCATCCATCCATCCGAAATCTATCCTCTATCGATCTATCAATCTATCCTCCATCTATCCATCCATCCATCTATCCATCCGATATCTATCCTCTATCGATCTATCAATCTATCCTCCATCCATCCATCCATCGGTCTATCCATCCTCCATCTATCAATCTATCCTCCATCTATCCATCCATCCATCAATCTATCTTCCATCCATCCTCCATCTATCCTCTATCGATCTATCCATCTATCTTCCATCAATCCATCCATCCTCCATCAATCCATCCATCCTCCATCTATCAATCTATCCTCCATCAATCATCCATCCTCCATCTATCCTCTATCGATCTATCCATATATCCTCCATCAATCCATCCATCCTCCATCTATCAATCCATCCTCCATCCATCCATCCATCCTCCATCTATCCTCTATCGATCTATCCATCTATCCTCCATCAATCCATCCATCCTCCATCTATCAAACCATCCTCCATCCATCCATCCATCCTCCATCTATCCTCTATCGATCTATCCATCTATCCTCCATCAATCCATCCATCCTCCATCTATCAATCTATCCTCCATCTATCCATCAATCTATCTTCCATCTATCCATCCTCCATCTATCCTCTATCGATCTATCCATCTATCTTCCATCAATCCATCCATCCTCCATCAATCCATCCATCCTCCATCTATCAATCTATCCTCCATCTATCCATCCATCCTCCATCTATCCTCTATCGATCTCTCCTCCATCAATCAATCCATCCTCCATCTATCAATCTATCCTCCATCAATCCATCCATCCTCCATCTATCCTCTATCGATCTATCCATCTATCCTCCATCAATCCATCCATCCTCCATCAATCCATCCATCCTCCATCTATCAATCTATCCTCCATCTATCCATCCATCCATCCATCCCCCATCTATCCTCTATCGATCTCTCCTCCATCAATCAATCCATCCTCCATCTATCAATCTATCCTCCATCAATCCATCCATCCTCCATCTATCCTCTATCGATCTATGCATCTATCCTCCATCAATCCATCCATCCTCCATTTATCAATCCATCCTCCATCCATCCATCCATCCTCCATCTATCCTCTATCGATCTATCATCTATCCTCCATCAATCCATCCATCCTCCATCTATCAATCCATCCTCCATCCATCCATCCATCCTCCATCTATCCTCTATCGATCTATCCATCTATCCTCCATCTATCAATCTATCCTCCATCCATCCATCCATCCATCTCTCACCTGGTTCTAAGGCTGTCCGACACTGAGCTAGTCCAGTTTCTAATCAGTCCAGTCACCAAGTTGTTCCCCATCTGTTTGCTGTACTGGGTTAGCAGCTCTCGTACCACCACCTGCAGACACACAACAACATAAGACTCAATTAATGGAGAGACTCGGGAAGAAGTTCCAACTTTTAGACGTTTCTGAACGGTTAGTGGATAAACTGATGTAGTTACTGTACATCACTAGCATGGGTCGTCACGTTCCACACTGAACCTCTTCTTCTCAGAGACACCCTTAAAACAATAAAGACCCATCTATACCTCTATTTGACACACTTTCACACCATTTGGAGAAGTGGTTTACAGCAGAGACTCTGACTGTAGAAGTCTTTCTACTTGGATTAACTCTCAGCCTGTGCACCACGTTATTCCACGCCGGTGTTTAGCGTAAAGGAGTCTTCTAACGGTCAGAACTTCCCTTGGGTCACTAGCGTTCCTCGAGGGATCCCACAATCAACACGGCGTCGCTCTCTAAACAGCGCAAACTAAACGTAAATGACTCATTGCGTCACCATCGTCGTGTACGTTTCTGCCCTACATACGCCAAAACCTAAAATAACCTCATCTACTCGTACAGCATACTGTAAAACAAGCTTCTCAAAGTAACCGCATTGGACACACTCTTCAGGGCGCAGCCAAAACGTAACAGTGTGCCGGTCATGTGTATGAAATTTGGAGCTAAATGCTAATTTCCCTCATGACAGGTGACACTAAAATCTCTTAATAACTTCATTAGACTGATGTCCTATGAAAAAGTCCCCACGACCAATGAGAAATAAAGAGAGGGTCTTGGTTTAAGTGTCTGGCAGGGCCTCTCACGGTTCTTGTGACTTTAGTTTAATCAATCCCAGCACCCTCTCTTTTCACATGCCCCAATATGACCTTCAGCATTGGTTAATCATTCGTTGTTAGCCGAAAGCGCTTAATCAAATCAGAGTCCTTACAAAACTGGACAAAAACCTTTTGAAATATTCTTTGAAACAGCAAAACTGCAGCATTACGATATTAAAGCAATAGTCACAGGCAGCAGGCGACATCTCGAAAAGAGTGTTTGGTTATACGTCCGTGCTTTCTACGATTCAAGGATTCAATGTTGATTTGCGACATGAAAAGCGTTTGATCCACTATGGATAAATGCTGCAACTTTCAGAGCTCAAAACATTAACGACGGCGGCCCGTCTTTTAGAGAGGCTAAAATAAGAAAAACAACAGTCCTGTCGGTCGACACCTAGGATTTTCTTTCAGGTCATAAAATAGGGACTTTCAGCAGAATGTCACAAGACTCGTGTGAGACAATAACGTTTGACGTCACTGACATCAGAACTAGTCATACGGACTCGTTTGTGGCGCTTTTTTTTTTTGGCCGGTGCAGCACTTGAGGATGAGTGAATGAAAATATACAAATAATTATAGGCATTTATAAATGGAACAAAAGAGTTCTATTGCGAATAAATGCTGTTCTTTTTAACCTCCTATTCATCAAAGCATCCTGAAAAAATGTATCATGGTATCCAAAAAATTGTGAAGCAATATAAAAGATATCGAGTTAGAATTATGAGTTGTAAAGTGTTATGACTTTATATCTCACAATTCTGACTTTATATCTCAATTCTGACTTTATATCTCAATTCTGACTTTATATCTCACAATTCTGACTTTATATCTCACAATTCTGACTTTATATCTCTCAATTCTGACTTTATATCTCACAATTCTGACTTTATATCTCACAATTCTGACTTTATATCTCACAATTCTGACTTTATATCTCAATTCTGACTTTATATCTATCAATTCTGACTTTATATCTCACAATTCTGACTTTATATATCACAATTTTTACTTTATATCTGGCAATTCCGACTTTATATTTCGCAATTCCGACTTTATATCTCACAATTTTTACTTTATATCTGGCAATTCTGACTCTATATCTGGCAATTCTCACTTTATATCTCGCAATTTTTACTTTATATCTCGTAATTCTAACTTTATATCTCGCAATTCTGACTTTATATCTCACAATTCTGACTTTATATCTGGCAATTCTGACTCTATATTTCGCAATTTTTACTTTATATCTGGCAATTCTAACTTTATATCTCACAATTCTGACTTTATATCTCATAATTCCGACTTTATATTTCGCAATTCCGACTTTATATCTCTCAATTTTTACTTTTATATCTCGCAATTCTGACTTTATATCTCGCAATTTTTGCTTTATATCTGGCAATTCTGACTTTATATCTCGCAATTTTTGCTTTATATCTGGCAATTCTGACTTTATATCTCGCAATTTTTACTTTATATCTCGCAATTCTGACTTTATATCTCGCAATTTTTGCTTTATATCTGGCAATTCTAACTTTATATCTCACAATTCTGACTTTATATCTCATAATTCCGACTTTATATCTCGCAATTCTGACTTTATATTTCGCAATTCCGACTTTATATCTCTCAATTCTGACTTTATATCTCAATTCTGACTTTATATCTCTCAATTCCGACTTTATATTTCGCAATTCCGACTTTAAATCTCTCAATTCTGACTTTATATCTCACAATTCTGACTTTATATCTCTCAATTCTGACTTTATATCTCGCAATTCCGACTTTATATTTCGCAATTCCGACTTTAAATCTCTCAATTCTGACTTTATATCTCTCAATTCTGACTTTATATCTCGCAATTCTGACTTTATATCTCGCAATTCTGACTTTATATCTCGCAATTCTGACTTTATATTTCGCAATTCCAACTTTATATCTCGCAATTCCGACTTTATATCTCGCAATTCCGACTTTATATTTCGCAATTCCGACTTTATATCTCTCAATTCTGACTTTATATCTCGCAATTCTGACTTTATATCTCACAATTCTGACTTTATATCTCACAATTCTGACTTTATATTTCGCAATTCCGACTTTACATCTCTCAATTCTGACTTTATATCTCGCAATTCTGACTTTATATCTCACAATTTTTACTTTATATCTGGCAATTCTGACTCTATATCTCGCAATTTTTACTTTATATCTGGCAATTCTGACTTTATATCTCGCAATTTTTACTTTATATCTGGCAATTCTCACTTTATATCTCGCAATTTTTACTTTATATCTCGCAATTCTAACTTTATATCTCACAATTCTGACTTTATATCTCACAATTCTGACTTTATATCTCGCAATTCTGACTTTATATCTCACAATTCTGACTTTATATCTCACAATTCTGACTCTATATTTCGCAATTTTTACTTTATATCTGGCAAGTCTGAATTTATATCTGGCAATTCTGACTCTATATTTCGCAATTCTAACTTTATATCTCACAATTCTGACTTTATATCTCTCAATTCTGACTTTATATCTCTCAATTCTGACTTTATATCTCTCAATTCTGACTTTATATCTCACAATTCTGACTTTATATCTCTCAATTCTGACTTTATATCTCGCAATTCTGACTTTATATCTCGCAATTCTGACTTTATATCTCGCAATTCTGACTTTATATTTCGCAATTCCGACTTTATATCTCTCAATTCCGACTTTATATCTCACAATTCTGACTTTATATCTCACAATTCTGACTTTATATCTCTCAATTCTGACTTTATATCTCACAATTCTGACTTTATATCTCACAATTCTGACTTTATATTTCGCAATTCCGACTTTATATCTCTCAATTCCGACTTTATATCTCACAATTCTGACTTTATATCTCTCAATTCTGACTTTATATCTCTCAATTCTGACTTTATATCTCTCAATTCTGACTTTATATCTCGCAATTCTGACTTTATATCTCGCAATTCTGACTTTATATCTCGCAATTCCGACTTTATATTTCGCAATTCCGACTTTATATCTCACAATTCTGACTTTATATCTCTCAATTCTGACTTTATATCTCGCAATTCCGACTTTATATTTCGCAATTCCGACTTTATATCTCTCAATTCCGACTTTATATCTCACAATTCTGACTTTATATCTCACAATTCTGACTTTATATTTCGCAATTCCGACTTTATATCTCTCAATTCCGACTTTATATCTCACAATTCTGACTTTATATCTCTCAATTCTGACTTTATATCTCTCAATTCTGACTTTATATCTCACAATTCTGACTTTATATCTCACAATTCTGACTTTATATTTCGCAATTCCGACTTTATATCTCTCAATTCCGACTTTATATCTCACAATTCTGACTTTATATCTCTCAATTCTGACTTTATATCTCAATTCTGACTTTATATCTCGCAATTCTGACTTTATATCTCGCAATTCTGACTTTATATCTCGCAATTCCGACTTTATATTTCGCAATTCCGACTTTATATCTCACAATTCTGACTTTATATCTCTCAATTCTGACTTTATAACTCACAATTCTGACTTTATATCTCGCAATTCTGACTTTATATCTCACAATTTTTACTTTATATCTGGCAATTCTGACTTTATATCTCGCAATTTTTACTTTATATCTGGCAATTCTGACTTTATATCTCGCAATTTTTACTTTATATCTGGCAATTCTCACTTTATATCTCGCAATTCTGACTTTATATCTCGCAATTTTTACTTTATATCTGGCAAGTCTGACTTTATATCTCGCAATTCTAACTTTATATCTCACAATTCTAACTTTATATCTCACAATTCTGACTTTATATCTCACAATTCTGACTTTATATCTCGCAATTCTGACTTTATATCTCACAATTCTGACTTTATATCTCACAAATCTGACTTTATATCTCACAATTCTGACTTTATATCTCGCAATTTTTACTTTACATTTGTCAAGTCTGACTTTATATCTCGCAATTCTGACTTTATATCTCGCAATTTTTACTTTATATCTGGCAAGTCTGACTTTATATCTCGCAATTTTTACTTTATATCTGGCAATTCTGACTTTATATCTCACAATTCTGACTTTATATCTCACAAATCTGACTTTATATCTCACAATTCTGACTTTATATCTCGCAATTTTTACTTTATATCTGGCAATTCTGACTTTATATCTCGCAATTTTTACTTTATATCTGGCAAGTCTGACTTTATATCTCGCAATCCTGACTTTTCAGAATTGTGAAAAAAAAAATCACTATTACCTTTTTTATGTCTGATTCAGTGGCAGAAGCAAGCTGCCATATATACACACATAAATAAACTAACGTACTACAAAAATGTCAGAATTTAGACAGAAAATAGTAGCCAATATTTAGTAACTGTAATATTTCAAAATGTTCAAAATACCATGGGTGTTCTCAAGCACTACAAACAAGGGCGACAAATGCACACGTTAAAGAATTTCTTGATCACTATTGTGAATTTTGTCACTGTTGTTCTATCCCTGGTGTTGAAATGACAACATCATCAGCTTGTTTCCAAGGTTCCACTTGCATGACTTTATTTTGGTACTGAAGGGGGATAATCTAATTTCAGCAGAAAATGCATGTCTTTAGGCCTCGGCAAGCTGTGAATGCAGACGTTGTGAGTGAGTCTCCATGCATGTTGTATGTGCATGCGTGTCATCTTATGCGTCTATAATCGATGCGGTGCTAATCAGTACCAGCATAAAATTAATCACAAAGCCGACCCGATTACCCCAGCGGTTATCTAATAACCATCCCCCACACTAGAGACACATTATTGCAGTTTCGCATCAAAATGACCCCTTTATTCTAATGCCTTCATAATCCACTTAATTCAATTTAGTTTGTGAGACACAGTTTATATTTTTAAAAGAATTGCCACTTGTCTAGTTTCCCCTCCAAGCGGTCATCGTGTAGCTATCTCTGTGTTTACACTGTCTTGTTTGTCTGAACACGGGTATTTAAATGTGATATTGCACTGTATTAAGGGAATATCTCTAAAATAAGTAGGAAAACAAATAACAACCTTAAGGAAAAAGATGGTAACAAACATGACCCTTGTGACCGAGTGTTTTGTCCCCTCGATAGTTGCCGGCCAGTTTAAAGATTGCGTTTGTTGTGTGTTGTCATCTGGTGGAGTTGTGTTTATGAATACCTGAAGCATCACCATGTTGTCGCCCTCAAATGTGACGAAGACGTCGGAATCGCACTTTAGAGATGGAATACGGTTTTCCATCATAAAGCCCTGAGGGAAAAATCAACCACAGGTTATAATAAAGTAAATCAATGAGAGTGAGTAATTAATGAGTTTTCATTTTTGGGTCAAATAACTTTCCGTTTTTCGTTGGTGTTTCCGTCATGAAATGAAAAAATAGAACAGGTAATTGTCACTTTTTTTCTCAGAATTGCGAGATATAAACTTGGAATTGCGTGTCCAATTGTGAGGGAAAAAAAGGCTGATGTTTTTTCTCAGAATTTCAAGTTTATATCTCTCAATTCTGACTTTATATCTCTCAATTCTGACTTTATATCTCACAATTCTGACTTTATATCTCACAATTCTGACTTTATATCTCAAGTCTGACTTTATATCTCACAATTCTGACTTTATATCTCAATTCTGACTTTATATCTCTCAATTCTGACTTTATATCTCTCAATTGCATGTTATGAAGTCAGAATTGCGAGATAAATACTCACAATTCTGAGAAAAAAAGTCAAAATTCATAAAAATCATAAAAAACGGACAAGTTTGTATATAAAATGTAAGTAATTTAATATTAACATTGTTTATTAAATCAATATCATGCGATAAACAAGTGTTAATAGAGGGGTATTTTTTCATCCATATATTGAGTTTTGCTTTCATTTTTATTAATTACTAATTGAGTGGATAGAAATATGTGATTTGCACAAAATTCTCCACATGGACGCTAGAATGTTGAAAATGATTGCCAGGATGTTGATATATGGTTGTTAAAGTGTTCTGAGTGGTTTTTAGGACATTAAAGGATTAGTTCACTTCAGAATAAAAAATTACTAATAATTTCCTCTCCTCCATGTCATCAAGATGTTTATGTCTTTCTTTCTTCAGCTGAAAAGAAATGAAGGTTTTTGAAGAAAACATTCCAGGGTTTTTTCTCCATATAGTGGACTTCAATGGGGTTCAACGGGTCCAAATGTCAGTTTCAGTGCAGCTTCAAAGACTCTACATGATCCAGACGAGGAATAAGAGTCTGATCTAGAGAAACCATCGCACATTTTATACAAAAAGTATAAAAATGATATACTTTTTAACCACAAATGCTCGTCTTGCACTGCTCTGATGCGCCACACATCACGTCATCACATTGGAAAGATCACGTGACGTAGCAGGAAGTACCGCGGTAGGCCGAAAAACTCTTCAAAAACGTCCGACATCGTTGTTTTACCTCTTTTTGTAAAGGTTGTTTGATTTAATCTTTGCAGGTTCTCTTTGTAAACACTGGATCGGTACTTCCTCCTACGTCACGTGACCTTTCCAACATGATGACGTGATGTGTGGCGCATCAGAGCAGTGCAAGACGAGCATTTGAGGTTAAACAGTATATTTTTGTATAAAATGTGCGATGGTTTCTCTAGATCAGACTCTTATTCCTCGTCTGGATCATGTAGAGTCTTTGAAGCTGCACTGAAACTGACATTTGGACCCGTTGAACCCCATTGAACTCCACTATATGGAGAAAAACCCTGGAGTGTTTTCCCTCAATTCTTTTCCAGTGAAGAAAGAAAGACATGAACATCTTGGATGACATGGAGGAGAGTGAATGATCAGGAAATTTGAATTCAGAAGTCAACAAATCCTTTAATACGCAGTTGTCAGGTTGAGTTTCTTAAGTGTTTCCGAGTGGTCACACAGTCCAAATGCTCAATAACCCCCTGCATGCTAAAAATACTTCATACTTTATAGCAATAGTGATGTTTACCTTTGCAAACGCAACTAATAATGATGCAACCATGCGTTTACACTGTCAGTACAACAAAAAAAAACATCAAGTGTGGTTTATTTTTTTTCCTTGTTTTTGTGTTGCGTGAGAACAAAAAATGTTGATGTCAGAACACAGGTTACACCATCAGCTTGCTTTACTTATTATGGTACACTATCAACCCTGTGGTTTCACACATTTTAAACATAATATGCAGCTCACGCCACCGGCGCAGTGAGCCAACAGGCACACGCTGCTAGATGTTTGATGATAATCGCTGATTAATAAACAAAAATTAGTTTTTGACCACTTTTGTCTTGACTAGGTCATTTTAAACAGTCCTAAATCATGCATAATTATTAAAAGTTATGAAACAATATTAAAAATATAGCCATAATTATATTAGAGTCTAACACATGACACATGTCAGCTGGATAATACTCTACTTTAACGGTTCAGATGTTGGTATTTCACACCACAGGACACACACACACACACACACACACACACACTCACCATGCCGCCAGTACACTCACGGCAGTCTTGCAGACACGCGAGGTTCTCCCATGTGCTGTAGGCTTTGAGTCCCGCGACGAGGGCTTGCAGACCGCGGTCGCTCTGAAGATCCTGACCACGACACAACGCATCATCCATCAAGCCTGCCGCGTATCTGAGACCAACACAGGAACACATGCACACGTTTTCGAAAAGAAATGAGTCGTTATTATTCAGCTACGAAGCATTAAACTGATCAAAAGTGGCAGTAAAGACATTTATAATGGTCTTTTTCTATTCTTCAAAGAATCCTGAAAATAAAAAGTCGGCACCCCATAATATCAAATAATCCCCAAAACTATTTGTGCCGCAAAAACCCTTTGTGTTGGCATTGAGCATTTTTTTTTTTGGTCATGTGACGTCATTACTTTTACTTTTCGCCACGGATTACAAAATACATGCTTTAAAAAGTCATTTGTAACGTATTTCGTTACATTACTCAAGTTTAGTCACTTCATCTAAATACTTTAGAATACTTTGGAATACTAATAAGTGTGAAACAAACACAAAAAAGGTCATTGAGAGTTTTTATCTCACAATTCTGACTTTTTCCCTCAGAATTGAGTGATATAAAGTTGCAATCCTGACTTTATTTCTTGCAATTGTGAATTTAGTGTGAGTTTATATCTCATAATTGTGACTTTTCTCAATATTGTGAGTTTATATCTAATAATTCTGACTTTTCTCAATATTGTCAGTTTATATCTCATAATTCTGACTTTTCTCAATATTGTGAGTTTATATCTCATAATTGTGACTTTTCTCAATATTGTGAGTTTATATCTAATAATTCTGACTTTTCTCAATATTGCGAGTTTATATCTCATAATTCTGACTTTTCTCAATATTGTGAGTTTATATCTCATAATTCTGACTTTTCTCAATATTGTGAGTTTATATCTCATAATTCTGACTTTTCTCAATATTGTGAGTTTATATCTCATAATTCTGACTTTTCTCAATATTGTGAGTTTATATCTCATAATTCTGACTTTTCTCAATATTGTGAGTTTATATCTCATAATTCTGACTTTTCTCAATATTGTCAGTTTATATCCCATAATTCTGACTTTTCTCAATATTGTCAGTTTATATCCCATAATTCTGACTTTTCTCAATATTGTCAGTTTATATCTCATAATTCTGACTTTTCTCAATATTGTCAGTTTATATCCCATAATTCTGACTTTTCTCAATATTGTGAGTTTATATCTCATAATTCTGACTTTTCTCAATATTGTCAGTTTATATCTCATAATTCTGACTTTTCTCAATATTGTCAGTTTATGTCTCATAATTCTGACTTTTCTCAATATTGTCAGTTTATATCTCATAATTCTGACTTTTCTCAATATTGTGAGTTTATATCTCATAATTCTGACTTTTCTCAATATTGTCAGTTTATGTCTCATAATTCTGACTTTTCTCAATATTGTCAGTTTATATCTCATAATTCTGACTTTTCTCAATATTGTGAGTTTATATCCCATAATTCTGACTTTTCTCAATATTGTCAGTTTATATCTCATAATTCTGACTTTTCTCAATATTGTCAGTTTATATCTCATAATTCTGACTTTTCTCAATATTGTGAGTTTATATCCCATAATTCTGACTTTTCTCAATATTGTCAGTTTATATCTCATAATTCTGACTTTTCTCAATATTGTCAGTTTATATCCCATAATTCTGACTTTTCTCAATATTGTCAGTTTATATCCCATAATTCTGACTTTTCTCAATATTGTCAGTTTATATCCCATAATTCTGATTTTTCTCAATATTGTCAGTTTATATCTCATAATTCTGGCTTTTCTCAATATTGTGAGTTTATGTCTCATAATTCTGACTTTTCTCAATATTGTGAGTTTTTATCTCATAATTCTGACTTTTCTCAATATTGTGAGTTTATATCTCATAATTCTGACTTTTCTCAATATTGTCAGTTTATATCTCATAATTCTGATTTTTCTCAATATTGTCAGTTTATATCTCATAATTCTGACTTTTCTCAATATTGTGAGTTTATATCTCATAATTCTGACTTTTCTCAATATTGTGAGTTTATATCTCATAATTCTGACTTTTTTCAATATTGTGAGTTTATATCTCATAATTCTGACTTTTCTCAATATTGTGAGTTTATATCTCATAATTCTGACTTTTCTCAATATTGTGAGTTTATATCTCATAATTCTGACTTTTTTCAATATTGTGAGTTTATATCTCATAATTCTGACTTTTCTCAATATTGTGAGTTTATATCTCATAATTCTGACTTTTCTCAATATTGTGAGTTTTTTATCTCATAATTCTGACTTTTCTCAATATTGTGAGTTTATATCTCATAATTCTGACTTTTCTCAATATTGTGAGTTTATATCTCATAATTCTGACTTTTCTCAATATTGTCAGTTTATATCTCATAATTCTGGCTTTTCTCAATATTGTGAGTTTATGTCTCATAATTCTGACTTTTCTCAATATTGTGAGTTTTTATCTCATAATTCTGACTTTTCTCAATATTGTGAGTTTATATCTCATAATTCTGACTTTTCTCAATATTGTCAGTTTATATCTCATAATTCTGACTTTTCTCAATATTGTGAGTTTATATCTCATAATTCTGACTTTTCTCAATATTGTGAGTTTATATCTCATAATTCTGACTTTTCTCAATATTGTCAGTTTATATCTCATAATTCTGACTTTATAACTCGCAATTGCAACTTTATATCACTCAATTCTGAGGGAAAAAGTCAGAATTGTGAGATAAAAACTCTCAATGATCTTTTTTGTGTTTGTTCCACACTTATTAGTATTCCAAAGTATTCTAAAGTATTTAGATGAAGTGACTAAACTTGAGTAATGTAACGAAATACGTTACAAATGACTTTTTAAAGCATGTATTTTGTAATCTGTAGTGAAATACATTTTAAAAGTAACACACCCAGCCCTGTATGTAACAGTACTGAAAAAGTCTCTCTCAGACTGTCACTGTGTACAGTTTTTTTTTGACCATCAAACTTAGTTCTCTTTTATTATC
The DNA here is from genome assembly GCA_037194245.1 of Opsariichthys bidens. NCBI lineage: Eukaryota > Metazoa > Chordata > Actinopteri > Cypriniformes > Xenocyprididae > Opsariichthys > Opsariichthys bidens. The sequence continues at coordinate 33,454,336 of CM074279.1, forward strand.
CAACAGAGTGCAGATGCATCAGATAAATCATAATGAAATCTGCCGAGGTTTCTCAGAAGGAGGCATCTGAGTTCTTCTTTTCCTTTGATTCTTCTCCGGTGGTATTTCTCAGAATGTGCCGCTGACCTGAATCACACACACACAGAGACCTCCAGTGGAGGCCGGTAAAACTGCACTTTGAGTTTATATTCTTTGTATATATGCACCTTCAGTGCACCGTACGTCCCTTTGGATGAAAACGTCTGCCAAACGCATGAGTTTCCTCAAAAGCTGACTCTTTTCTTTGGGGGTTTTAGAGCCTTCGATTCCTGCCTTTGATTTGAATTTTAGATCCAAGAATTTAAATTCTGTCATCATCAAGTCGTTCCAAACCTGTTTGAATTTCTTTCCTCTGCCTGAACGCAAAGGTTTGTAACGAAGCAGATCTCGTCCCAATTTATTTTTTCCCCACTACGGTAGTCAAAGAGGGCCGAGATCTGCTTATTGACAAACATTCCTCCAAATATCTTCCTTTCAGGCAGAAGAAAGAAATTCAAACAGGTTTGGAACGACTTGATGACGACAGAATTTACATTTTTGGATGAACTATCCCTTTAAGTTGCTCATCTCTGCACGCAGTTTCTTTAACTCTTCGTCGGGATGTTTGTCCATTTACGAATGACCGTTTGCGTTTAGATTTCGCTTCCGTTTGCAAGTTTGACCTCCATCGAGTGAAAGGTCATCATTTGTCCGGCTAGTTCACGGCCAAACTGAGCAATCCGGGAAGAAAGGCCTTGGTCACTCTGACCGAGCTCCAGTGTTCCTCTTCCAGAAGAACGACCATCTCTGCAGCTCTCCACCCGTCCGGTCTGCATGGTAGAGCGGCCAGACGGAAGACACTCCTGGTCTCCTTGTCCATGAGAAACAAAGATCGAATCCTTTGGCTTTTGTCTGGAGGAAACCAGGCACCGCTCATCATCTGCCCAATACCATCCCTACTGTTTTTCAGCGGCAGGAACTGGATCGAAGGAAAGATGAATGCAGCAATGTACATCCTGCTCCTCAGACTGGGGCGAAGGTTCCTCTTCCCACAGGACACTGGGAAGTCTTGAAGATCTCTGGAGGGATCCGTGCACGGATGGAGCTTGAGAGGTCCTGAGAAACTTCCCAAAAATAGGAGTGCCGAGCTCGAAAACACCGGAGGCTGTAATCGGTGCCAAAGGTGTCGAATTGAGCCGAGGCTATTTTTTATTTTTAATAAATGTGCAAATCATTTCATGCTTCCCGTTTTTCATGTCGTCATTATGGGGTTTTTGTTTTGGAATGAGGCTGCAACATAACAAACGTCCTTTGTGGACGAAAGCGAACACTCTCCGGATAGTTTTTGCTGTGGAATCTTGAGGCGAGTTTTAAGCGGAGAGCAAAGTTTACTCCGCAATTTTCCCAAAAAATGATCCGATCCGCGAGTCAAAAACCGCAATATTCTCCAGTTTTGTGATTCGATCGGTTCTCGCTTTTCCTGGGAACTGGAGACCCATGACCTCGACGGTTTGAGAATCAGGAAAGCTTCTTAAAAATGGTTCCTCTTATGCTTTTTTTTCCCCATCTTCATCTTTCTTTAGCGCAGCGTTTCTCAAACGTTTTCAGCCCACTTCATCTTCCAGTCTTTTTCCGAGGTCCACCTAACAGAATCCCGCTCTAACACGCCCCCCCAAAAACAACAAAATAGGAAGGATAAACTAAATTGAAGTTTAACATGCAACTGTTTCGAGTCAAAAACGAATTCTTCAAACACAAATGCGATGATATGATCCATTTTCTCCTTATTAAAACACACTGACGCCCGCGATCCGGTGCGGGTTACGAGCTCGCCTGGTTTAGGTCATCTTTCCGCGGACCACTAGGGGGCGATGGCGCACTTTAAGAATTACTGCTTTAGTGTACTTTAGCTTATATCAATGTTTCTGAACTCTCTGAAACGCCTCCATCTTGAGTTTCCGTCACAATATTCCTCATTTAAATAATTAATATGCAGGATAAAGGGGCGGGGCCTGGATGAGTGTGGCGGTTATGGTAAGAGGCGGGGCATTTCCAAACCAATCAGAGCACATTGTGCTTTTCAGAAGGCGGGGCTTCACAGAGACGGCGCGTTACTGACAGACTGAGAAAAGAGGGGCTGCAACAATGGAGAATAATGAACATTCGAGCAGGAAAAACTTATAAATGATATAAAAGTGGGAGGGAGATGAACCTCGAGGTGAAGGTGAGCGCGAGGGCGGCGGACAGGTGCGGCATCAGTCTCAGATACTGCGTCTGGTGCTCGATGATCTTCACCTCATCCTGGTCCTTGGGTCCGAACTGCCTGCGACTGCGAAAGAGGCATTGCACGCATTACACGGCCAGAAATCTCCATCGCTGCGACACACAATCACACACAAACCAGGCGGGTCACGGCGACGGGTCAGACGCCCCACAACACACCTGGATGTCAGCAGCACCAGGTTACCCACTTCTCTAACCACACGCTAATACTGAATGCATGTGTGTGTGTGTGTGTGTGTGTGTCGACAAAGACGTACTGTGGTGGACGTCTTGGTCTTGCGTCTCTATGTGTTTGTGTGTTTCTGCAGAGCTCAAGTTGAGCTTTGTACACCTGTTACCCTTGAAGTACCACAAACTGTATCTCTACATCTGACATGTGCAGGTGGCTTCCCCACAGAGCAGACGTGACGGGAGTGTGTGTGAGTGTGTGTGTGTGCGTATGTGTGGTTTTAAAGGTGAGAAGCCCACACAGAAATCCTATTGTAACTTGCATCATCTAAAGTTGAGTCTCTCTCACAGGCCGCTGGAAATCAAACGCACGCCTTTATGCACGAGTCAAATGCTGTGGAAAAGCAAATTCGGTAGCAATTGTGGAAACGCATTTTATCACTTATTGCTGTGATTGATCACCCGAAAATGACAATTAACACCCTCTCAAAGCTGTATGAGGCGTCTTAAAGAATGAACTGTTCCCCACTGACTAAATAAATACTATGGATGTCAGTATCAACACTGTTTAAAACAGGAACAACTTAAGCGTCATTTTTGGCAAGACCGTCCCTTTAATGTTGCAAAATTGTTCAGTTATGAACAGGAGTGACGAAATACTTAGTGACGTATTTACAGATTTGAGTGACGGTGTTTGATTTTAAACGGGTGGTAATCAGATTCCAGTTCCATCTGAAAAGTGTTTTAGATTACCAAAGTGATTACTTTGAGTTTTAATGTCATTTAAACAGCGATTGGTGATTCTCTGACTCTGACCGTCTGAAAAAGACCAGTTCAGTTTCATGTTTTCATGTTTTGAGTCATTTTATAATTCACTCGTCACTGTGACTTTTTCTCACACTTTATTTTTTCCCCTCACAATTTCACAATTCTGACACTTTATCACAATGGGAGATTTAAACTTGCAATACTGACTTTTTTCTTGCAATTGTGAATTTAGTGTATGAGTTTATATCTCATAATTCTGACTTTTCTCAATATTGTGAGTTTATATCTCATAATTCTGAGGGAAAAAGTCAGAAATATGAGATTTTTGTGTTTGTTTCACACTTATTAGTGTTCCAAAGTATTCTAAAGTATTTAGATGAAGTGACTAAACTTGAGTAATGTAACGAAATACGTTACAAATGACTTTTTAAAGCATGTATTTTGTAATCCGTAGTGAATTTTAAAAGTAACCTGATTATGAAGCAAATTTCAGGGTAAATCAGCTCTATAGAAAAGCCAGTAGTGTCATTATTCAGCTCAGGTCAGTTCAGCGTTGATTCAGTTTAGTTTAAAACGGCGTAAAGATCATCCAATTATGAAACGAGGTTATAAGCAGCTCTAATAGAGTCATTATTCGGATAAAACTTTTATTTTATATTATTATTATTAACATTATTATTAAGATCTGGGCAGCAATTTCAAATATTTTATATAGAAAGACAGTGAGCTAATATTTTTATGAATGGGAGAAAGTGCAACACGCAATATGGCGGAATAAGTCCCGCCTTCTACATAAGAGCCAATCACAGATCGGTAAAGTCGCGCGTCACTGCAGCGGCCGTTAGAAACAGTCAGACTAGCGACCGCGCACGCAAACTAGCTCGATACAGCCTGGAAAATGCCGTTTTTTGTCACGATTCGAGCGTTCGGAAACAAAATTTACGTTGTCAGATTTTATTGGTGATTGCAAATATGAAATGTAATCGAAAGCTTGGCCAATTCTCAAATTCTTTAGAGAATTTGATGTTCCCCGTTAAAGGGATTTTAATATACATGTGATCTGGACTTGGTTTGTTTTTACGTACGAGAACTGTTTTAAAATCCTTTACAATAATTGTCTTTAGAACTAATCTGCTTTTTTTGTTTTTGTTGTTGCCGGAACACAGACCTTTACAGCAGCATCTATGAACTATTTTGAGCAACTACATTTTATAGGACACAAAGAAGACGCCGGAAGAACCACATGAAGAAAAAACACACTTACATCACAGTAAAAACAGATCCTGACAGCGCTGTCGAGCTCCACGCGTGAAATTAAAGTCAGCATAATGTGGCATTTACAACATCCAAACACTTCCTACTGAACATCCTGTGTAATAATCTTCAGATATGATCTTATTAGCTGTTCAGCAGAATATAAACACAATTACGTCATCTTGTATAATCTGAATAGAATTATTGATGTTATTAAGATTTTGCTGCATTATTTGGCTGTCAGGCCATTATTATCTATTATCATTTAACATAAAGCTGAAACAAAATAAAATATAAATGTAAGATTTAAACACCTTAAACTAACTGAAATAAATAAGTTTGAGTGCTACAATAAATAATAGTTACTAACACTGAAATAAATATATATGTATATATATATATATATATAAAGTTGCAATTATGAGATATAAACTGACTGAAAAAAGTCAGAATTATGAGATATAAACTCACAATATTGAGAAAAGTCAGAATTATGAGATATAAACTGACAATATTGAGAAAAGTCAGAATTATGAGATATAAACTGACTGAAAAAAGTCAGAATTATGAGATATAAACTCACAATATTGAGAAAAGTCAGAATTATGAGATATAAACTGACAATATTGAAAAAAGTCAGAATTATGAGATATAAACTGACAATATTGAGAAAAGTCAGAATTATGAGATATAAACTCACAATATTGAGAAAAGTCAGAATTATGAGATATAAACTCACAATATTGAGAAAAGTCAGAATTATGAGATATAAACTGACAATATTGAAAAAAGTCAGAATTATGAGATATAAACTCACAATATTGAGAAAAGTCAGAATTATGAGATATAAACTGACAATATTGAGAAAAGTCAGAATTATGAGATATAAACTGACAATATTGAGAAAAGTCAGAATTATGAGATATAAACTCACAATATTGAGAAAAGTCAGAATTATGAGATATAAACTCACAATATTGAGAAAAGTCAGAATTATGAGATATAAACTGACAATATTGAGAAAAGTCAGAATTATGAGATATAAACTCACAATATTGAGAAAAGTCAGAATTATGAGATATAAACTGAAAATATTGAGAAAAGTCAGAATTATGAGATATAAACTCACAATATTGAGAAAAGTCAGAATTATGAGATATAAACTGACAATATTGAGAAAAGTCAGAATTATGAGATATAAACTCACAATATTGAGAAAAGTCAGAATTATGAGATATAAACTGACAATATTGAGAAAAGTCAGAATTATGAGATATAAACTCACAATATTGAGAAAAGTCAGAATTATGAGATATAAACTGAAAATATTGAGAAAAGTCAGAATTATGAGATATAAACTCACAATATTGAGAAAAGTCAGAATTATGAGATATAAACTGACTGAAAAAAGTCAGAATTATGAGATATAAACTGACAATATTGAGAAAAGTCAGAATTATGAGATATAAAGTCAGAATATTGAGAAAAGTCAGAATTATGAGATATAAACTCACAATATTGAGAAAAGTCAGAATTATGAGATATAAACTCACAATATTGAGAAAAGTCAGAATTATGAGATATAAACTCCAATATTGAGAAAAGTCAGAATTATGAGATATAAACTGACAATATTGAGAAAAGTCATAATTATGAGATATAAACTCACAATATTGAGAAAAGTCAGAATTATGAGATATAAACTGACAATATTGAGAAAAGTCAGAATTATGAGATATAAACTCACAATATTGAGAAAAGTCAGAATTATGAGATATAAACTGACAATATTGAGAAAAGTCATAATTATGAGATATAAACTCACAATATTGAGAAAAGTCAGAATTATGAGATATAAACTGACAATATTGAGAAAAGTCAGAATTATGAGATATAAACTCACAATATTGAGAAAAGTCAGAATTATGAGATATAAACTCACAATATTGAGAAAAGTCAGAATTATGAGATATAAACTCACAATATTGAGAAAAGTCAGAATTATGAGATATAAACTGACAATATTGAGAAAAGTCAGAATTATGAGATATAAACTCACCCACTAAATTCACAAATGCAAGAAAAAAGTCAGTATTGCAAGTTTAAATCTCCCAATTCTGACTTTATAATTTGCAATTGTGAGTTTAAATCTCGCGATTCTGAGAAAAAGAAGTCAGAATTGTGAAACACAAACTCACAATTGTGAGAAAAAAAAAAAAATAGTGAGAAAAAGTCACAGTGACGAGTGAATAATAAAATGACTCTCAAAACATGAAACTGAACTGGTCTTTTTCAGACGGTCAGAGTCAGAGAATCACCAATCGCTGTTTAAATGACATTAAAACTCAAAGTAATCACTTTGGTAATCTAAAACACTTTTCAGATGGAACTGTAATCTGATTACCACCCATTTCAAATAAAATACAGTCACTCACATTTAGTGTTTTAAATACGAAACTAAATTACTTGTATTTTGTTACTCCACAACCCTGATTATATATATATGTAAGTTGGGTTAAAAATTGTAAACCCCAGTGATTGGTTTGTTTTAACCCAGCAGGCTGGTCACACATTTAACCCAACTGCTGGGTTAAAACAACCCAAATCACTGGGAAATTAATATGTTTAATAAATGAACATTTATTAATAAATAATAATCATTTATTAAATTGCTTATTAATAAATGTTCACCTTTTGATTATTATCATTGCCTCTAGTAATCATGTGTCTGATTTTTAACTTCCAACATATTTTGGGTTCATTTTAACTCATATAGTTGAGTAAAATAAAACTACCCAGCAGGTTGGGCTAACATTTAAACCAACCGCTGGGTTTGTCCATACTTTACCCAACCCTGAATTTTTTCAATTACTAAAATGAATTTACACCTATATAGTTTGGTCTCCATTTTTTTGTAATGAACTTTCTGACCATTAAAAACAACCCCAACCCAAACGCTTCAAGAGAATCTACGAGCAACTTGACCATCAGCCATTTGATTTTCATCTTAAACCCTCCCCTCCAGAAAGACTGAAGCGCGATGGTTTTGTGGCGTGTGTCGTAATAAAATAAGCTCCAACCAAGCAGAGGTGTGGTGGGCTCCGAGCTTCTCGCCTGATAACTGTGAGTGCGGTTTCTCTATCGCACCTGGCGGGGCCTGAGCGCTCCGAGCCATGGCTCTTTGTTCCTCCTCTGATATGTGTGTGCGTGTGTGCAGAGCTGTTTTGCAAACTGAAAACCTGCAACTATAGAAAGCAAACATTTCCTCTCTTTCACTCTGGGGATGCCATCTTCAGAGACACCCTGCAGTCGCCCACGCAAACGCACACACGCACACACACACACACACACACACGCACGCACACACACACACACACACACACGCACGCTCACACGCAGAAAGCCACATGTGAGGAAGAGAGCAGCGGAGGCGCGGACCAGAGTATCCCTCTGAACTGGATGTTCTCTGCGGTGAGGAGAAACTCCACACGTCAGGGCGCTCTCATGTTGTTTTCACTCATTTCTAGAGTTTGTTGTTTATTTGTCTCTCCCCCGAGACCACATAAATAGCTACTGAAACTCATCGATGCAGTTTTGATGTCAGTTTTTGCGTTTGAAGGAGCGCTACTTTAAAAACAGGGATAAATAATTACATGCACTCTGAAAAAATCTTTTTGGGTCATTTTTACAGCGTTTGGGTAGTTTTTGTGTAACTCAGATCCTGGGTCAGACGTAACAACCCAGTGTTTGGGTAGTTTTTGTGTTACTCAGATCCTGGGTCAGACGTAACAACCCAGTGTTTGGGTAGTTTTTGAGTTACACAGATCCTGGGTCAGACGTAACAACCCAGTGTTTGAGTAGTTTTTGTGTTACTCAGATCCTGGGTCAGACGTAACAACCCAGTGTTTGAGTAGTTTTTGTGTTACTCAGATCCTGGGTCAGACGTAACAACCCAGTGTTTGGGTAGTTTTTGTGTTACACAGATCCTGGGTCAGACGTAACAACCCAGTGTTTGGGTAGTTTTTGTGTTACACAGATCCTGGGTCAGACGTAACAACCCAGTGTTTGGGTAGTTTTTGTGTTACTCAGATCCTGGGTCAGACGTAACAACCCAGTGTTTGAGTAGTTTTTGTGTTACACAGATCCTGGGTCAGACGTAACAACCCAGTGTTTGGGTAGTTTTTGTGTTACTCAGATCCTGGGTCAGACGTAACAACCCAGTGTTTGGGTAGTTTTTGTGTTACACAGATCCTGGGTCAGACGTAACAACCCAGTGTTTGGGTAGTTTTTGTGTTACTCAGATCCTGGGTCAGACGTAACAACCCAGTGTTTGGGTAGTTTTTGTGTTACTCAGATCCTGGGTCAGACGTAACAACCCAGTGTTTGAGTAGTTTTTGTGTTACTCAGATCCTGGGTCAGACGTAACAACCCAGTGTTTGGGTAGTTTTTGAGTTACACAGATCCTGGGTCAGACGTAACAACCCAGTGTTTGGGTAGTTTTTGTGTTACTCAGATCCTGGGTCAGACATAACAACCCAGTGTTTGGGTAGTTTTTGAGTTACACAGATCCTGGGTCAGACGTAACAACCCAGTGTTTGGGTAGTTTTTGTATTACACAGATCCTGGGTCAGACATAACAACCCAGTGTTTGGGTAGTTTTTGAGTTACACAGATCCTGGGTCAGACGTAACAACCCAGTGTTTGGGTAGTTTTTGTGTAACTCAGATCCTGGGTCAGACGTAACAACCCAGTGTTTGGGTAGTTTTTGTGTTACACAGATCCTGGGTCAGACGTAACAACCCAGTGTTTGGGTAGTTTTTGTGTTACACAGATCCTGGGTCAGACGTAACAACCCAGTGTTTGGGTAGTTTTTGTGTTACACAGATCCTGGGTCAGACGTAACAACCCAGTGTTTGTGTTACTCAGATCCTGGGTCAGACGTAACAACCCAGTGTTTGAGTAGTTTTTGTGTTACTCAGATCCTGGGTCAGACGTAACAACCCAGTGTTTGGGTAGTTTTTGTGTTACACAGATCCTGGGTCAGACGTAACAACCCAGTGTTTGGGTAGTTTTTTTGTTACACAGATCCTGGGTCAGACGTAACAACCCAGTGTTTGTGTTACTCAGATCCTGGGTCAGACGTAACAACCCAGTGTTTGAGTAGTTTTTGTGTTACTCAGATCCTGGGTCAGACGTAACAACCCAGTGTTTGAGTAGTTTTTGTGTTACTCAGATCCTGGGTCAGACGTAACAACCCAGTGTTTGGGTAGTTTTTGTGTTACTCAGATCCTGGGTCAGACGTAACAACCCAGTGTTTGAGTAGTTTTTGTGTTACTCAGATCCTGGGTCAGACGTAACAACCCAGTGTTTGAGTAGTTTTTGTGTTACTCAGATCCTGGGTCAGACGTAACAACCCAGTGTTTGGGTAGTTTTTGTGTAACTCAGATCCTGGGTCAGACGTAACAACCCAGTGTTTGAGTAGTTTTCGTGTTACTCAGATCCTGGGTCAGACGTAACAACCCAGTGTTTGAGTAGTTTTCGTGTTACTCAGATCCTGGGTCAGACGTAACAACCCAGTGTTTGAGTAGTTTTTGTGTTACTCAGATCCTGGGTCAGACGTAACAACCCAGTGTTTGGGTAGTTTTTGTGTTACACAGATCCTGGGTCAGACGTAACAACCCAGTGTTTGAGTAGTTTTTGTGTTACTCAGATCCTGGGTCAGACGTAACAACCCAGTGTTTGAGTAGTTTTTGTGTTACTCAGATCCTGGGTCAGACGTAACAACCCAGTGTTTGGGTAGTTTTTGTGTTACTCAGATCCTGGGTCAGACGTAACAACCCAGTGTTTGAGTAGTTTTTGTGTTACACAGATCCTGGGTCAGACGTAACAACCCAGTGTTTGAGTAGTTTTTGTGTTACTCAGATCCTGGGTCAGACGTAACAACCCAGTGTTTGGGTAGTTTTTGTGTTACTCAGATCCTGGGTCAGACGTAACAACCCAGTGTTTGAGTAGTTTTTGTGTTACACAGATCCTGGGTCAGACGTAACAACCCAGTGTTTGAGTAGTTTTTGTGTTACTCAGATCCTGGGTCAGACGTAACAACCCAGTGTTTGAGTAGTTTTTGTGTTACACAGATCCTGGGTCAGACGTAACAACCCAGTGTTTGAGCAGTTTTTGTGTTACTCAGATCCTGGGTCAGACGTAACAACCCAGTGTTTGGGTAGTTTTTGTGTTACTCAGATCCTGGGTCAGACGTAACAACCCAGTGTTTGAGTAGTTTTTGTGTTACACAGATCCTGGGTCAGACGTAACAACCCAGTGTTTGAGTAGTTTTTGTGTTACTCAGATCCTGGGTCAGACGTAACAACCCAGTGTTTGAGTAGTTTTCGTGTTACTCAGATCCTGGGTCAGACGTAACAACCCAGTGTTTGAGTAGTTTTTGTGTTACACAGATCCTGGGTCAGACGTAACAACCCAGTGTTTGAGTAGTTTTTGTGTAACTCAGATCCTGGGTCAGACGTAACAACCCAGTGTTTGAGTAGTTTTCGTGTTACTCAGATCCTGGGTCAGACGTAACAACCCAGTGTTTGAGTAGTTTTCGTGTTACTCAGATCCTGGGTCAGACGTAACAACCCAGTGTTTGAGTAGTTTTTGTGTTACTCAGATCCTGGGTCAGACGTAACAACCCAGTGTTTGGGTAGTTTTTGTGTTACACAGATCCTGGGTCAGACGTAACAACCCAGTGTTTGAGTAGTTTTTGTGTTACTCAGATCCTGGGTCAGACGTAACAACCCAGTGTTTGAGTAGTTTTTGTGTTACTCAGATCCTGGGTCAGACGTAACAACCCAGTGTTTGGGTAGTTTTTGTGTTACTCAGATCCTGGGTCAGACGTAACAACCCAGTGTTTGAGTAGTTTTTGTGTTACACAGATCCTGGGTCAGACGTAACAACCCAGTGTTTGAGTAGTTTTTGTGTTACTCAGATCCTGGGTCAGACGTAACAACCCAGTGTTTGGGTAGTTTTTGTGTTACTCAGATCCTGGGTCAGACGTAACAACCCAGTGTTTGAGTAGTTTTTGTGTTACACAGATCCTGGGTCAGACGTAACAACCCAGTGTTTGAGTAGTTTTTGTGTTACTCAGATCCTGGGTCAGACGTAACAACCCAGTGTTTGAGTAGTTTTTGTGTTACACAGATCCTGGGTCAGACGTAACAACCCAGTGTTTGAGCAGTTTTTGTGTTACTCAGATCCTGGGTCAGACGTAACAACCCAGTGTTTGGGTAGTTTTTGTGTTACTCAGATCCTGGGTCAGACGTAACAACCCAGTGTTTGAGTAGTTTTTGTGTTACACAGATCCTGGGTCAGACGTAACAACCCAGTGTTTGAGTAGTTTTTGTGTTACTCAGATCCTGGGTCAGACGTAACAACCCAGTGTTTGAGTAGTTTTTGTGTTACACAGATCCTGGGTCAGACGTAACAACCCAGTGTTTGAGTAGTTTTTGTGTTACTCAGATCCTGGGTCAGACGTAACAACCCAGTGTTTGGGTAGTTTTTGTGTTACTCAGATCCTGGGTCAGACGTAACAACCCAGTGTTTGGGTAGTTTTTGTGTTACTCAGATCCTGGGTCAGACGTAACAACCCAGTGTTTGGGTAGTTTTTGTGTTACACAGATCCTGGGTCAGACGTAACAACCCAGCGTTTGGGTAGTTTTTGTGTTACTCAGATCCTGGGTCAGACGTAACAACCCAGTGTTTGGGTAGTTTTTGTGTTACACAGATCCTGGGTCAGACGTAACAACCCAGTGTTTGTGTTACTCAGATCCTGGGTCAGACGTAACAACCCAGTGTTTGAGTAGTTTTTGTGTTACTCAGATCCTGGGTCAGACGTAACAACCCAGTGTTTGAGTAGTTTTTGTGTTACTCAGATCCTGGGTCAGACGTAACAACCCAGTGTTTGGGTAGTTTTTGTGTTACACAGATCCTGGGTCAGACGTAACAACCCAGTGTTTGTGTCACTCAGATCCTGGGTCAGACGTAACAACCCAGTGTTTGGGTAGTTTTTGTGTTACTCAGATCCTGGGTCAGACGTAACAACCCAGTGTTTGGGTAGTTTTTGTGTTACACAGATCCTGGGTCAGACGTAACAACCCAGTGTTTGGGTAGTTTTTGTGTTACTCAGATCCTGGGTCAGACGTAACAACCCAGTGTTTGGGTAGTTTTTGTGTTACTCAGATCCTGGGTCAGACGTAACAACCCAGTGTTTGAGTAGTTTTTGTGTTACTCAGATCCTGGGTCAGACGTAACAACCCAGTGTTTGGGTAGTTTTTGTGTTACTCAGATCCTGGGTCAGACGTAACAACCCAGTGTTTGGGTAGTTTTTGTGTTACACAGATCCTGGGTCAGACGTAACAACCCAGTGTTTGGGTAGTTTTTGTGTTACTCAGATCCTGGGTCAGACGTAACAACCCAGTGTTTGGGTAGTTTTTGTGTTACTCAGATCCTGGGTCAGACGTAACAACCCAGTGTTTGGGTAGTTTTTGTGTTACTCAGATCCTGGGTCAGACGTAACAACCCAGTGTTTGGGTAGTTTTTGTGTTACACAGATCCTGGGTCAGACGTAACAACCCAGTGTTTGGGTAGTTTTTGTGTTACTCAGATCCTGGGTCAGACGTAACAACCCAGTGTTTGGGTAGTTTTTGTGTTACACAGATCCTGGGTCAGACGTAACAACCCAGTGTTTGGGTAGTTTTTGTGTTACTCAGATCCTGGGTCAGACGTAACAACCCAGTGTTTGGGTAGTAGTTTTTGTGTTACTCAGATCCTGGGTCAGACGTAACAACCCAGTGTTTGGGTAGTTTTTGTGTTACACAGATCCTGGGTCAGACGTAACAACCCAGTGTTTGGGTAGTTTTTGTGTCACTCAGATCCTGGGTCAGACGTAACAACCCAGTGTTTGGGTAGTTTTTGTGTTACACAGATCCTGGGTCAGACGTAACAACCCAGTGTTTGGGTAGTTTTTGTGTCACTCAGATCCTGGGTCAGACGTAACAACCCAGTGTTTGGGTAGTTTTTGTGTTACTCAGATCCTGGGTCAGACGTAACAACCCAGTGTTTGGGTAGTTTTTGTGTCACTCAGATCCTGGGTCAGACGTAACAACCCAGTGTTTGGGTAGTTTTTGTGTTACACAGATCCTGGGTCAGACGTAACAAACAAATGTTAAGTCTAACCCCTATACTACAAAATATGATCAAAAATAAAGGAATTATCATGCAAACCAGTGGTTGAGTGAATTATTTTAAAAAAAGTTTAGAGGATTTAAGTTAATCCGAAGACGTTGCTGGGTTAAAGACACAACCAAATTTGCTGAGCAAATGTTTTTTTAGAGTGCAGGGAATTCTTTTGGTCTGCATTGCATTCACACACAGATTTTTTTTTTAACATCCTACCTGTGACTGTATCGCACTGCGATGACGAGCCCCAACTGCACAAAGAAACACAGATTTAGCTCAAGGTTTGAAGGTGATTTTTATGAAAACAAGTCAATAAAAAAGGTTTAAATACTCTGAAGAAGTGCTTCTCAACCACTAGGGGCACCAAGACAGTTTAAAATGATTTAAAATACTCTAAAATAAGACAAAACACTTAAACCTCAAAATGTAAGATGGTCATATTTTAATTAATTCCCTCAACACCTGTTTTTTAACTCATAAATAGCCATTTCTAATATTTTATAGGGTAAAAAACTACTTAAAAAGTCATAAATGAGTATGTAAATTAATAAAAAAGTAATGTAAATTCATTAATAATAAAAATGTGAATCCTGTAAAACATTAAAGTGTCTTGGAATGCGCATCTTTATTCACGGTTGATGTAATTTCTAATGAAACGGGAAGAAAGGGCGGGATATATCTAAAAGCTCCTCCCCCTTTTTATATCATCCAATAGCGTTTCGCCTAGATCACGGCTCGGCCTGAGCCGTTGAGCTCATAATACACACTTTTCCACATAATCTCTTACCGTTTCTCCTCCACACTGCTTAATATAGCATTATTCGCAGAAATCAAATGTGTCTGAACCTTTTGGTCTGTACCGATGCGTATGATCGAAAACGGACTTCATTCACATGAATGGAAAACATATTTAAACTGTCTGAATCGTCCCCTATATAGTGCACTGTGTGTCATTCACCCTGTAGAAACTAGTAATTGTGTGAACAAATGACTAGCTTGAGCTTCAGTGTGTTTATAGTTTCTAGAGAGCATTTGATTGGACAGAAGATTTTGACGTTTTGAAAGCTTATATTCTCTAAATGTGAAGCTGGAACACACCAGCTTATTCATAACCTTAACGCTTACATATTCATAATAAAAGTTCACTTCACGGGGACTGTAATTATTTTATTTTAATTATTTACGTGTATTTTATTTAATTAAAGTAAATATTATTATTATTCTAAATATGTATACTGCTATTCCTAGTTTCTGTAAACCAAAAAAAAAAAGTTAACTAAAACCAAAGCTGAAATAAAAATATTACATGAACATACAATTACTGAAAGTATCAAAATAAAAGTGAATTCAGTCTATCAATGAAACACTGTAGTATGCATGAGAAATAATTGCATGTCTCCCTCTTGTGGTGAAGCTGAAGCATTACAGCCTCACACAGAATGATGACAAACGTGTGTGTTGGATGTGAGAAGACCTTCATGGCCGCCATGGCCTGTACGGTGAGACCCAGGCGGGTGGGCGTCAGGGCGGCCAGCATTGCATTGAAGCGACTGCTTTTACTGAGGACAGGAGACGAGTACAAACCCTCAGCCGACACAGAACCAAACCTGCAACGCACAAACACAACAACCTCTGAGCTGATGAGAATCACCCATACCCTCCTACATTCATTCAGAACTACAGCATATATGAAACACACACACTTACTGAATATGGCAATGTGGATTACATCACTTCAGATCATTTACTCTCCTCCATGTCATCCAAGATGTTCGTGTCTTTCTTTCTTCAGTCGAAGGAGATCATTCCAGGGTTTTCCTCCATATAGTGGACTTCAATGGGGTTCAACGGGTCAGTTTCAGTGCAGCTTCAAAGACTCTACATGATCCAGACGAGGAATAAGAGTCTGATCTAGAGAAACCATCGCACATTTTATAAAATAAAATAAAAAAAAGAAACATTATATACTATACACGTCTTGCACCGCTCCACACATCACGTCATCACGTTGGAACGGTCACGTGACGTAAGTGGAAGTACCCCGCGGTAGAGCGAAAAACTCAAAATCGCCGATTTACCTTTTTTATTGGCACGTTCACTTTGTAAACACTGGATCGGTACTTCCACCGACGTCACGTGACCTTTTCATCGTGATGACGTGATGTGTGGCGCATCAGAGCAGTGCAAGATGAGTATCAGTGGTTAAAAAGTATATAATGTTTATTTTTTGTATTAAATGTGCGATGTTTCTCTAGATCAGACTCTTATTCCTCGTCTGGATCATGTAGAGTCTTTGAAGCTGCACTGAAACTGACCCGTTGAACCCCATTGAAGTCCACTATATGGAGAAAATTTTCCTCTTCATTTCTTTTCCACTGAAGAAAGACATGAACATCTTGGATGACATTGAGGTGAGTAAATTATCAGAAGATTTTAATTCAGGAGTGAACTAATCCTTTAATGCATTTGGTGCCGACTAGATCTGCTGTGCTGCTGCTGCAGAGCAAGACTTACTACTGCCAAAAGATACATAGATTCACTTCTGTGAGCTTGCAAGATATGATGCTGCATAAAAGATACACATAAATCCTGTAGCAGATCTAGGCAGGTGGAACTGGGGAGGTAGAGGGGTTCCAGACTATTTAAATGTAAAAAAAAAAGCAATCTCATTGGTTGCAGGATCAGCAGAGGCCAATCAGCTTGCGCCATACGTTAATGATGTGATTGATTGCAGATTGCGTATAAAAGACGATCAGCCAGCGCCCCCTAGAGCTTCATGACTGAACTAGATATTTATATTTTATTTAAAAAAAAAAAAAAAAAATTATATATTTAAATAAATAAATTTATATATATATATATATATATATATATATATATATATATTTTTTTTTTTTTTTTTTTTAATTATTTTTTATTTTTTTATAATAATTTAAATTATATTTTAATTATTTAAAGGGGTCATGACATGTTTTTTTATTATTTTAATGTTTCCTTGAGCTTCACTTTTAATGTTAAAAAACAATTTTTTTGCTCACAAAAAGCATTCTCGTCGCTTCATAACATTCGGGTTGAACCGCTGCAGTCACGTCGACCGTTTCAACCATGTCTTTAGTACCTTTCTAGACAATGAATGACGATAATTACGTTTCTTTCTGTGGGGGAGTTCATCAAAAATATCTTAATTTGTGTTCTGAAGATGAACGAAGGTCTTAAGTGTGAGTAAGTTAATGACAGAATTTTAATTTTGCCGTGAACCGACCCTTTAAATAAATGTTTTGTTCATCATGAGGATGTTTTAAGCTACAAAACTTGTAAAAGATCTCTTATATGTCAAACGATCAAGGCAAATTTGATAAATAATCCCTATTTATTCAATTTATATTGGCATCAAAGCGTTTACATTATTTCTTCAGACACTCATTAAATAATTTCATAGTAATATATAGTAATCATTATAACAATCTCGCAGTTAACTCACTTTCCCAGCAGATTTTCCCGTGGTATCCGTACGTTATGAAATATCAAAATGCCATTGTCGACCCCGTTCAGACCTGCGTAAAAACAAATATGAAGTGGGACGATCACATCTGGAGAACATCCTTCAGGAGGTCATCGTCTCACCTTCCTTGTGCTTCATGTCGACGGCCGTCACTCCCGGCCACATGACACCATCCCGATCCCGGATCGGCACAATAAAACAGTGGGGACCTGAGACAGACATCTTCTCAATCGCACTTGATTTGAGGCGTCATTCATATCCATAAAACAAAGTTTAATACGCATAAACAAACATTTTGTTCTCACACTCACAGTTCATTCTCATTACCAACACCGACACTCAAGCGGATTCATTTTGGACACATCCGTTGGTGCACAAAGCATGTCTGAACTAAGCATTTTTATGCTTTGAGGTAACAAACCGAGCACCAAAATCTGACGCAGATGATTACAAAGTTGAAATCAGTGTGGATGAATGTGTAAACATTATATTCCAGACAGGATGTAAGCGAGCATGAACAGTCTCACCCTGAGATTCTCCGTTCATAATGAGCTGAGCAAACACAGCAGCGTAGTTTCCTTTTATTGCGTTCCCGATGTACATTTTCTGAGCATCTTCGGAAGGCGTGTGAATAATAAACTCCTGCAAAACAACAATCGGGAACATTTACAGCCCCTACGTTGCTTTCTTTATCGTCAATGTGTGAAAAGCTTGTCACGAAACTTAAGAAACGACACATTCCCTGGTTGTCTAAGAAAGCCTGATTTTTACGAGAAGAACTCGGGACATTTTTGCCGGGAAAATTGAAAGGATGTGACATGTACACGAGAGCCTTTCTTCCGTTCTCTGACACATGAAATAAATGTTGTATTGTAATATCATGTGCGCTTTTTGGAACTGGACAGTATAAATCACCAGCCATATTTTATGACGTAGACATAGATGATGCTGGAATTAAACATTTTGGGTGAACTATTCTTTTAAAATTCGCATTGCAATCAATATTATAGTATGGAAGCTTGTTTCCGCCACTGAATAAAAAAGGTAACTGGGAATTTTTATCTCGCGATTCTGACTTTATATCTCACAATTCTGACTTTATATCTCTCAATTCTGACTTTATATCTCACAATTCTGACTTTGTATCTCAATTCTGACTTTATATCTCTCAATTCTGACTTTATATCTCTCAATTCTGACTTTATATCTCGCAATTCTGACTTTATATCTCACAATTCTGACTTTATATCTCTCAATTCTGACTTTATATCTCAATTCTGACTTTATATCTCTCAATTCTGACTTTATATCTCTCAATTCTGACTTTATATCTCAATTCTGACTTTATATCTCTCAATTCTGACTTTATATCTCTCAATTCTGACTTTATATCTCGCGATTCTGACTTTATATCTCACAATTCTGACTTTGTATCTCAATTCTGACTTTATATCTCTCAATTCTGACTTTATATCTCTCAATTCTGACTTTATATCTCGCAATTCTGACTTTATATCTCGCAATTCTGACTTTATATCTCGCAATTCTGACTTTATATCTCGCAATTCTGACTTTATATCTCTCAATTCTGACTTTATATCTCTCAATTCTGACTTTATATCTCGCAATTCTGACTTTATATCTCGCAATTCTGACTTTATATCTCTCAATTCTGACTTTATATCTCTCAATTCTGACTTTATATCTCAATTCTGACTTTATATCTCTCAATTTTGACTTTATATCTCGCAATTCTGACTTTATATCTCGCAATTCTGACTTTATATCTCTCAATTCTGACTTTATATCTCTCAATTCTGACTTTATATCTCTCAATTCTGACTTTATATCTCTCAATTCTGACTTTATATCTCTCAATTCTGACTTTATATCTCACAATTCTGACTTTATATCTCTCAATTTTGACTTTATATCTCGCAATTCTGACTTTATATCTCTCAATTCTGACTTTATATCTCTCAATTCTGACTTTATATCTCACAATTCTGACTTTATATCTCTCAATTTTGACTTTATATCTCGCAATTCTGACTTTATATCTCTCAATTCTGACTTTATATCTCTCAATTCTGACTTTATATCTCTCAATTCTGACTTTATATCTCACAATTCTGACTTTATATCTCGCAATTCTGACTTTATATCTCGCAATTCTGACTTTATATCTCTCAATTCTGACTTTATATCTCTCAATTCTGACTTTATATCTCTCAATTCTGACTTTATAACTCACAATTCTGACTTTATATCTCTCAATTCTGACTTTATATCTCTCAATTCTGACTTTATATCTCTCAATTCTGACTTTATATCTCGCGATTCTGACTTTATATCTCTCAATTCTGACTTTATATCTCGCGATTCTGACTTTATATCTCACAATTCTGACTTTGTATCTCAATTCTGACTTTATATCTCGCAATTCTGACTTTATATCTCGCAATTCTGACTTTATATCTCGCAATTCTGACTTTATATCTCTCAATTCTGACTTTATATCTCTCAATTCTGACTTTATATCTCTCAATTCTGACTTTATATCTCACAATTCTGACTTTATATCTCAATTCTGACTTTATAACTCACAATTCTGACTTTATATCTCTCAATTCTGACTTTATATCTCTCAATTCTGACTTTATATCTCTCAATTCTGACTTTATATCTCGCGATTCTGACTTTATATCTCTCAATTCTGACTTTATATCTCGCGATTCTGACTTTATATCTCACAATTCTGACTTTGTATCTCAATTCTGACTTTATATCTCGCAATTCTGACTTTATATCTCGCAATTCTGACTTTATATCTCGCAATTCTGACTTTATATCTCGCAATTCTGACTTTATATCTCACAATTCTGACTTTATATCTCAATTCTGACTTTATATCTCAATTCTGACTTTATAACTCACAATTCTGACTTTATATCTCTCAATTCTGACTTTATATCTCGCAATTCTGACTTTATATCTCTCAATTCTGACTTTATATCTCGCAATTCTGACTTTATATCTCTCAATTCTGACTTTATATCTCAATTCTGACTTTATATCTCTCAATTCTGACTTTATATCTCAATTCTGACTTTATATCTCACAATTCTGACTTTATATCTCTCAATTCTGACTTTATATCTCAATTCCGACTTTATATCTCACAATTCTGACTTTATATCTCACAATTCTGACTTTATATCTCTCAATTCTGACTTTATATCTCAATTCCGACTTTATATCTCACAATTCTGACTTTATATCTCACAATTCTGACTTTATATCTCTCAATTCTGACTTTATATCTCAATTCCGACTTTATATCTCAATTCCGACTTTATATCTCACAATTCTGACTTTATATCTCACAATTCTGACTTTTTTTCTCAGAATTGTGAGATATTAACCGCAATTACCTTTTCTTATTTTTAATTCCATGGCGTAAACAAGCTTCCTCACTATTGAGCTCAGATCATCCTGTAGACGAAAGCATAAAGTAGACTTGGATATTACCTGAGTGGACTGATCGTATCGGGCCTCAGTGACGATGCCTCGGACGTTGCTACCGTGGCCCCTCTCGGTCATCGCAAACATCCCTGTAAACTGTAACTCCTGCAATTAAACAGAATCTTTTAGATGTTGCATTGGCATTAAATCACCAACTGCACACATTCTTGTAATAAACAAACAACTCAAGTGCAAACTCAAAAAACTGAGCAGGACTTTGACTCGCAAACATGCATGTGCACATCTACTGAGCGTGTTCGAACTCTGGAGTGCACAGAATCTATTCGTGACTTACTGATACGGGCAGATACCACTTCATCTTCTGCTCTGGACTGCCGAGATTATTGACCGCGCCTCCGTACAGTCCACACACGACACCGAACTGAGGGTTACAGCAAGCAGCGCGGTGTGACTATTCAAATGCACGACCATAGTGTGGAATAAATGCAAATTTGTAGCATCATGCGTGCCAACACAACATGCAAATGTGCCTCAGAACAGCTCAAAACTGTCTAAACAGCAAGCAAAGATGTTAGAAATCCTGTTGCAGCTTAACTGTCTTTAATAAGAAGCAACTGGAATATAAGAACACAGCTGACAAACCTTGACTCCTGTGGCCATGTCAGCGGAGCAGATGAGCTCAGTGATGCCAAAACTCTTGTTTATGAAGCCTATTTGCTTCTCTTTTAGCTAAACAAAGGCAATTTTAAATGTGCATTAGGGTCAGTGACGAATAGTTTTTAGTGTAACAAAAAAAAAAAACATATGGAGATATAAGAAGTTTTATTAAGGGTTAACAGTGAGAATATGTGGGGTTTTTTTTATAATCAATTAACACTGCTTTTGTCATTTTTTAAAAGATGAATTTGTCATCACAAAAATTTCGGTTTCACCAAATGACACTTTTGACAATATTTTCAAACAATTCTAACAAGGCAGATTTCTAGCTAGATCAAACATTTTATATTTAGTACAAGTTTTTAAAACATTACAACGTTGTCTGTTTTACAGCGGTCGCACCGAATGACATAATGTTTCGGGAAAACATGCATTTTTCAAATATTTAAGAGAGAGTTCGTCACTTTGCTTCATGACCATGTGGTCCTTTGCGGGCGTCTGAATGATGTCACATCCTGTCACATGATACTGACCGCATGACTTGATCCAAAATGATATTGGTTACTCCAAATGACATCAATGAAATTATTTTTTCTGAACATTCTTTCTCATAATAAAGCGACACATAACTTTAATACCATTTTTCACAATGTTGATATATGATGTTATATATATATATATATAATATATATTACATTTTAACTGTTTTAATCCCAAATGAACGGTTAAACTGAATGATCTTCAAAATCTATAAAATACTGGCAAAATATAATTAAAACGTTTTGGATTCAATAAAAGAGATCTAGCTGAGCATACTCTGGAACAATATCTTTGTTTTTTAATATCATTTTTTAAGGCCTTTGGACAAAAAAAAAAAAAAAATCGATCCCTTACATTAACAGTTGCACCTCCTACACATTTTTGGACACGGTAGCATGGTATAACCGCACTCTTTTACCATGGTAAATCCCTGTTTTAGGACATCTGCCGTGGTAACTAAAGAAGTTTGAGTTCAATGCAAAATGATTTTATACCATAGCACTATTGTTTTTACTAAATGACACGCTAACTTTACCACGGTAACACCACAGTACTCTTGAATGTACCTGATTTTGAAGGTGTTCTCTCATGAAAGGCAGTCTCAAGATGTGATGGAGTCTCTCTGCAGTCAGATCTCTGCTCTGATCCAGAGTCAGTTCATAACTGCATGAGAACATAACGAGCTCTTGTCAATTCAAATGGATTGAAATCAACAAAACATGCACAGCCTCCATCGGGCTGTATTTCATTTACTCCAGTGAGTGAGTCAAATACTGATCTACCTGCTGCACTGGAACAGGTCACACTTTGAAATCGCGTCCCGAAAAGCATCTTTAATCTCCCAGAATTCTCCGTCCAGATATCTGGCGAGGCTGCTGGGCTGTATTTGATCCATGGATGACAACAACATGACTGGAGTTCCTCGTGTTGTTACTTTAACTGTTACATTGTACTTCCGCGTTTGGATGATGTCAACGCGTTGCACGGCAACACAGCCAATACACTTTTTTTTTCCCCCGGCCAAACAACTAAAGTATTAAATACATAACCCATAAAATAAATAACTAAAAGATATATGAGTAAGAGACAAAACGTTTATATACTGAGAGGTTGTAAATCAACATTTTTTCTTTGCAAGACACTTGTGTAAAAAAGTGAAACTTGAAAAGCTCTTTTGGGAAAAGAGAATGTTCCTATAAAAAGTGTTTTTATGAAGTATGATGAACAGCTGTGCAGGTTTCATTGGTACAGTAGAGCTCTGCTGGATTTCTCTCGGGGTTGAGCTGCTCCTTCATTCTTATCAATGGAACAGACACAAATAAACTATCGACTTCTGAACACACACGGTCATCCCGACCTCACAACACACACTCCAGTCTCTGACCATCATCATCTCCTGATGTCTGTGATACATGTGATACATCTATCTATCTATCTATCTATCTATCTATCTATCTATCTATCTATCTATCTATCTATCTATCTATCTATCTATCTATCTGTCTGTCTGTCTGTCTGTCTATCTATCTATCTATCTATCTATCTATCTATCTATCTATCTATCTATCTATCTATCTGTCTGTTTGTCTGTCTGTCTGTCTATCTATCTATCTATCTATCTATCTATCTATCTATCTATCTATCTATCTATCTATCTATCCGTCTGT
>CM074279.1:33487909-33562909 GCA_037194245.1 Opsariichthys bidens
TGTTGGAGAAGGTTATTGTCACAAATGGACATTTTTCATATATTCATATATTGGGGCAAGTTGTCACACATGCTTGTAATTTTACGCAATTCAGCTGCCAAAGTAATGGATTAATATTTATGTACGGTATATGTACATTTAACATTTTTTTGCTGTTTCGTGTGCTTTAATGCTTCGTTATTGCTTTGCTTTTTGTTTGATTAGTTCGTTCATAAAGCATTGTAGATAGGGATATGTTAAGGTATAGGCAGCTTTTTTAATTGAATATGAATTTGTATCCCAAAAAAAGTCTCAAAATTTGTTCATTTAAAATAAATAAATTTAAATAATAAATTTAAATATTTCTAAAAATATGATCTATATTTGGACAATGATGGTGGAAATGTTTGTATATATATATATAATAGCTAGAATTATTTAATAAAATCAATTCAAAATCAAGTACAGTGCATGATGTTCATTATTCGTTTAATTAATTATTATTATTCATATGTTCGCTGATACCACGACTGACTGTAATAACCCTGTGATTCACTGTGATAATAACCTCAACATCATGTACATGAACACACACACACACACACCCAAATCTCTCAAGTTGCCAATTCATCTGAACTATTTCATAATAATGTGTGCATTGTAGTACAGAATGTTAAATATGGAGAACTAGAAAAACAAGCGCGCCGCCATCTTAGAATGTTGTCTTTGAACTTCCGTTTGCGCGGGAGCTCTACATGGCATCGCTTTTGAAGAATAATTAGCTGGTGAAATGGATTCACTAATTGTATTGTCAACAAAAGCTATCAGAAGCATTGCAATGTTTAAATCAGATGTCTGTTGATCGGGAAGTTGTTTATAAATCCGTAAGATCGCTGTGGAAAGAAACGCGGGAACCGGGAGAGAAAGACGAGCGCGGCGCTGGGAGGGGGCGGGGCTACAGAAGGTCTTTAGGTCGGTTAAACAATTTATTTTAGTGTGTGATTCAGTTTATTTTCTTCTCATTATCCATTTGTAAAGGCGTGTGGAACATAACAACAGCCCATAAGATAAAGTGGACGTGTTTATCTGAGGCTCGGTTTCATAACCATCGCTCATATAGTCTAAACACTCATGACCCATTCAGTTATCTGAAGAATAAATAATTACTTATCTATAGATACACATTTATTATCTATAAAACAGCTCTGACTTGTGGTGTTTAGACATATCAATACTGTATGCATGTTGAAGCCTATTTGCAGAAATATACTTTTGTTGTTGTTGTTGTTTTTAGTAAACACAGTTAACTGATTCACATTTTGCTTCTCAAAAGCATATTGGGTTCAGTTGAATGAAAAAAAAAATCTTCAATCAGCGATTGGCTCTTTTATTTAGAAGGCGGGACTAATCCACCATATTTTTTCCAATTCATTACTAACAGGAGACCATCTTTGCATCTCTAGTTTTATTTTCTGTCAAATGCAAGAGACCACTGATTCACATTTTGCTCTGAACAAATGAGTTGAATAAAAAAATCTTGGGGTATTTTGTCCCTTTCAAGGAAAGTCTGTCCATATTTGCGACGCCTCCGACAGCTGTTTCGGGCATCCGAGACCAAGTCCGATCTGAATGGGGGGATCCTGAAAAAAAAAAAAAAAAAAAAATGCTTGGCGAACTTACAAATAACATATTAAATAACATATTCCAAATCAGCAACAAAATCTGCCACGAACTGCCCCAAAATGTCGTTTCTTACACTCAAATAGCGTTAAAAAGCTCAGTCTAGACGAGCCAATGCGCATGTGCAATCCTGAGCGACTGGAGCCTCTAACGCAGCTGCTATGACGCAATAAATTTATCAGTCAGCGATTGGCTCTTTAATGTAGAAGGCGGCAGTTTTTTGCAGTTTCTCCCATTCATAAGTAACTGACAGTTTGATTGACAGGCGATCTGACCAATCGTAACCCCGAATCCGCCAATTAGGAGTTAGTAGATGAACGTTGGTGAACTTGAATCAACATTCCTTCTGATGTTCATTCATGTTTATTTGATGCTATAAATGAACTAGTGTGAAGAGATGATGGAGGAGCGACACATTAAACACACACTAGACGCTATTGATTGAACTTCTTTAAAAAATTACGATATTTTAAATGTCAGTAGTGTGCTATTTGCTCCGCGATGTATTTTTCACCGTGTGAGAACATGATGTGTGGCGTGAGAGCGCATGACTTGTCGGACATAGCAAATACGAATGCAAGAGATCATCTCACTCTTAGAAGAATCTTTGCACTCATTACTTGTTGACGGATAAGAAACGATATATTTTAATGTAGCGCATTTTGAATAAACGTTGTGTCAAGAAAAAAAGGTTCATGGCCGTCACTTGACTGAGATTTGACAATTATGTCAAAAAGTGATGTCCACATCAATATAGTTGTTAATGCTGTCATGCAAAGAAATGATGAACGTACAAAAACAAAATATGAATAACCGTCTACACTGTAATGAATTACTGTAAAAATTACAGCATTATTTTACAGCCGCTGGCTGTCTTTTAATAATACAGCATATTGCTGTAAACTGCAATGCATTCTGGGGTCACGTGTTGGTTTGACTCAAATTTACACAATATTGCTGTAAATTGACCCTTCATAATTCAAAAAAATACAGCTAGTTACTGTAATCAGAGAATACAGGGAAATTTTGTAAATTAAATTACAGTAACACTACTGTAAATTTTACAGTAACTGGCTGGCAACCCTGCTGCCAGTATTATACAGTAAAATTTACAGTATTTTTTTAACAGTGCACTGTAATGAATTACTGTAAAAAATTACAGCATTATTTTACAGCCGCTGGCTGTCTTTTAATAATACAGCATATTGCTGTAAACTGCAATGCATTCTGGGGTCACGTGTTGGTTTGACTCAAATTTACACAATATTGCTGTAAATTGACCCTTCCTAATTTAAAAAAATACAGCTAGTTACTGTAATCAGAGAATACAGGGAAATTCTGTAAATTAAATTACAGTAACACTACTGTAAATTTTACAGTAACTGGCTGGCAACCCTGCTGCCAGTATTATACTGTAAAATTTACAGTCATTTTTTAACAGTGTATGTCGTAGTCTACACTTTTCCTTTGAGCTTTTATGCACTTTTTCATTTGCATAGCAAAATTAATCTTGCCAAATAATTTTAGCGTTTAGTGTTTTGTTCAATTTAAAAAGTAACAAATATTCTCATATTTTTTGGGTTTAGGCTCATTTAAAACAAATATACCCCCTCCACTACTGTAATTCTTCAATGGCAAATGATACTAAAATCCTATTTTCAGGCTGAACCGACTCCTTTGACGGAAAGGTTAAATTTAGCGTCATTTTCTCCCAGTCTTCTGCGTCCGAATGATCACGATAACCTGTTGGTTTCATCCGGCAGCTGTTAGTCCCGCTATACAGATCATTATAGTCCTGCGTGAGCTTACGCACGACACCTCTACCTTTCCTGAAAAAAGCAATGGGGGAGTTGTTGACATGTGTCGAGCTTGATAAAAGTAGCATCCGAAATAGACGGGTCAAGTAGTTTTGTCTGACGGGCCTCTCGATTCGGCGGGCCATCGCGCCCGCTGGGCTGAACGTGTTAAAAGAGTCTGCTGGATGTCCTTGAGGCCTTGAAATCATCTTCTTCCTCTACGGAAACCTTGAGCCCTGATAAGAGTGCAATCAAGGACATGAGATAAATGAATAATGTCCTTAAAAATAAGGAAAATTGTTCAGAACTGTAATCACCCACCTACTTCATCTCGGCTTGTTTTTATGCTTGTATTTTATCCATTGTTTGTGTTTTAAGTCCACAAATATGACCGACACAGTATCTGTTCAAGCGTCATTATTTGTACAGTAGCTTCAAAAATGATTGGGTTACGTTAGACACTACAAAGGTAAAATACTGTAGATGTTCACATTTTCAATGACACTAATTCTGATGCTGTGTTAAGAACAACCCAAGGTGAGTTAAATGTTTTGACCAAGATGCTGTTATATTTAACTCAACTATTAAAAATGACTATATGTATGGATTAAAATGAACCCAAATATGTTGGAAATTAAAAATGAGACACATAATTACTACACTCAAAAAATATTTCAGTCTAAACATCAGTTTTATGTAATTTAATTGCATAGCAATTTTCCATCCATTTGGATTATATAGTTTTAACATAAACAAACTAATAAACTTAATGTGATTCATATTTGTCAGTCATATGTAAATGAAATAGATGAGATTGATGTAATAGTGAACACTGTTTAGTGGTCACGTGTGTGCGCACTACTGAGTTAAAGTAGCGTTGAAGCAGCGTCAGAGTTAATGAGATCATGAAGTGACGATTGAGCAGTAATGATGAACGCCTGCTGTTAACAAGCAGAATCACTGAAGGACGGAGAAACACAAGAACTACAAGACATTTAATCTCTCACTATTACATAAATCTCACCTATTTCATTTACATATTTTGTTTATGTTAAACCTATGTTATCCAAATGGATGGAAAATCGCTATGTAATTAAATGACATAAAACTTATTTTTAGACTGAAATATTTTTTTGAGTGTAGAGGAAACAATAATAATCAAAAGCTGAACATTAATTAATTAACAATTTATTAGTGAGCAGTACTGTCATTTTTAAACAATAGTTGAGTTAAATTAAACAACCCAGCAGGTTGGGTCAAACATTTAAACAACCCAATGGCTGAGTCTGTCCATTTGAACCAACTTGGATTATTTATAATGTTTTTAAATCTGATTAATTGTACATCTTTGTTTGTGATTTATCAAACCGAAATGGACAAAAACCCATAAAATTCTGCGTTGTGCACTAAAACTCACTGATTCCATCCGCATTTTCCTCATTCTGTTAAGGTTCCAAAAGGGTGTTTTCATGATTCCATGGATGATGAAGACCCTTCATGGAAACACCAATGCCAATAAATAACCTTCGAGAACTTTTTTTTGTTATTTTTAAGAGTGTACACTAAAAACACAACCCAAGTTGGGTTGAAAATGTACAAACCCAGCGGTTGGGTTTAAATGTTTGATCAACCGTCAAAAAATGACTGGATTGCTCAAAATATGCTGGAAATGAACATTTATTAATAAGTTGAATTAATAATAATTGTTTCCTCTAGTAATTACGTGTCTGATTTTGAATTTCCAACCTATTTTGGGTTCATTTTAATCCAGAAATACAGTAATTATTAAACATGAGTTGAGTTATATAAATCTGCACCGCAATCAAACAACCCAATCATTGTCACATGGTCCATTTTCAACCCAATTTGGGTTGTTTTTAACCCAGCATTTTTTAAAGTGTGGTAGGAGTTTATTCGAAAATACTGTTGCATATCAAAACAAAACGGCATTTAAAGATTAGGATGAAGAAATAAAACGCATACTTTTTTTTTAGCACTTAATCCCGCTGTGAGGCTGCGGAAGATTTCTCGTTGTTTCTTACACAACTGGACATTCATGATCCATGAGGTGAGCTCAGCACAACAGAGGCTTGGAAACACGACAGCCTCCTCCAAGCGAACCGAGAGGCTTCACGCGCGCTCACAGCTCCACACTCACATCATTAGACCTGCACTGGAAGAGATGAATCAAGCAGGGCTTCACAATTACAAACCCGAGAGCGCCGTGACCGCGATAATTATCCGAGTGCAAAGGTTCTAAACTCTCACATGAAACACGGCCCAGACATGTGAGACATAATGCGATGTAATTACTTGCAATTTGCATGGTCATTTTTAGCAGTGCACTGGAAAATTTGATTGTTGTTTGGATTACTAAGGGTGAAATTAATCTTATTTGTTAAATGCGTAATTGCTGCAAATATCTGTCAGACTTCAAAAAGTCAATGAAACGGACTAAAGCGTCGAAACCACACCGGTCTGCAGGCTTTCTTCGACTACCTTGTGAATCGACGCCCCCAGAAGCCGTTTCCACCACTGAAAATAAAAATAAAAAGATTATTGCAACTTTTTATCTCACAATTCTGACCTTTTTTTTTTAACAGAAATGTGAGATATAAACTTGAGATATAAAAAGAAAGTCAGAATTCTGACTTTATGACTCGCAATTCTGAGAAACAAAGTCTGAATTGCGAGTTTATATCTCAATTCTGACTTTATATCTCAATTCTGACTTTATATCTCGCAATTTTTACTTTATATCTCGCAATCGTAACTTTATATCTCTCAATTCTGACTTTATATCTCACAATTGTAACTTTATATCTAGCAATTTTTACTTTATATCTCGCAATTCTCAGAAACAAAGTCAGAATTGCGAGTTTATATCTCAATTCTGACTTTATATCTCGCAATCGTAACTTTATATCTCGCAATCTCAGAAAAATCAGAATTGTGAAATAAAAAGTTGCAATAATCTTCTATTTCAGTGGTGGAAAAGGGCTTCCATACCCAGGGCGTTGCCACCTTGTGGATAAACTAATTATTGCAAAAAAATGAAATGCACGAGTAAAATCTGGCAGTACCGCGCGCGAACTCTTCTGATGACAAAATTCGCGTCATTATCCGCTGTTCATACACGTAAAAAGTGAAGTACACTTTGGGCTCAACACAACTTGAATTGGGAATAACATACTACTCTTTTAATACAAGTATATGACACGAATAGAAAGACTGGCGCAGAAGTATACTACTCTTATTATGATTTTACAAGGTTTTTAAAGTGCTAAAGGAAGGTCAGTTGTCTTCATCTGAGATTTCGGTCCTTGCTGAATGAGCTTTTATCTGCTCTGTCTCGGGGTGGAAGTGCTTTGCTGACGTAAAACTTCCTTGAGGTTTATCAAACGTTTTAAGCATTGCAAGATACACATCTGTTCAAGCTCCTTTTATTTCGTTTAGGATCAAGGGTTTATTGAGATGTATTCGTATTGTGACCAATAATTCATCCATTCATCCTGTGCATCTCAATTTCAGAGTTTTGAACTACATCACGCTGAGAACCATCAGCAGTCGCAGTTTCGACCGCCTGAAAGGAGTGAAAACAATGTGAGTTGCCATCGTTTTTAAAACATGACGACAGATAGCCAGATGTTTAGTGTGGCTGCTGAAGGGAAATGCCATCCATCATCACTCCCCTCTGATATGTGAAGAAAATCTTTGATGTTCACTCCCTTTTTCAGAGTCGAAGGAGCTTTCAGTGCCAATTTTTCTTTGAAAACGCTCAGGACATCCAAGTTAGGAGGAACAGTTTGAACGCTTGCACAGAATAGATTATTCTTTGACTGAATTTTTTTCCAATAACCATTTTAATATTACACAATATCTTTCTCTCTTGGGATTGGATTTCTGTCAAAAAGAAGCTTTTTTTTTTCCCCTAGGAATGGCCTCGAAAAACAGATGTTTGAATCATATGGGCCAAAGTCCCTTTAAGTCATTTCAGTCTTTGAATGGGGACTCTGTGATGTGTTTGAATGGGGAAATTGTGAAGCTTTTGATTAAATTTAATATGCGTCAATGAAATCTGACAACAACTTTTTTTTATAAACGCTCGAATCGTGACAAAAAAATGCGCTGGAACGAGCGAATTTTACGTTCACGTCTCCGGGATATGCTCGTGACGTCACGGTCGGCCGCTATGAGTGCCACGAAAACACCCAAAACGGGAACGAGCTTCAATGTACATGTAGCTTTGACACAAAATCTGAGGTAAATTTTCACAGATTACCAAAAGAAACAAATTGCAGCGATTCATTCCCAGAAACAACTGAACTCCAGGCAGAGAATCATTTTGTGTAAAAATGTTGGATTTTAGGTAAAATCATACCTTATATATTGTGTTGTCAATGTGTACCGTCTTATATTCTGCATAATTGGCTATTTTTAAATATACACTGACAAAAACTATACTAATTTTAGTAGTACATACTATATAGTATATATATATATATATATATATATATATATAAAATCAGGGCTGGGTCGGTTACTTTTAAATTGTATTTACCTACAGATTACAAAATACATGCTTTAAAAAGTCATTTGTAACGTATTTCGTTACATTACTCAAGTTTAGTCACTTCATCTAAATACTTTAGAATACTTTGGAATACTAATAAGTGTGAAACAAACACAAAAAAGATCATTGAGAGTTTTTATCTCACAATTCTGACTTTTTCCCTCAGAATTGAGTGATATAAAGTTGCAATTGTGAGTTATAAAGTCAGAATTATGAGATATAAACTGACAATATTGAGAAAAGTCAGAATTATGAGATATAAACTCACAATATTGAGAAAAGTCACAATTATGAGATATAAACTGACAATATTGAGAAAAGTCAGAATTATGAGATATAAACTGACAATATTGAGAAAAATCACAATTATGAGATATAAACTCACAATATTGAGAAAAGTCAGAATTATGAGATATAAACTCACAATATTGAGAAAAATCACAATTATGAGATATAAACTCACAATATTGAGAAAAATCACAATTATGAGATATAAACTCACAATATTGAGAAAAGTCAGAATTATGAGATATAAACTCACAATATTGAGAAAAGTCACAATTATGAGATATAAACTGACAATATTGAGAAAAATCACAATTATGAGATATAAACTCACAATATTGAGAAAAGTCAGAATTATGAGATATAAACTCACAATATTGAGAAAAGTGAGAATTATGAGATATAAACTGACAATATTGAGAAAAGTCAGAATTATGAGATTTAAACTCACACACTAAATTCACAATTGCAAGAAAAAAGTCAGTATTGCAAGTTTAAATCTCGTAATTGTGAGAAAAAGAAGTCAGAATTGTGAAACACAAACTCACAATTGTGAGGAGAAAAAACAAACAGTGAGAAAAAGTCGCAGTGTCGAGTGAATTATAAAATGACTCTCAAAACATGAAAACAGTGGAAAACATGAAACTGAACTCGTCTTTTTCAGACGGTCAGAGTCAGAGAATCACCAATCGCTGTTTAAATGACATTAAAACTCAAAGTAATCACTTTGGTAATCTAAAACACTTTTCAGATGGAACTGGAATCTGATTACCACCCATTTCAAATCAAACACAGTCACTCACATTTAGTGTTTTAAATACGTCACTAAGCTACTTGTATTTCGTTACTCCTCAACCCTATATATATAGATATATATAATTAGCATCTAATTAGAATTCAGTATTTGTTCCTCAAATATGATTGAACTACTATTCAAAAGTTTGTAGTTTTTTTTAAATGAAATGACTTCTTTTATTCTGCGAGCATGCATTAAATGAATCAAATGTGTCAGTAATGACATTTTTAGTTGTTACAAAATATTTCTATTTCAACATTAATATTATATTAAAATGTAAAATATATTATAATAAACAATTCATCCATGTAAGTTTCTGATGCTCCACAATTATCACCACAAATAAATACTAAAAATGCTGTATTTTGGGAAACATTTTTCCTCTCATTTTCACTCACCCAGAGAAATCGCCCAGAGCATCTCACTGGAAACCATCGAGACGGAAGCGTTCAACAGCCTTCTGAATGTCTCAGAAATGTAAGGAAGCTCTCAAAGAACAGTGATTCATGGATAATTGACTTGATTTGCGTGCCTGTCTTAATGACTGTGTTGAATGACAGTCCGTAATTACAACTGACTGGAACAGAATCCTCTCTGACAGAGTCTTTTCACAGTAATGTGTCGTTTGTTTATGATTTCTCACGTGAGAATTTGTGTCACAGCTCAATCCAGAACACACGCAGTTTGGTTCACATCCACCATCGGGCGTTCAACCACCTTCCCAAGCTGAGATATCTGTACGTAGCTCATATTCTTCTTCATTCTTCACCTCTGTCTTCCCACACCAGCTTCATTTTAATTGACGTAAATCAGAAATTCATCTTCTTAAAACCCGAGGAGTTAACATGACCAGAGAAAACCGACTGAGGTCGATTACATTTCATATTTTAATTCACCAATGATATCTGACAACAACTGTCTCATGAAGTTTGTTTCTAAATGCTCGAATCATGACAAAAATGGCATTTTACGCGTCTTGTCGGACTGTTTCTAGACGAACCAGAGCTTCTAACTGGTAGGTACGGCTGACAGTGTCGAGATCCCGAAGCGTAGATGTTTCGAAACGCCGCTCCGAACTGGGATTCGAAGCACCCGTGTCACGTGACTACGGCTAAATGAAGCTTTCGACAGGAGGCGTGCTCGCCGATCTGCGTTTGATTGACAGGGGCGGGAACCAATCACACGATCGCACACCTGTCTCAACTCCCACAGAGTTTAAAAGACGAGTTAACGCACCTTCACCTCGTGGCTTTTTGTGGGAGGAGAAAGATTTTGAGATGGCGTTTACGATATAGTGACATTTATAAAAAAAAAAATCTGTAAAAAAACAAACAGAAATGAGACCATTGTGGATTGATGTGCCTCCCACATGAGCGCCGCGTTTTTAAGACCAATCAGAAGAACTCGGAGGCGGGGCAAGCGTTTTATTTGTTTGTCATTGCCGCTACTGCATCACGTCTTGAAGACCCTCGCGTTCAGCGCTGCGCTTTTTAAAAAACATTCGGGCCGTTCACACGTTCGTCTAAAAACACAAGGAATGTTTTTAATGCAAAAAAAAAACCGAGACGTACTTTTGGGATCGACACTATTTTTGAAATAAAATAAAAATTAAAAAAATCGCACTTGCTTCCGCCATGTTGCCGTCAATTAAAATAGTTGCCATGCCAACTTGCTACCGTAAACAGAAGCTCGCCACACTCGCCCCGCCTCCGAGTTCTTCTGATTGGCCCACTGTTTTGGAACTGACATTGACGAGCGTCGCTGCGTGTAAAAGTTGAAATTATTTCAATAGAAATGGGCAAACAGCAGAACAGACATGAAAAAAATATAATCGCACTAGCTATGGCATCCTCCGCCATGCTGCCATCGAATAAAACCGTTGCCATGCCAACTTGCTACTGTAAACAGAAGCTCGCCACACTCGCCCCGCCTCCGAGTTCTTCTGATTGGTCCACTATTTTGGAACTGACCTTAAAGGTCCGAGATGAGCTTTGCGACAAACTTTGACTCGACAGAGACGCTCTCGCACGTTATCAGACAAGATAAGCGAATGTTATAAAGCTCAACACGACGAAGTGTTCGAATATCATCGGTGTGATAATCTAATCTACTGTTAAGTCTATTACAGTCAAAAAACTAATACTAAACATTACAACTTTCAATGCACAGTTTAGTGTGATCGTGTGACGTTCGAGCGCGTGAAACAGCGCCGCGTTCCCTCACAGTTTTAATTCGTCAAACAAACTGACCCGTATGAGTAGAGTTTCAGCACTTGGGAGTAGTTCGGCGGAACGAAATGTCCTCGTTTCTTTATATCCCGCGGGATTCGCGCGCGTCACTGATGTCTGTCTCTCATTAGTAATCGCTCCCGTGACTCTCGGCCCCGCCCTCCTTCACACCACAGCAAACATGCGTTCACTCATCCATAAATCCATCGGCATCGTTCCATGATTCCATACTCACTGCGTCATCGATCTACACCTCTGTTATCGTTTTGAATTGTTTAGCGCCCCCTAGCGGCGAAAAAAACCACATAGTGCACCTTTAAAGTGTAAATACTTTATTTTGCTGAAACTTTGTGAACTTGAACAACGAGCTCGGGAGCTGATTGAGACGCGCCGGTGCTTTGGTTACGTTTTCTTCTGCTTTGTATTTCTACAGGAGCATTTCCAACACGGGTATAAGTGAATTCCCTGACCTGACCTCCATCTTCTCCCTGGCGCCCTATTTCATACTGTGAGTTTGCTCTGTGGATTCGTCTGAGAGACGGTGTGAGTGAGAGCAAATGCTGTCCGTTATCTGTATCGCGCTGACAGAAAATGGAGTGTTATGAAATAGACAGACGTATGAGTCACTGGATAAGAAAAGCGTGGCATATTAAATCAGGAGACTAATAGGTTTTGGTTTTGTAGCAAAGAGGCGTATTGTTTAACATGCTGAAGCCATTTTGTTATTTTTTTAGGGATATCTGTGATAACCTCAACCTGCGTTCAATCCCACCAAACGCTTTCAGTGGAATGACGAGTGAATTCACCACAATGTTAGTATCTCACGCTCACATCTCCACTTCTTTTTTCTGCTCGAAGCACTGCCTGAACGCCCGAAAATTAATATTTCACTCGCATGTTTCTGATGTTGGTAAATAGTCACATGACAGGTGTGTTTGTTTTTAAAGAAATGAATACTTTTATTCAGCAAGGATGCATTAAAATCAAAATAATCTTACAAATAAATGCTGTTCTTTTACATCAAATATGAAAAAAAAATAGATTATTGAATCAGAAACGAGTGGCAAATCAGCATATGAGAACGATAATAGAGATAGTCGACTAAAATCTAACAGTATAATAAATAAGATAAAATATAGTAAACATACAGTAAATAAGAAGAACAAATAAATACAATAGAACAAATATACAAATGAGATAAACAGTGATTTAGGTTTGTCAGGTAGGTCTAACAGTAAGATTCAGGTAAGAAATATTACACTCTAAAAAAATGCTGGGTTAAAAACAACCCAAGTTGGGTTGAAAATGGACAAACCCAGCGATTGGGTTAAATGTTTCACCCAACCGGCTGGGTAGTTTTATTTAACTCAGCTATTGTTTAAAAATGACTTAGTATTTTGGAAATCGACATTTATTAATGATTTAATGAATAATAATTAAACAATAAACATTTATTAAATTGCTTATTGATAATGTTCACCTGTTGATTATTATTGTTGCCTGATTTTTTGACTCGTCGTTCTGGCGAAATTTTGGGGTATTTTTTGAAAACTTTCGTGAAGAAGTTCTAGGTTTTTCGTCCAATCGGAACCGAACCAGCGCAGCGAGAGTCTGATTGTCAATAGTTGTCAAAAAAAGTTGAATTTCGGTTACGAGCTCATTCTGTAGTCGCGTGAAAAAGACTTCGGCCACTTGGGGGCCATTAAACTTTAAAACGCCTACTTTACCATTAGGCCAATCGACTCGAAAATTGGCATGAAGTGTCTTAGTCCAAAGAGCCGTGATAGTCTGTGAGCACATTGGCATATGTAAAAAAACATGGCCGCCATTGGCCAATGAAGTTCGAGCACCTATTAGACAAGGTTAACAGAGGCAGATCGGAACGAAACTCGGTGGGCATGTTCGACTCATGGTTGTTGAAATTTGTGACAATTTTGAAAGAAATCGGCCTGTTTCACACATACACAAAATATTCATGTCATTTTATAGATCTCAAGAACCACCGCTGTCAATCAAATCGCTCATTAAATATTCACGATTACATTACCAAAAAACGAGTCCTAGGTTTTTCACTCAATCTGACTAAAACAAATGCAGTACAATTCTCTAGAGACTCTAGGTCAAAAGTAGATTTGAACTTTACCCTTTGGGTTGCTATAACAGGGTCGTTTAGGAAAGGGGCGTGGTGAAATGCTCACAAAACCACTCCTCAACGAAAACTCTGAACTTCACGAAAATTGGTGAGCATATGCAGCATGTGACTCTAAAGAAGCATGCCAAGTTTTATAGAGATCAGACCATAGGTGGCGCTATAACTGTTTAAAGCTTTAAAAACCATATATTTCCTATGGTAAACTGCCTGAATTTGAATCGTGAATATTTAATGAGCGATTTGATTGACAGCGGTGGTTCTTGAGATCTATAAAATGACATGAATATTTTGTGTATGTGTGAAACACGCCGATTTCTGTCAAAAATTGTCACAAATTTCAACGACCATGAGTCGAACATGCCCACAAGTTTCGTTCCGATCTGCCTCGGTTAACCTTGTCTAATAGGTGCTCGAACTTCATTGGCCAATGGCGGCCATGTTTTTTTACATATGCCAATGTGCTCACAGACTATCACGGCTCTTTGGACTAAGACACTTCATGCCAATTTTCGAGTCGATCGGCCTAATGGTAAAGTAGGCGTTTTAAAGTTTAATGGCCCCCAAGTGGCCGAAGTCTTTTTCACGCGACTGCAGAATGAGCTCGTAACCGAAATTCAACTTTTTTTGACAACTATTGACAATCAGACTCTCGCTGCGCTGGTTCGGTTCCGATTGGACCAACAACCTAGAACTTCTCCGTGAAAGTTTTCAAAAAATACCCCAAAATTTCGCCAGAACGACGAGTCAAAAAATCAGGCAACAATAATAATCAACAGGTGAACATTATCAATAAGCAATTTAATAAATGTTTATGGTTTAATCGTTATTCATTAAATTATTAATAAATGTTCGATTATTAAACGTATTAATAAATGTAAACGGTCTTTTCCATCTATGATTAAGATGGTTATAGTCTTGATAAATGAAACACCTAAATAATAATTAGGCATACGCATCGGCTTAAAGGTCTTAAAACGCTTTGCTCATCTCAGCTATATATTTTTTTAGTAATTTCTCATTTTCGGCAATGAAAATGATTCATCAACAAAACGTACTCTGTTTTCCACCCTCTATATGACCCTAAGAAATAAAGGGTCTCTTTGTATAGATGATTTAAAGCCACTGTGGCTGTGCAACTCTTATTTGTGAGCTGTGAATTTGTTTTTGGATCGAGCACACGGTGTCATCCTTTAATAACAGCCTCTTTGCATCACCATTGTGACAGATCCATAAAACAGTTGCTCCTCAAACTATAAAGATCAGAATGAAACGATCAGGGTTTCGTTCTTGATTGAAATGATCTTAAGTGTTGCATTTTTACTTTCAATAAATGCTCTTTTTGGACGAGCTCCCCTTATAATAAACAAGTTCAACGAAAACAAGGCATATTTTATTGGTGTACAAAAGCAAGAACGAACAAATTTTATGGGGTGACGGTCCTGAGAGAGTTAAATGATGGTCAGTTTTCTTAGATGATTAGATTTCGTAGTCTACGGAAGACACGCAACCTTCAATCTTTGTGTCTGTATGCAAATAAGAAAGCACAAACACAGTTTTGAAATGTTGTACTTGTACATCTGTGGTAAACAGCACTGAATTTGGATGATATTTCAGACATTATCTGCTAATAAACGTTTCTCTCTCTTTCTTTGTCTTCAGGAATCTCTTTAACAATGGATTTCAAGAAATTGAAAGCCATGCCTTTAATGGAACTATAATAGATAAACTGTAAATATTGACATATTATTAACACACTAATCTCTATTCAGTTCTGCCTTAATCAACTTATTTATCAGCTGTATAATTACGGCGTAATCTGTTTGTTTTGCAGAGTATTAAAGAACAACAAAGATCTACGTTTGATCCACGAAGATGCTTTCAAAAAAGCGTTCGGCCCGACTTCGCTGTAAGTGATCGTGAAATAATGCTGCCTTTCTCTCGCGAGTTCTGTCGCTGTGAACGGCTCATTTCACCGGCGAGAGCTTTACCGCACATGGCCAGCGTTTAAGAAAACTTGAAGACCTCGATTGGCTGCTTCAGGTGTGATGGATTGCTGTATGAAACCAGAACCGCTCCCGATCCACTATATAGTGCACTGTCCCAATTCTGAGCGAACGACTGCATTCCCTTCATTCGTTCACTACGTTTACCCACAATTTTTCTCATATGTTAGTGAACTGTTGTACAGTGTGTTTATATTGTATTTATTTACTATGATATTTTTTATAAACACACATGTGACAGCGTCGTGTTTTTGTTCTGTTATTTTTAAATATAAATGGACTAAATAGCATGACACGGGTGTTTTTATTCTCTCTTTATTCTCAATAAACAGTCATGAAGCTAAACAGCACACATTACAGACGGTACAGGAAATGTTCATGACGTCCGAATTCGCTCGCTCATTTTCGCCTGACATTTTGCGTGATCGCGTCGCTCGAACTCTTCTAGAGGGTCGGCTCTTCAAATTGAGGCGAAAGCTGATTGGTCTGTGCTGTCCAATGGCATTTTAGCACTCGATTGAAAAATGGATAAAGAAAAGCATTTGGCAAATCCTTTTTAAAAAGCGATTTACAAATGTATTTTTTGATCGTTCTATGAATCTACGTTTAAAAACAGGAATTAAATAAACAACTTTAAATATGTCTATTCATTTGCCTATATAAAAGTGATTTATTTAATTATTGAATGAATGAATTGATTCTTCATTTTATTTTTATGTGGCACTCCTGGTCCTCCATACAGAAGTGCATCACAATAGGGAAGAAAAGACGGTCACAACTTCCGTTTCATGCCGACTTTAATGCAGCGTTTCCCTGTCGTTCACCAGGGATGTTTCGTCAACAGCACTGGAGACGCTGCCCTCTCATGGTCTGGAGTCTGTGTTGATGCTGGTGGCTCGTTCGGCGTTCGCGCTGAAGAGACTGCCTCCGCTGAAGGGACTGAAGAGCCTGAGAGACGCGCAGCTCACGTATCCCAGCCACTGCTGCGCTCTGCTCAGCTGGGACGCCAACAGGTCCACACCTCAAACGCACCCATCAGTGGCTGAATAAAATATTCCTCTCATTGCATTCATTGCCATTTTGAATAAGAGCACCACTAGCGTTTCTCTCTCCGTGAACGCCATAAAATGAAGCTCCAATAAGTAGAGCTTGACGTATATTTTTTGATATTATGATTTACTGTTAAATTCAATGCCTTCATTTTCTCGTTCTCATATAGGGAGGGTTCTGTTTTTGCCGCATTGAGAAATGGATCATCATATTGTGGTGACAACGGCCCACTGGATGAGTACGTTCTGTTAGTCTGGTGTAGTATTGAAATGATTTGTTCTATTGTTGTACCTCTAAATGAATAATAATAATAATCTTCTTTAGAGATTCAGCAGGCCCATAAGAAAATGAATCCTCTATATGAAATCATATCAGCTGGTTCGCCTAGCAACCGATAAGAACAAATGGAGACTTTCTGACAAATTACGTTTTTTTTTTCATGAAAAGAAGAGATTTGTTTCCTCTCAAGTCAGAAGTCTGAACTTGGTATTCAGACCAGTTAACTGAGCTTGATGAATTTTACAGCTCTTTACTCCTGACGTATGTCAAAAATAAACCGTTACTTTATAACTGTCAAATCATTTTAAACAAAACGTGTTACAATGTTTCAGAATGTTTTGGGTGATTCTAAAAATGACATTAAGTCTCCTAACCTAAGCTATAATACAAACAAAACCTTTCTAATTCTAATATCATTGATATAATATTGTAGTTTTTATTAATATTTAGATGTTTTAATTTTAAAGTTCTAGTAATTATGTTTTGTTTTTGTCATTTTTTAGTTTTTTAAAATTATAATTATTTAATTGATTAGTTAATTATTTAGTAAGTTAAACTAAACATGTTAAAATGACTTTAAGCTTAAGTATATATATATATAAAATATTTTTTAGGTATATTTCAGTCAGTGTTTTTTGCTATATTTCAGCCAAAGCCATTTCACGCTTTCTATTGTAGTGTGTTTTGCAGATACACAATGGAGCCAAACACAATGTTATTGATCTTTTCTGTTATTATGAGAGGTGTAAATATAATGTTTATCAGTTTTGGGGAAAGTTACTTTGAAAAGTAATGCGTTACAATATTGCGTTACACCCTAAAAAGTAACTAATTGTGTAAAAAAGTAATTACTTTTTCTCACTGGGCTGGGCTTGGTTGTTTTGTTTTTTAATAACAACAAAAAAAGTTCTATTTTTGGCAAATGTTTCACACCAAAAGTGAAATAAATAAGCCTCAGGCTAAAGGAAACGCATATTTACTCCTGTACAGTAGAGGGCGACCTTTTAGTTGTGCTGCCAATCTGGATTAACGAAGAATAGGATACACTTCAACACTCTAATTTCTAAATCTAATCCAAAGTCATTTTTGCTTATTAGTGTGCTTGAAATAAATCATTGAAGTTCAGCAGGAAAGACACAGGTAAATAAAGTGAGATTAAATACATAAAGTATATTTATATAGTAAATTATTACGTTTGCGTAAAATTCTGAAATTGCATTTTACTGTTTTTGTGCGAGTGAAATGAGTAAATGCATGTTCACATTTAGTCTAGAAGTACAATAACCATCAATAACTTTCTCTCAACGTGGAGACGGGAGAGCGGTCAGTCGATAAATGTGAAAAAGTAACTTGGATATTGTTGAAAAAGTAATCTGATTACGTAACTAATGTGTTACCCCCAACACTGATGTTTATTATATTTCAAGTAACAGAATTTTTTAAAAATGTCTTTAGTTTTCGTTAACGATAACCCATATACAGAGCTATCTTTAGGCAAAGTATTGTGTAATATTTTTCCACCCTGTGTTCTTTCTCAGTCCGAGATCTGAGATCAATGATTCTCTAATGCTGGACGATCCTCTTGCACCGGACGTCGTTGGGTCCACATCAGCAGAAGACACTTTTAGAAGCGTGGTGGAGTTCCATTACCCAGAGTTAGACCTGTGTCAGAGCCAACCGGCCCTGCAATGCAGCCCCGAGGCCGACGCCTTCAACCCCTGCGAGGACATCGCCGGCTTCGGGTTCTTGCGGGTGGCCATTTGGTTCATCAACGTCCTCGCCATCGTTGGCAACCTGACGGTACTGCTCGTGATATTTACAAGCCGCTGCAAACTGACCGTCCCGAGATTCCTCATGTGCCACCTGTCCTTCGCCGACCTCTGCATCGGCGTGTATCTCCTGATGATCGCCACCGTGGACCTCAGGACTCGCGGACACTACAGCGAGCACGCCATCGAGTGGCAAACGGGAGTGGGGTGCGGCATCGCCGGGTTCCTGTCCGTTTTCGGTGGCGAGCTGTCCGTCTACACGCTGTCCACTATTACCGTCGAGCGCTGGCACACCATCACACACGCTCTCCGGCTGGAACGCCGTCTGGGATTGAGCCACGCTTCCGCGATCATGGTCGCCGGATGGCTGCTCTGTCTAGCGATGGCGCTGCTGCCCTTAATGGGGGTCAGCGGCTACAACAAGGTCAGTATGTGTTTGCCAATGGACATCGAGACGCCTTTATCCCAAGCCTACGTTATACTCTTGCTGCTCTTCAACGTCGGCGCTTTCCTGGTGATTTGCGGCTGCTACGTGTGCATCTACACCGCCGTCCGCAACCCAGAGTTCCCGGGACGCGCCGCCGACGCCAAGATCGCCAAGCGCATGGCTGTGCTAATCTTCACCGACTTCCTGTGCATGGCGCCCATCTCGTTTTTCGCCATCTCCGCGGCCTTCAAAGTCCCGCTCATCACGGTGACCAACTCGAAGATCCTCCTGGTGCTCTTCTACCCCATCAACTCGTGCGCCAACCCGTTCCTCTACGCCATCTTCACCCGGGCCTTCAGGAAAGACGCGTACATCCTGCTGAGCTCCATGGGCTGCTGCGAGAGCAAAGCCAACTTGTACCGAATGAAGACATACTGCTCGGACAACATCAACCGAAGCAAAAGCAGCTCCGGCTCCAACGCGAACCCCAAAGCCCCTCGTGCCGTCATGTGGATGTCCAGCTTCCCCAATCTAACGCCTCGACCGTGGGTGCAAAGGGTGTAGGGAAGCAGAGACATTCAGACTGATCTAATTTAGATGTGATTTTCTTGCTGTTCTGCCCTTGAACTTTAATGAATCTTATCTAAGAGACTCTGGGAGGATGGTACCATTGCAAATCATTTTCGCTCTTATCTCTCAATGCATTGACGGATAGTTCAGAAGACACACAGGTCTTTTCAGAGCGAACGTAGCACCAAAATCCACATCGTGTCACAATTTCTACATGATCTTTCATTTTTACAGATGTTGACTGTGAGGTGGGAACACCCTAAAAAATAT
This sequence comes from Opsariichthys bidens, assembly GCA_037194245.1. Classification (NCBI taxonomy): domain Eukaryota; kingdom Metazoa; phylum Chordata; class Actinopteri; order Cypriniformes; family Xenocyprididae; genus Opsariichthys; species Opsariichthys bidens. The sequence continues at coordinate 33,507,767 of CM074279.1, forward strand.
TGGGTAATGGGTAAAAAATATCCATTATTGTTTAAAAACCACTGTATTGCTGGTTTAAAATGAGCCCAAAATAGGTTGGAAATTAAACTGCATTTGTTTTAGTCAGATTGAGTGAAAAACCTTGGACTAGTTTTTTTTTTTACGTAATCGTGAATATTTAAAGAACGATTTGATTGACAGCGGTGGTTCTTGAGATCTATAAAATGACATGAATATTTTGTGTATGTGTGAAACACGCCGATTTCTTTCAAAAATTGTCACAAATTTCAACGACCATGAGTCGAACATGCCCACAAGTTTCGTTCCGATCTGCCTCTGTTAACCTTGTCTAATAGGTGCTCGAACTTCATTGGCCAATGGCGGCCATGTTTTTTTTACATATGCCAATGTGCTCATAGACTATCACGGCTCTTTGGACTAAGACACTTCATGCCAATTTTCGAGTCGATCGGCCTAATGGTAAAGTAGGCGTTTTAAAGTTTAATGGCCCCCAAGTGGCCGAAGTCTTTTTCACGCGACTACAGAATGAGCTCGTAACCGAAATTCAACTTTTTTTGACAACTATTGACAATCAGACTCTCGCTGCGCTGGTTCGGTTCCGATTGGACCAAAAACCTAGAACTTCTTCGCGAAAGTTTTCAAAAAATACCCCCAAATTTTGCCAGAACGACGAGTCAAAAATCAGGCAACAATAATAATCAACAGGTGAACATTATTAATAAGCAATTAAAAAAAAAAGCTATAATCCCCACGAAGCCCAGGGGCCGGTTGCACCAGCTGGACGTAAAAAAGTTGAGTTTAAGCTCTACGATGGACTTAGTCACGTCCAGCTTTCCGATGAATATTTACACCTGTTGCACCATCGAAAAAACTACGACTAGGTGCAGCTACGCTTAGCGTAGACGATGCGCGTACACGCTGATATGTTCGACCGCATTGTTAGTTGAGACGCAGTTTGCGTTACCATGGTTACAATTACTGTTACTAAAAATGATTGAGCTATTCAGTAAGTATATGAATATTTTGGTATGCAAGCACAACAATTCAGAAACGCATAAAAAAATAATACATCTGGCGAAAGATAGCAGCTGTTTACAAACTTATGGCGCAAGTTATAGACTAGTTTTCACGGTTTACAGAGTAGTCAACACAAATTTATGGGGCAAGTTATATTTTAATAACGCATTCAACATTTGCAGAGCCGCCTTTAGTACCGAAGACAGCTCTGAAAAACACGATATGATCGTGGAGACTGTATACCAGACGCGCCATCATCTCAACGTTTTTATTTGTCTGTATTTTCACCATGGAAACAAGTCGGCTTCCCACTTTACACTTACCTTTGACTAGGCGTAAGATTTAGTCTAAGATGAGCACTACGCCCAGATAATGCAACAGGTATTAATTCTAAACTCATTTTACGTCAAGCGGATGTACGTCCAGCTGGTGCAACCGGGCCCTGGTGAACAGTAAATTTATAACAGCTAAGGGGCGTTGTTAGGCACGACGCGGAGCATTTGCTGTAATAAATGAACAATAAACCACATCTTCACAGGGCTTATTGCTTTTATGAAATGATTACCACACAATACAAACATTAAAATCCAAAAATATGGATAAATGCAACTTTCATGAGGTAAAATCACTAAAAGCCTTCCATCCGCTGGAAAAAATAGTCCCTGACCGCGAACGGCAGTTACGTTTATTACGCCATTATTACGCTTTATGAGTGAGTCACTCACTCGCAGAGACTTTTATATTGAACACGAAACAAGACGCAAATGACAAATGTTTTGACTATCGGAAATTGATGTGATGTGATTACGAGCTCATCGTGTTCAAGTGTCAAAATGAGCGCATGAACCCAATAACCGTTGAAACGACAAGATCGCAGCGGACATTCAAACGGATTATAAACATAGACTGACCTGAAAGAAGATTTGAATGCTGGTCGGTCACTCGATATCTCTCTCACAATACTCTCTTACATAACACAAAAATGTTCAATGAACAACATCGATTGATAAACATATTTTACGTTGCTAAGGTTGTTGTGAGGTGATTCACGGAACCGTTGGATAGCCGCGTTTCAAAACAGCCAATCAGAATCAAGGATCGGAACTAACCGTTTTATAATAACTGTTAATAATTATTTATTACACTTATTAATCAATGTGTATTTATTAAACATGTTCTGACCTATTTTGGGATCATTTCAAGCCAGCAATATATAATTTTTTGAACAATAGTCGAGTTAAATAAAACTAGGTTGAGTAAACATTTAACCCAACCGCTGGGTTTTTCCATTTTTAACCCAACTTGAGTTGTTTTTAACCCAGCATTTTTTGTTTTTTTAAGAGTGAAGCATCAATCTGGTTTTAAGTAATTATCAGTAATTCTTTGCAGGTATTTTAAGCCTTTTGCGGTCAGAATTCATCATGCATTATTGCTGTAAAATATTTTAATTTGTCAATTTAAGGCTTTTTAATGTGGAAAAGAGTTTCCTTGTTTAAGTTATAAAACTTTACTAGTTGCTTATCACTGAATAAACTCCAGAGCTGTTGTTTTACTCCATGAAAGAGCGCCACCTTGTGGACAAATCCGGTTCTTGTTGTGGAAATGCAAATGAAGGTCGTTTTTTATATATATTTCATTACCATGTAGTATTTGAAGTGTAATAAAATGAAAGCAAAATGAAACTGCAGTATATTTAAGTATATATATATATATATATATATATATATATATATATATATATATATATATATATATATATATATATATATATAATTTTTTGTTTATATAGCAGACTGCTTTTTTACATATTGTTTCAAAGTAGTTTCACACAAAAGTTTAGAAGACCTAAACAACAACATCTGAATGAAGGAAATGGAGGAAGAAGTAAATATTGTGCAGTGCGTGTGGACAATATTTTTCCACAATTTGCCACAATTAATAAAAAAATATGAATTATAAAAATATTAACAAACCGTAAAATAAGTTGTAAATAAAGAATACCCGAACTAAAACAAATGCAAAATGAAAGATTAAATTAAGATATGCTGATTGAGCGTCAAACAAAACGCATCGGGAGGCGCGCATCCCAACCTGCTGGAGTGACGTCACGCGAGGGACCGCGCGCTTCCATCGAGAGCGCGCGTGGAGTCAGTCGCGTGCGTCACGGCGAAACACACATTCCTTCGTGAGTTAAACGACCCCGAGAAAATAGAAAAGATGTTATTTGTTCTGCACGTCTGAAAGCTTCGTGTGTATGTTCGTCTGCCGCGTTCACGCGCGAGGAAGCAGAAAACGCGTTATGGAGTTTCTTCCAGGCAGAAGTTTCTCCGCGATGGTGCGCGTCTGGACTCTCGTCGCGTTGTTTTCACAGTCAGTGACCACTGGTAAGAGTTCTGCTCTCCTTAAAGCTACTTTGTGCATGCTTTAAAAAAGCAACTGAACCTTAATTATAGTTCAGAAAGATTTGTTTTAAACTGGCATTTTGCTGGATTTGTGTCGTATGGAGTGGATTTCTGCGCAGGAGCTTTAGGTGGAATCCTGTTTTAACCCAAACATCGCTTTTCTACATAAAAAACAAACTTGTTACTTCTGTGTTTTACTGAACCTAATTAAATATTGAAGCACACCGCTGAATTATAATATTAGACTCATGCTCATAATTAATATGGCATGATATTATTATTTTTTATTCTCAATTTTTATGATATTTTTATTTTCATTTTATATCTCATAGTGATGTCCTCGCAAACAGTCTGTTGACGTTTTTCCCCATTAACATTTATCAAAAATAAAATCTTGATGACAAAGCCAAAAGTTTATTTTATGAGTAGATTTGATAAACTGACAAACATGATTTATATACAACGTGTCAAAAAAAACCCGGTTGGGCTGTTTTAACCCAGCGAAGGAGTTATTTTAACCCAGCGAAAAGCAAATGGGTTGTTTTAACCAGGTTAATGGATTATTTTAACCCAGCGAATGGGTTATTTTTAACCTAGTGAAGGGGTTGGGTTGTTTTAACCAGACAAATGGATTATTTTAACCCAGCAAATGGCTTGTTTTAACCCGGTGAATGTTTTTTTTTAACCCAGCGAATGGGTTGTTTTAACCAGGTGAATGGATTATTTTAACCCAGCGAATGAGTTATTTTAACCCAGCGAAAAGCAAATGGGTTGTTTTAACCCAGCGAATGGATTATTTTAACCCAGCGAATGGGTTATTTTAACCAGGGGAATGGGTTATTTTAACCCAGCGAATGGGTTGTTTTAACCAGGGGAATGGGTTATTTTAACCCAGCGAATGAGTTATTTTAACCAGGGGAATGGGTTATTTTAACCCAGCTAATGGGTTGTTTTAACCAGGGGAATGGGTTATTTTAACCCAGCGAATGGGTTATTTTAACCAGGGGAATGGGTTATTTTAACCCAGCGAATGGGTTGTTTTAACCAGGGGAATGGGTTATTTTAACCCAGCGAATGAGTTATTTTAACCAGGGGAATGGGTTATTTTAACCCAGCTAATGGGTTGTTTTAACCAGGGGAATGGGTTATTTTAACCCAGCGAATGGGTTGTTTTAACCAGGGGAATGGGTTTATTTTAACCCAGCGAATGGGTTGTTTTTAACCCAGCGAAAAGCAAATGGATTGTTTTAACCAGGCAAATGGATTATTTTAAACCCCAGCAAATGGCTTGTTTTAACCCGGTGAATGTTTTTTTTTAACCCAGCGAATGGGTTGTTTTAACCCGGTGAATGTTTTTTTTTAACCCAGCGAATGGGTTATTTTAACCAGGTGAATGGATTATTTTAACCCAGCGAATTAGTTATTTTAACCCAGTGAAAAGCAAATGGGTTGTTTTAACCAGGTGAATGGATTATTTTAACCCAGCGAATGGGTTGTTTTAACCAGGCGAATGGGTTGTTTTAACCAGGGGAATGGGTTATTTTAACCCAGCGAATGGGTTGGTTTAACCCAGCGAATGAGTTGTTTTAACCAGGCGAATGGGTTGGTTTAACCCAGCGAATGGGTTGTTTTAACCAGGCGAATGGGTTGTTTTAACCAGGGGAATGGGTTATTTTAACCCAGCGAATGGGTTGTTTTTAACCAGGCGAATGGGTTGGTTTAACCCAGCGAATGAGTTGTTTTAACCAGGCGAATGGGTTGTTTTTAACCCAGCGAAAAGCAAATGGGTTGTTTTAACCCAGCGGTTGGGTTAAATGTTTGCCCAACCTGCTGGGAAGTTTTATTTAACCCGGCTGTTGTTTAAAATGTATAAAATGAACCCAAAGTATGTTGAAAATGAACATTTATTAATACATTAACATAATTATGTTAATTATCTAGTAATTACGTGTCTGATTTTAAATTTCCAACATATTTCGTGTTCATGTTAATGCAGTCATACAGTCATTTTTAAACAATAGTCCAGTTAAATAAAACCGGTCAAACATTTAACCCAACCGCTGGCTTCGTTAATTTTCAACCCAACTTGGGTTGTTTTTAACCCTGCATTTTTTTTTAGAGTGAACCCGTCGCTGAACATTCGAACTTTTATTAACAAGAATTCATATCGCAGACTCACTTTGATGGAATGAAGCAAATCTACGTTTGATTTTTATCATTTAGAAATCTATATTTACTAAAAAAAAAAAAAAATGTTTTCATGCTGAAATCTCATCAGTTCTCACTTTATAAGACTTGGAATTTCCCACAAAAACCTGGATCTGTTTATAAGATCCTCTAATAAACAAGTGGAAGTGCTTATATTAAAACTGAATTACCGCTGCGTTCGCTCCGTTCTCGCTCTCGTTGAGTTCAGTGACAGAGATGGATTTCGAGCACTAAAGCGTTGATCTACACTTTGAGTTGCTTGAGTTGTAGTAGTAGTATATATAAAAGTCTCTCTCAATAAGAGCTGCGTATGCTTCCTCTGATAACAGATTCCTATAGAGAAAGAATTTCCCTTTTGCTCCTGGAGAACCGGATGCTGCTTTTCCACTGCGTTTCTGAAGCGATGCCAGCGCTGAGTCACTCAATAGAATAGATATTAATAACAAGGATTTTCCTCACTGTAAGTTAGTGCGGCTGAACCCTGTACACCATTTAACATGCAACCGAATGATTGCATTTACGTATTTGCGATATAATTCAAAGGATGCTTGGGAGTACCATGGTCCAGTCGCCTAATCTAGACGCGGTACGGATTGTTTCAAAGCAGCTTTACAGGTATAAACAGGAAAATAATGATCAAAACAGAATTAAATTCTGCTCTAAAAAGACTTTGTCATTGTTCAGCTCAAGCCAGTTCTGTGTTCATTAACCGTCAAAAATGAAATGAGTTTTTACGAAAGTTTTCACACTGTAAAGTAAAGGGTTTGTTCACCCAAAAATAAAATGAAAAGTCATTAATTCCTCGTGTGGTTCTTCACCCGTAAGACCTTCGTTCATCTTCAGAACACAAATTAAGATATTTTTGATGAAATCCGATGCTTCAGTGAGTCTCTGTTGATGAACACTTTGAGATACTAAAACATATTTAAATCAGGTCATGTGACTACAGTGGTTCAACCTTAACGTTATAAAGCGATGAGAATAACGACTAAAAAATAACGACTTTATTCAACAATATCTAGTGATGGACGATTTCAAAACACTGAAGCTTCACGAATCTTTTGTTTCGAATCAGTGGTTCGGAGCGCCAAAGTCATGTGATTTCAGTAAACGAAATATACTAAAACATATTTAAATCAGGTCATGTGACTAAAGTGGTTCAATCTTAACGTTATAAAGCGACGAGAATAGTTTTTGTGCGCCAAAAAAACAAAATAATGACTATTCAACAGTATCTAGTGATTTCAAAACGCTGATTCATGAAGCTTCACGAATCTTTTGTTTTGAATCATTGATTCAGAGTCACGTTATTTCAGTAAACAAGGCTGTGTGATTCGAAATTTCAATGGACTTTGGCAGTTTGATACGCGATCCGAACCACTGATTCGGAACAAAAGATTCGTAAAGCTCTGAAGCTTCATGAATGGTGTTGTTAATATGGTATAGTTCAAAATAAAACTAAATGTAACTCCTAAATTGTCAAATAGTTTTAAAAAAAATAGAATCTATCCAAACTTGAATCGTTGTAATTCAAGAATTGTTTGGATCTGGTTTGGTCTTGTTTTAAAGAAGACACTCATTCTGATTTGAAATCACTTCAAAAAATGAAACTATGAAAAAGTTATAGAAGTTTTGAATTTGCTTTAAATCAAATACACTCTTTTTAAAATTTTATATAAAATATAATTTGTAAATAAATTCATTTTACAAAATAATTTTTACTCTAAAATTGCTGTCAAATGAAAGCCATATGTCTAACCACGTTGTGTGCCAAATTTGAAGTTGAAATCACAAAAATTAAAGTCCCCATGAGATTTTCTTTAGGCGCTGTACCAAAAACAGCCACCGGGGGACTCCCATATTCCATTTGATGCGTTCTCCTGTGACAAATTAATACATTTCTGTCCAAATATGTCTTCTATCACAAAACAGATGCTAAATATAGAAGCTTAAACCGGTGTGTGATTTGTCAAGATTGGAAAAGTTTTTACTATAAAGTAGTTCAAATAAATTTTGTAATCTGAAAATGGCACCGCCCACTAGGGGGAGGAGCCTGCTAAAAAAAATTTAAAGTACCAAAGTTTCCATGGCAACACGATGAGTTTTTAAGCTTCCTAATTTAGGATGATTACTAAAAGATGCGATACAAAATAAAGGAAATAAATATAAACGGCGCCAAGCGTCCCGATGGCGGAACAGTGACAGTGTTTGAACTAGTAAAAAACATTGAAAACTTTTCTATATGGAAAAATATAATATTCGATGCTACATGAAGTGCATACTTCAGACAAATTTAGTTATTTGTACATCTAAATGTAGGAATTATTTAGTTTCAGTAAAACATCTTCACTGTCATAATATTGATAAACTCTGATCTCTTGAAAAAGCTGCCAGTTGGAAACATCCCCTCGCCGTGGTCCACCACGGAGCTTCGCCTCATTGGGTCAGACAGGGCCGCTCTTTCCGTCCAACACAGCCATCAGAACCGCTGATTGTCCCGGCACGAGCCTCCAGTGTGCATCTCTCACAGGAAGAGATCCAGAAGCTGCGCTTCAAACCCACCGTGGGCACAATCCAGCGGTCAGAGGGGTCAGAGGTCACGTTTAACTGCTCCATAGACATCAATGATGTGAGCCAGGGCCAGGACCTGAACATTCTTTGGTATAGGAATGGTAAGGAAATCCCTGATGGCATGCAGACACAAATCTACATACAACGGACTTACATCTTGCTGTCCAGTATTAGGTAAGTTGACTTAGTTCAAAAACAGCCATTCAATTATGATCAGCCAATATGTGTATGATTATGTTTTTTTGGAGATTACTGGCATTGGCAGATTAACAAATGTTCGTGAGTTAGTTTCAAAGTCCGCGTCTTTGGATAATGCCGAATTTTTTTGTCAGTGGAGTTTTGTGAATGTTGGAAAATGAAAATGCAAATAAAACAAATGTGAGTCGCAAGGAGCAAATTTTCAAAAATTAGTTATTGTTATTCCCAATTTAAAAAAAATGTTGGAATCCGAGAAAAAAAAATGCTACGCCTGTTTGAAGTCGATAGAGTCGGCGAAGTCAATTTTGAGAAAAATCAAGTGAAAGTTTTCTAAAACAAAATCACCTATCAACTAAACCTTAAAATTCCTGGTAATAACCCCAAATTTTTACAAAATCAAAACTCATATCTAAAGAAGATCTCTGAAGATTGTTTGCATGGTAATGAATATGTTAATGTATTTGGTTTTGGCGGAATAAACTATTGCTGCTGTACAGGAACTTGCTACTGTAAATACATACACCGAATAAGACTAGATAGCATAGATCAACAACCAATTGCAGATCTATACAGGTGGAGCTGGGGAAGGTGGAGGGTTTCAGAGAAACTCTGAAGCGCGCTGCAAACGTCTCTAGTGAATCTAACCAGCCATTTAAATGTGTGAGCAACAATCAGCTTGTGCCAGTAGTAAACGCTGTAATTATCTTCCGCTCGCGTTAATACCCCTCAGCCTGCGCCCTCTAGAGTTTCACGACTGAACTATGTATATGTATTCAACTTTTTTTCCATGATTCCACAGCTGTTTGAGAAACATAGATAAAACAGACCACACGCATCTAATATAATGTTACACATCAGGTGTTTTTCCTAAAACACTCAACCAAACGTTCACTAAAGAGATCATATTTGTGTCGCCAAGACTTTTGAAATGCCGTAATTGGGTGTATACGAGTATATCTGGATCTTGAGGCGTCTGTAGGGGATTTTACAGTTAAAGACCCAAAAGACCAGATCAATGATAAATGATGACCCGGAGTCAGAGTTTAAAAAAATAAATCGAAGAAAATAATTTCATAAAGAATAGTTTCCAGAACAATTATACTCTAGCAGAGTCCACTAACTACGTCTTTGGTTAAGAACACGAGACAAAACTGGTCATTTTCCACACATGGACAGATAGACAGAAGCATTTCTTCTTCCATTATCATGTTGACGATCGGACCCTGGAGTTAGGGACAGGATGTCCCTCTAGGTCAGGCCTCGGCGCCTTCAGGTCTCCAGTCCCGATGTCAACAGTCCACCAGTACCCATAATGCACCTGTACAGAGCACTGAGCGCACATACAAAGATACACAAGATTCACAGCGTCTTCAAGGCTGAAGTTGATCTGAGCTCTGCTCTGAACCAAAACATTCTGATAAGTTGTACTTTTCTCTCAGTCAGAGGTACAGACAATATACATCCGCATTTTCTATTATCTTAGAAAGATAATTTTGTGATAAATTGCTCAAAATATATATATATATATGTTGAAGCGGCAGTGGATTCCAGAATCCACCCCTTCACGTCTTCGTGCTTCGGATCGGTCAGCGTGAGTTTGAAAGTCACATTTCATTGGTTCAGACTCATCCCATCCAGTGAATATTCACAAAGTTGAAGTGCTGCGCTTTAGAAGAGAGATAAACGCCATTTTTCAAGGTCAAAGGAAAGCTGCTCCTCTCAGAAAACGTACAAATCAAGATGTTTAATAGTTATTTGGAGCGTTGGGATCGCTAGACGAGCGCTTGATGAACCCATTTTTGCGAAAACCTCAAATTTCCACGTTTTTCACTTGTTTTGCCTGTAGCTGGAAATGAACCAGTGTGCATTCAACTCATTTTGCCAGCACGGGTCACAAATAAATCTCAAAAGATTAACCCTTGTGCATTGTTCAAATTCACGACCCTGTTCAGCCACGATTTTAACTGCTTTAAAAATGTAAATTTTTTTGCTTAAATCTATTAATCAGCCTCAGTCCTGATCAAAACTACTAAATTAAAAAAAAAACATTCAGGATTTTAACTCTTTAAAACGTTAAAATCTGATGCAGCACAAAAACTAACAATGTTGTTTCTAATCTTTGACACGTTTTTTTCCCAAATCAGTGACATCATTTATGAATTTGGCAATTAAAGAGTTAAAATCCTGATTTTTTTTTTTTTTTTAAAATTTAGTAGTTTTGATCAGGACTGAGGCTGATTAATAGATTTAAGCAAAAAAAATATTGATCTGATACATTTTTAAAGCAGTTAAAATCAAGGGTGGTGAATTTGCCCACAGAGTCCTGTTGAGTTTTTGAACATTTTCAAAGCATTTTCCCAAAATATGTGTCAAAATAAGATTTGTCACCAAAAATCATTCCATTTGCTGAAAGTTACGGCAAAAATTCCCCACAGTGGATGAAAACATCCCGAACAGCACATGAGGGTTAATATTTTTCATATTACCAGCACTTAAGAGTGTTTATAAGCTTTTAAGAATTTGAAAGTTGCACTGGTTATACTGTAATCTTCCAAATTAATACATGCAAATTAATATATAATGCATATAATTGCAGTTGGTATTATATTAAATTGCAATAGCCTATGCATAAAATATCTGCACAATATCAGCCACCTTTGACTTTGGAAATACGGTCAGCAGTTAAGGGTAAAAGTTCACAATGCGACACCTTTTTTTTGGACTCCAAAGCTGTTAAATGTTTTGTGAAAAATGTCTTTGTTCATCTTCCAGCTTTAAAAGTGTCCAGAGAGTCGATGCCGGAGAATATCACTGCAGGCTGAGTGTCAGTAACAAGATCATTGAGTCCAATCCCATCATTTTAGAGGTGGAAGGTGAGTTGAACCTTCAACGCAGCGTCGCAAACATTTGCTCATGCGTTTTAGACACTTGATGTTTTGCCGCTTTCTTCTCAAATCCAGGCCTGCCGACCTTCACTATACAGCCGAGCGACGTGAACATCACGAGGAACGCTCCCTTCAGGCTGACCTGTGAGGCGGTCGGTCCTCCCAACCCTGTAACCATTAAGTGGCTTCACAAAGGCAAGAGATTCGCAGAAGGGAACGAGTCCTCCAGCACCATCACTATTGAAGGTGAGAACATGTGTTTGGTTCAGTGGTTCGTGTAGGTTGTCTATGAACCGGAAGGTTGGTGGTCAATCCCCGCTTCCACTTGACCAAGTGTCGAGGTGACGAGCTGGATGACGCCTATATAAATTAGAGCTGCAACTAACGATTATTTTTATTGATTAGTCGACTACACTAACGATTATTTTTATTAATTAGTCGACTACTCTAACGATTATTTTTATTGATTAGTCGACTACTCTAGCGATTATATTTATAGATTAGTCGACTACACTAACGATTATTTTTATTGACTAGTCGACTACTCTAGCGATTATTTTTATTGATTAGTCGACTACTCTAGCGATTATTTTTATTGATTAGTCGACTACTCTAACGGTTATTTTTATTGATTAGTCGACTACACTAACGATTATTTTTATTAATTAGTCGACTACTCTAACGATTATTTTTATTGATTAGTCGACTACTCTAGCGATTATATTTATAGATTAGTCGACTACTCTAACGATTATTTTTATTGACTAGTCGACTACTCTAACGATTATTTTTATTGATTAGTCGACTACTCTAGCGATTATTTTTATTGATTAGTCGACTACTCTAACGATTATTTTTATTGATTAGTCGACTACTCTAGCGATTATATTTATAGATTAGTCGACTACACTAACGATTATTTTTATTGACTAGTCGACTACTCTAACGATTATTTTTATTGATTAGTCGACTACTCTAGCGATTATTTTTTATTGATTAGTCGACTACACTAACGATTATTTTTATTGACTAGTCGACTACTCTAACGATTATTTTTATTGATTAGTCGACTACTCTAGCGATTATTTTTATTGATTAGTCGACTACTCTAGCGATTATTTTTATTGATTAGTCGACTATTCTAGCGATTATTTTTATTGACTAGTCGACTACTCTAACGATTATTTTTATTGATTAGTCGACTACACTAACGATTATTTTTATTGACTAGTCGACTACTCTAACGATTATTTTTATTGATTAGTCGACTACTCTAGCGATTATTTTTATTGATTAGTCGACTGCTCTAAAGATTATTTTTATTGACTAGTCGACTACTCTAACGATTATTTTTATTGATTAGTCGACTACTCTAACGATTATTTTTATTGATTAGTCGACTACTCTAGCGATTATTTTTATTGATTAGTCGACTATTCTAGCGATTATTTTTATTGACTAGTCGACTACTCTAACGATTATTTTTATTGATTAGTCGACTACACTAACGATTATTTTTATTGACTAGTCGACTACTCTAACGATTATTTTTATTGATTAGTCGACTACTCTAGCGATTATTTTTATTGATTAGTCGACTACTCTAGCGATTATTTTTATTGATTAGTCGACTACTCTAACGATTATTTTTATTGATTAGTCGACTACTCTAACGATTATTTTTATTGATTAGTCGACTACTCTAGCGATTATTTTTATTGATTAGTCGACTATTCTAGCGATTATTTTTATTGACTAGTCGACTACTCTAGCGATTATTTTTATTGATTAGTCGACTACTCTAACGATTATTTTTATTGATTAGTCAACTACTCTAACGATTATTTTTATAGATTAGTCAACTACTTTAACGATTATTTTTATTGATTAGTCGACTACTCTAACGATTATTTTTATAGATTAGTTGACTACTCTAACGATTATTTTTATTGATTAGTCGACTACTCTAACGATTATTTTTATTGATTAGTTGACTACTCTAACAATTATTTTTATGGATTATAAATCTGACCTATTTCATTTACATATGACTGACAAATATGAATCGCATTAAGTTTATTAGTTTGTTTATGTTAAAACTATGTCATCCAAATGGATGGAAAATTGCTATGTAATTAAATGACATAAAACGCATGTTTAGACTGAAATATTTGATTCTTGTTGTCAGTATACAGTAGCAGAGAATCAAAAGTGAAATCTAGCAGAAACAAATCTCTGAATTCAGAGAGAACGGAAGATTTTGTTTAGGTTGCGGGAACATGCGGCACATGATTATATTTTAGAGAATTGGAAGTTTTGACATGAGATTGTTCTTTTCTAAGCGCCTGTTGACATTAAATGACCCTTGATACGCTGAGTAACATGACCAACTGGTCAGTCAGGACATCCTTATTACAGGAAAACACCAAAACAACAGGAAACAATAGAAACCAAACTTACCAGTGTTGAGTAAAAATAAGGTTCTTTTTTATGTCAGCAAGATTTTAAACATTGTTATTAATAAATTGCAATGCACAATTTTTATTATTTTTATGTACTATTATAGTATAGTATGTATTGTTTTTCATTTTAGTTTAAGGTTTATTCATTTTTTTTTTAAATGTGAATTTGTATTATTTTTATTATTTATATATTTTTAATATTTTATATGTTTATGTCACTTTAGTAGTTTCGGCACTGAAACTTATTTCAGTTTGTTGCCAAAGCAACATTTCTAATTAAACTAAACTATTTTAAGCTTAAGTTTGTCATCTAATTTATATATATATATATATATATATATACTGTATATTTATACTATCTTTTTAATAGTTTTGTTTTAGTTAACAATAACAACACAACTCTACAGCTCTTCTTCATTTACTTTCCAAACAGTTGATGTCATAAAACCTCTTAAATCTATTTTTTATTGCCAAGTCTTCTGTAGTGATTGTAATTTCCAGTTTTCCTCTAAAGTCATCTGTTCCACATTCCCAGCAGGGTTATGTATCCCCTCGAAGTCCCCCGGCTCAGATCACTTTCTGCAATTATGGAAAATGTGCGCAGAACAGATATTGTGAAAGTAGCAGAGATTGCGGTGACACGGCTCGTAAGTTTAGTTTTCTGTGCGTTTGGAATGGGAACGGGAAGCAAACCGGCGCTGGTTAATCGGCTGTTATTTAGAAAACTGTGTGTGGGATAAAATCTTCGACTGATGACACACGGGAACCACATGACTGCAGCGCTTTCTTTCTTTTTTTTTGATCATATCCATTGAATCTCTTGCAACCACATTACTATCACCCAGAATTCCCTACACTCTTAGAAGTGTACTTGACTCAATTTTCAAAATCGACTCAAAAAAAAAAAAAAAAAACGGTTTATGCGATAACGGGTCTATATAAGGCAGTTTTTTCAATGCAGTTTTTATCGAATATGCAATATCTCCAGGATGTTTCCATCCAGTTGGCTTTTTACTGATGAAATGGTGTGCTTGAAAACATCATCCCTGAAAAAAAAAAAAAAAAAAAAGCATTGTCGCTTATGTTTTGCTATATCGCTAAAAAAGATCCGTCATAATTTAGTGTATATATCGCAAATTTATGTCTTTTGCGTCTCAAATATTTGGCCTAAAGAGATTAACCCTTGTGCATTGTTCAAATTCACGACCCTTTCGTTATGTCCGTGGCTGAAAACAGCTTTAAAAATATATCAGATAAATATTTTTTTCAAATTTTTTTGCTTAAATCTATTAATCAACCTCAGTCCTGATCAAAACTACTAATTTTTTTTTTAAAAATCAGGATTTTAACTCTTTAAAAAACGTTAAAATCTGATGCTGCACAAAAACTAACAATGTTGTTTCTAATCTTTGACACGTTTTTTCCCAAATCAGTGACATCATTTATGAATTTGGCAATTAAAGAGTTAAAATCCTGAATTTTTTTTTTTTTTTTTTTAAATTTAGTCGTTTTGATCAGGACTGAAGTTGATTAATAGATTTAAGCAAAAAAAATATTGATCTGATACATTTTTAAAGCAGTTAAAATCAAGGGTGGTGAATTTGCCCACAGAGTCCTGTTGAGTTTTTGAACATTTTCAAAGCATTTTCCCAAAATATGTGTCAAAATAAGATGTGTCACCAAAAATCATTCCATTTGCTGAAAGTTACGGCCAAATTAAGACTCAAAAATTCCCCACAGTGGATGAAAACATCCCGAACAGCACATGAGGGTTAAATCTGCATTATTTTCACTTATAATGTTCTTAAATAGGAAATATAAGCAGACGCTGGTGAAGTGGAGCAGCTCGTCTGCCTTTCGTTCAGGTTTGGACACAGAGAGGCTCTTTTGTTCAGGATGAAATATTCAGTTTTCGCATATTGCAGAAATCTTTAACGGCTTGAACATGCAGTCAAACCAGGAGACGCATTCGAAGAAAAACATCATTCAAAGCAAAGAGTTCAGAGTTCATCAAACCAATCAAAAACACCCAATCGCTGTTCAGACATTCGCTCTCACGTCACATTTCTATAATTCTGTTACAGCTTTTTGGAGTCAACATTATTCTCCTAATTTATTGAAGATAAAATCCAATATTCATATGATTTCATTTTCAAGCGTCATGTTTGTCGCCTAGAACCGTTTCTGATCCTGAAATCGAAACAGACTCATGATTTCCTGACATTACTTTTACATGTTCCGCTACAGAAGTGACATTTCTGTATTTGACTTGACCTTTCTCTCTTCCTTAATTCAGACGCGCCGCTCATTGTTGTCGAGCTACAGAGATTTTCCTCATCATTGTGATGAACCATGAATCATAAACGTTAGTCTGGTGTGTGTACGCTATGTATAGTGGGCGTCCATACGGGATTTACACGAATGACGACACGCTAGTGACGAGTCGATCAACATCAGTTTATCCACGAACCGTTCAGAAACGTCTTCCCGAGTCTCTCCGTCCGTTTGAACACTTTCCTCATTTTGTCTGCGTGAGATTCTCCAGCTTTGTTGTTGTTGAGCTGTTGAAGCTCCGCCCTCTTCTGGAGCAGCAGCTCATTTGCATTTAAAGGGACGCGCACAAAAACGCCGTGTTTTTGCTCACAGCGATAATAAATGATCTGTGGGGGATTTTGAGCTGAAACTTCAGTCATCCTGGAGACTAACATCTTGTGAATTATAGCTCCCGTTTACGCTTTTTTTCTAATCGTGTAGCAGTGAGTTTTGCAGAGACTCATGGTTTCAGAACATGTTAAAATGTTTTCGAGGTTAATCTCCTCTTGGCAACAAGTGTAAACCTGATTTATTGTGAAAGCAGGAGTTTAATGGCTGGAGTTTGTTCAGCCGGCGCTATAGGGAGATTGTGCTGATATTAAACGCACAAAAGCCTCATTCAGGGAGAGATTTATAAAGAACGGACAGATGAAACTTTAGGGAGACCTGCGCTCTTTAAAATAGAGACTTTAATGGTTCTTTGCAGGACTGTATGTTCAACTATTTTAGTTGTATACGTCTTTTCTTCCATGTTAGGATATTTCATTTGGAAGAAATCACAGTTATTGCTTGTTATTCACAATGTAAACCTATAATGTAAAATATAGTTTCATAGCTGGTAGAAATTTTACATTAAATATATATATATATATGTATATGTGCAGTTGGGAGTGTAGTTAGTGCGTGACCGAAAGACTACTGTATAAATAAATCAAAGTTTAAAAGCATCAATTCAGTTTGAAGATCAGATCAGATACGCCCATTTCTTTGTTTAAAAAGTGCATGTTTTCGTCTCTCATTTATGAGACAAAATGACCCACTTCTCCTTTAAAGAGCCATTCTTACTGGAATTGATTCAAACAATGTGAACACAGAAGGTCTCTGATTTTCCATGTTGAACTCGGGCTCGCCGACCCTCTCCACACAATGGACGCATTACGCAATGCACACACAAACACTTTCTTTCTCTCTCTGGATACTGTGATGTGAGTTTCCATTAAGAGGAAACTAGTTAGAGCTGGACATGAGTTTCCCATGTGAGGACAAGCCAGTAATTACTGCTCAAGTTACAAAATGTCCATGTAAATGCTGACGGTAAAGCTATTATGAAACGTCAGTCACTGCGAATGTGCTTAATCATTCAGAACATGTTATGCACTTGTGTTTAGATGCACTTCAATGCAAACTCAACGTTTAAAATATAAATAAGATGCATCACTTCCTTCCTATAACAAATCAACTACACAACAGATTTCATATTCCAAACTGATCCCTGCCTGTTCAAAAACTGAAATAAATCAAATATGTTTGCTTTTGTATTTGGGGTGGATGAATGATTTTTAGAAGTTGTACATAAAACGGAATATGTTTTACAAGAAAATACTGTTTCCTTCACGTTTTAAAGGCATAATATCCAAAAACCTCTAGCACAGTGTTATATATTTTTTTCACTTGTGTACTTGCATTATCCCAAAAATCGCAGCCTCTACAGTTCGATAATCTGATAAGCCATGATCCGATTACAGTTTGATTTTGATTAATTTAGCAGCCCTTGCTGCTGGGATGTTGTTTGGCAGTTTTGATCGATGATGCCGTGTTATTTACTTGGTTTTTCAAGCTTAGGTGCCGATTTACAGTTTTGCTGGTGGGTGCACACACACACACACACACACACAACAAATTATGGAAGCTTGTTTCTGTTATGAAATAAAAAATAAGTAATTGCAACTTTCTGAATTTTTTTCTCCGAATTGCAAGATATAAACTTTTGCATGATATAAAGTCAGAATTTCATGTTATAGTCGGAATTGCGGGATATCAAGTCAGAATCGCGAGATATAAAGTCAGAATTGTGAGATATAAAATCAGAATCACGAGATATCAAGTCAGAATCTCGAGATATCAAGTCAGAATCACAAGACATCAAGTCAGAATCGGGAGATATAAAGTCAGAATCGCCAGAATCGTGAAATATCAAGTCAGAATCACGAAATATCAAGTCAGAATCACGAAATATCAAGTCAGAATCACGAGATATCAAGTCAGAATCACGAGATATCAAGTCAGAATCACGAGATATCAAGTCAGAATCACGAGATATCAAGTCAGAATCACGAGATATCAAGTCAGAATCGCCAGAATCACGAGATATCAAGTCAGAATCGCCAGAATCACGAGATATCAAGTCAGAATCACGAGATATCAAGTCAGAATCGCGAGATATAAAGTCAGAATCGCCAGAATCACGAGATATCAAGTCAGAATCACGAGATATAAAGTCAGAATCACCAGAATCACGAGATATCAAGTCAGAATCGCCAGAATCATGAGATATCAAGTCAGAATCACGAGATATCAAGTCAGAATCGCGAGATATAAAGTCAGAATCGCCAGAATCACGAGATATCAAGTCAGAATCACGAGATATCAAGTCAGAATCACGAGATATCAAGTCAGAATCACGAGATTTCAAGTCAGAATCGCCAGAATCACGAGATATAAAGTCAGAATCACGAGATATCAAGTCAGAATCACGAGATATAAAGTCAGAATCGCGAGATATAAAGTCAGAATCGCCAGAATCACAAGATATAAAGTCAGAATCGCGAGATATAAAGTCAGAATCGCGAGATATAAAGTCAGAATCACGAGATATCAAGTCAGAATCACGAGATTTAAAGTCAGAATCGTCAGAATCGTGCGATATCAAGTCGTAATTGCAAGATATAAACTCACAATTGCGTATTATAATTGGCAATTGTGAGAAAAAAAAACTTTTTTTCTCAGAATTGTGAGACAGTTCTGACTTTATAACTCGCAATTACGTTTTAGAAAGTCAGAATTGAGAGATAAAACGCAATTCCGAGAAAAAATCAGTTTGGTGAGATAAATAGTTGCTGTTACCTTCATTATTATCTTTTATTTAGTGGCAGAAACAAGCTTCCACAACAAATGCCCCATTCTGATTAAGCAGTAATCAAGCAAATAATCCCAGTCCAAAGCCACACCTCCTCCAAACACATGAGCACGTTTCAATAATGCACTCTAGACATTTGTCATTAAAATAACGCCATAGAAACTGCCTCAAATGATTTATAAAAAGAGAAGAAAGTGCATATTTTTCCACGTGGCGCTCGAGGTACTTGTGTTATGCTGGAATTACCATGGCACATGCTCGAAAAACTTCTTGTACTCTTTTGTCAGTGTTGTTGTTGTAGACCCCGTCGAGAGGGATCTCAGATTCTGCTGGATCCGTAAGCCTGCTAACATGGCTGTTCGCCAAACCCAATAATTACAGGCTGTCAGAAACGTAGCATATACTTCATGGCACCCGTACGACTGGCAATCTTTTCGGCCTACTCGTGTGCTGTTTCTTTCCAGAGCGATGACTTTTGCAAATGGCCTAAATTTAGTTTTGTTTATAAAAAGGAGTTTGGAGAGACTCCTTTTGTATACTCTGTTTTATCAGCTGAAAATATGAACTTAATTTCACAAAATGTTCTGCCGCTTGATTTGGCTCGCAATGTTTCTTTTAAAGTTCATTTGCTTTTCAAAAACAGGCTCATAGCAATTAATGTATTTCAAAGGGGTGGTTTGTACCTCGCTTCGCCTTTTTTAAACCAAGTCTTCTCTGGGTAAGAGCAAGGAGAAGGTTAAACATCTAACATCTTCTTGATGGAGGTCTACCTCAAAAACGAGTCGTGCAAAACATCCCTGCCATTTTATTTAGACAAATCAGGTACCATTTAGGAGTGTTTATCTTCAAGAAACCTTGCTTTTCCAAGTCCAGACTGACCCATAATCACACAGTCAATTAAATACTGACATTTATTATTTATATTTGCAGTTTCCGTAGCATAGTTCAGTCGCGAGATATCAAGTCAGAATCGCGAGATATCAAGTCAGAATAGTCAGAATCACGAGATATAAAGTCAAAATCGCGAGATATCAAGTCAGAATCGTCAGAATCACGAGATATCAAGTCAGAATCATCAGAATCACAAGATATAAAGTCAGAATCACGAGATATCAAGTCAGAATCACGAGATATCAAGTCAGAATCGCGAGATATAAAGTCAGAATCACAAGATATAAAGTCAGAATCATCAGAATCACGAGATATAAAGTCAGAATCACAAGATATAAAGTCAGAATCACGAGATATCAAGTCAGAATCATGAGATATCAAGTCAGAATCGCGAGATATAAAGTCAGAATCACGAGATATAAAGTCAGAATCACAAGATATGAAGTCAGAATCATCAGAATCACGAGATATAAAGTCAGAATCATCAGAATCACGAGATATGAAGTCAGAATCACAAGATATAAAGTCAGAATCACGAGATATCAAGTCAGAATCACGAGATATCAAGTCAGAATCACGAGATATCAAGTCAGAATCATCAGAATCACAAGATATAAAATCAGAATCACGAGATATCAAGTCAGAATCACGAGATATCAAGTCAGAATCGCGAGATATAAAGTCAGAATCACAAGATATAAAGTCAGAATCACAAGATATAAAGTCAGAATCACGAGATATCAAGTCAGAATCATGAGATATAAAGTCAGAATCACAAGATATAAAGTCAGAATCATCAGAATCACGAGATATAAAGTCAGAATCACAAGATATAAAGTCAGAATCGCGAGATATCAAGTCAGAATCGCGAGATATGAAGTCAGAATCACGAGATATGAAGTCAGAATCACGAGATATGAAGTCAGAATCACGAGATATAAAGTCAGAATCACGAGATATAAAGTCAGAATCACGAGATATGAAGTCAGAATCATCAGAATCACGAGATATAAAGTCAGAATCGTCAGAATCACGAGATATGAAGTCAGAATCACAAGATATAAAGTCAGAATTGCGAGATATAAAGTCAGAATCACGAGATATCAAGTCAGAATCACAAGATATCAGGTCAGAATCACGAGATATCAAGTCAGAATCACGAGATATCAAGTCAGAATCACGAGATATCAATATGTTTATCTTCAAGAAACCTTGCTTTTCCAAGTCCAGACTGACCCATAATCACACAGTCAATTAAATACTGACATTTATTATTTAAATTTGCAGTTTCAGTAGCATAGTTCAGTCACGGTGGCGCTTGAGGCTCGATCTGTCCCACTGACAGTCAGAGATAGACACGTTTGATACTAAGAAACATGTCAACAACCAAACAAGTAGCTTCCTGTCAGCTCCAATGGAGGAAGCAATGTGTCCTTTGTGACCGAGTCCCCGGGTATGGGCAGAAATGCACTCGCACAAAAGGGATATTATGGTTGGGCTTGTGTCAGAGTGGGACTGGAGTATTGGCGTGGAGTGGCACTGAAAGGCTCGTACTGTGAGACGCGCTGGCGGGGAAAGTTACGCAGTCCTACATGTGCTCGACCTCCATGATTGATGCAAACCTCGACACCTGGAGACTCGCATCACTATTTGATTTTAAGCACCATTAGTGGAGCCAAGTGGATCACCCTCGTGTGGTTCTACACCCGTAAGACCTTCGATCATCTTCAGAACACTAATGAAGATATTTTTGATGAAATCCGATGGTTCAGTGAGTCTCTATTGACAGCAAGATAATTCACACTAAAGCTACTAAAAACATTTTTAAATCAGGTCATGTGACTACAGTGGTTCAACCTTAATATTATAAAGCGACGAGAATACTTTTTGTGTGCCAAAAAAGCAAAATAACGACTTTATTCAACAGTATCTAGTGATGGACGATTTCAAAACACTGATTCATGAAGCTTCACGAATCTTTTGTTTCGAATCAGTGATTCAGAGTCACGTCATTTCAGTGAACGAGGTTTCGTTGCGTCATTAGTGATTCGAAATTTCTATGGACTTTGGCAGTTTGATACGCGATCCGAACCACTGATTCGGAACAAAAGATTCGTAAAGCTCTGAAGCTTCATGAATGGTGTTATTAATATGGTATAGTTCAAAATAAAACTAAATGTAACTTCTAAATTGTCAACCCCTTTTTTTTTCTTCAAAACACTGATTCATGAAACTTTACGAATCTTTTGTGTCGAATCAGTTGTTCGGAGCGTGAATCAAACTGCCAAAGTCCATTGAAATTTCGAATCACTCTTGACGCAACGAAGCCTCGTTCACTGAAATGACGTGACTCTGAATCACTGATTCGAAACAAAAGATTCGTGAAGCTTCATGAATCAGTGTTTTGAAATCGTCCCTCACTAAATATTGTTGAATAAAGACGTTATTTTGCTTTTTGGCACACGAAAAGTATTCTCGTCGCTTTATAACATTAAGTTTGAACCACTGTAGTCACATGACCTGATTTAAATATGTCTTTATGTAACATTATTGAAAAACTTTCAGTACAAAAAAATGCTAAACGTTGACAGTCATTTATTTACATATATATTTACAATTATTTACATATATAATTTATTTACAATTTTATATATATAATATATATATAATTGTGATTTTCATAATATTTATCTATAAATCCAACTGGAAAAACTTGTGAAAAGATGCCTTTCAGTTACTCAAATTTTTTACTTGTAAAACTGCATTTTCCAGCAGATGGGCAACAATTTTACACTAAACCATGTCAAATTATCCATGTTATCCTCATGAATGAAAGAAATGTGGGTGTTTTTATGAAGTAAATTTTGCATAAGTTGTTTTTGTAAAATAAGCTGTTTTTAAAAAAGAAATCAATTTATTTATATAAATTAAATAAATATCATAAATCTTCCAAAAACTGCACATATGTGGAATAAAAACATTAATAAACCGAATAAAATTACATAACCCAAACAGCACGGGTGTACACCCCAAACGTACAGGGTTAAAGTCGGCTAGTCTGTGCAACCCCTAGTTGCTATGTGTTTACATTACAAGTAACTTGAGTTATGTAATCAGATTACTTTCCAAGTAAGTAGTGAAGTTCTGCACTACTTTTCAATTGACAACAAGTTACTTTTTCAAATAAGTAACGCAAGTCGTACTGACCTCAAACATTTGAACGATATTGTATAATTCTTAAAACCATGAGTAATAATAATAATACTTATCAAGCATCACTGATTGTCCCAAACAGGCTCCCATCTTCATATTAAAGTGAGATTAGGTTTGTTTTCTTCTCGCAGGTGTTGATGCTCCCACACTGTACAGCTGTGAAGCTCATAACGAGAAGGGCCTCACAGTGTCCAGAGAAGCTCACATCAATATCAAAGGTAAGCTGAACCTGAGAACAGGGTTATAGTTAGTGTTTTTATGTAAGGAATAACTGATGACGTGCCGTTGAATTATTAGAAAATAAAATGCTCTTGTGTGTAGGACTAACTTCTTATGCATTATTTCTTATCCCACTCCTCTGTTGCTAATACCAAAACATCACTTTAGAGCTAGTACTGGAGGATTGAGCCATTGATAGCAGAATAATGCAGTTATTAGAGAGAGATCAAATGTGGGAATTGTCTTAGTCTGTGTGTCTCTACTAATAGCGAAACTGTAAGTTTATCTGCTTCAAAAACACCTGCGTTATTACCTCACTAGTGAGCTTAAAAGAATTGAAGGTTTTTGAGGAAAACATTCCAGGATTTTTCTCCATATAGTGGACTTCACTGGGGTTCAATGGGTTCAAATGTCAGTTTCAGTGCAGCTTCAAAGATCTACATGATCCAGACGAGGAATAAGAGTCTGATCTAGAGAAACCATCGGACATTTTCTAAAAAAATAATAGTTTTTGTTACTAGTGCAAATGTCTATTCTTGATATCAACAACTGAATTGCTACTAGTAAAAATGTTCATTTCTGATATCTGAAAATGAATTCCTGATATCAATATCATTTCTGATTTCTGAAAATGAATTCCTGATATCAATATCATTTCTGATATCTGAAATAAATTCCTCATATCAGTATCATTTCTGATATCTGAAATGAATTCCTGATATCAATATCATTTCTGATATCTGAAATGAATTCTTGATATCAATATCATTTCTGATATCTGAAAATGAATTCCTGATATCAATATCATTTCTGATATCTGAAAATGAATTCCTGATATCAATATCATTTCTGATATCTGAAATGAATTCCTGATATCAATATCATTTCTGATATCTGAAATAAATTCCTCATATCAGTATCATTTCAGATATCTGAAATGAATTCCTGATATCAATATCATTTCTGATATCTGAAAATGAATTCCTGATATCAATATCATTTCTGATATCTGAAATGAATTCTTGATATCAATATCATTTCTGATATCTGAAAATGAATTCCTGATATCAATATCATTTCTGATTTCTGAAAATGAATTCCTGATATCAATATCATTTCTGATATATGAAATAAATTCCTCATATCAGTATCATTTCTGATATCTGAAATGAATTCCTGATATCAATATCATTTCTGATATCTGAAATGAATTCTTGATATCAATATCATTTCTGATATCTGAAATGAATTCTTGATATCAATATCATTTCTGATATCTGAAAATGAATTCCTGATATCAATATCATTTCTGATTTCTGAAAATGAATTCCTGATATCAATATCATTTCTGATTTCTGAAAATGAATTCCTGATATCAATATCATTTCTGATATCTGAAAATGAATTCCTGATATCAATATCATTTCTGATATCTGAAAATGAATTCCTGATATCAATATCATTTCTGATATCTGAAATGAATTCCTGATATCAATATCATTTCTGATATCTGAAAATGAATTCCTGATATCAATATCATTTCTGATATCTGAAATGAATTCTTGATATCAATATCATTTCTGATATCTGAAAATGAATTCCTGATATCAATATCATTTCTGATATATGAAATAAATTCCTCATATCAGTATCATTTCTGATATCTGAAATGAATTCCTGATATCAATATCATTTCTGATATCTAAAACGGCTTTCTTACTAGTAACAATCACATTCATGAACTATCAGAACTGAACATTTTTACTAGTAGCAATTCAATTGTTGATATCAAGAATTAACGTTGTTATTAGTGGAAATCTAATTCCTGATATCAAGAAATAACATTTTATTTCAGTTCACATCAGTGAAAAGTTCATATCCTGAAAATGAATAAAAGTCAAAACGTCTTGCCATATCAATATACATTTATCAAAAAACAAAATGTCATTCATGGCTCTAATGATTGCTTTGATTAATGTTTTTCCAGAGCTCCCTGAAAAAGTGTCAAAGGTCACCGTCGTGAAACGGGAGTCCAACAAACTCCTCTTGAGCTGGACTCCGGGACACGATGGCTTCTCTCCTCTCAGCACATGCTACATCACCGTAAGAGGGACAAAATGAATGAACAGTTATTGTGTGTGCAGAACATAGTGTTCAGTTCCTTTTTCTGTGATCTATTCCATCCATTTTAACTCGCGCTAGGTTGAAATTGTGGTTCTGTCCAGTTGGTGAAGTAACACCGCTGAAAGCTTTGATGACGGTCATTATCGTAACATTGATCTACGTCATCTGCTGTAGGTGCGAGAGCTCGGCCGGGAGCCGGGGAGTCCCACTGCCGTACACAGTACACAAGTGCCTCCGTTCCAGTATGAAATCGGCAACCTCAAAGCCATGACTTGGTACAACATGAGTGTGTCCTGCTCCAATGAGATCGGCCCGTCGCCGCCCAGCGCTTGGGTCCAGAGCAACACCACAGAGGGCGGTGAGTCAGATTCCTGGAGCCACTTCCTGTGAATAAAACAACATGCCACAGGCTACAATACCAGTTGACAGACGTCTCTTATGTGCACCAAGGCTGCTTTTATTTGATCAAAACAGTAATAATTTTAATAAATTGTAAAATGTAATTTATTCCTGTGATCAAAGCTGAATTACTCCAGACGTAAGTGTCACATGATCCTTCAGAAATCATTCTAATGCTCAAGAAACGTTGTTATTATCAGCGTTGAAAACGTCATATTTTTTTCAGGATTCTTTCATGAGTAGAAAGATTTTTTTTTTAAACTTTAGTAACATTGTAAATGTCTTTACTGTCACTTTTGATCAGTTTAATGTAGAGATGTTGATTCTGAATAGACAACTGATCATATTTATACATCGTTTGAATTAATTAGTCGAGTGAATGATTCAATGACTCACTCACTCGTTTCATGACTGAATGAATCAGCGCTTTTGAACAAATCTCTTGAATGGACGATTCAATGGCGAAAACATTTTTTTAACAGTCACTTGCCGCCACCTACTGGTGTAATAGAGGTAAAGCATAGAGGTGGCGGAAAAATAGCAGTAACTAGTAGAGGAAAATAGGCAAAATGCACAGAATAAGAGAAAATGCTTTGTTGTGCCTTTAGATGTCAGAATCGGAAAGCAAAAAGATATAGTCTTTGTTTTTATAGAATACCGCATTTTGAAGCAAAATCAGACTGGACTGAAGAAACCGGCAAAGATTAGTCTACTATTAAAGCTTGAATTTGATGTAAACGTCTACATAATAGTCACAGGAGACGTACTGTGCATGCATGGCAGTTACAGCATGAAGTAATATTTAAACCTATAACATTTTACATAGATACAAATGTTTAAAAGTTAAAAGAATTTAAGAATTCTTAAAATTAAGAATCTAAGAATTGTGAGATATAAACTCAAAATTCACTTTTTTAATTCGTTTATTGCATGGCTTCCACAGACTTCTACTGCAGAAGCGTCATTTTCTGACAGCAGGTCGTACGTCGTCATTTAGAGATGAGATCACATGGGCGTTTGAATCAAGATCACGATCTTTTAACCCTTGTGCATTGTTCAAATTCACGACCCTTTCGTTCTGTTCAGCCACGATTTTAACTGCTTTAAAAATGTATCAGATAAATATTTTTTTTCACATTTTTTTGCTTAAATCAATTAATCAACCTCAGTCCTGAAATTCAGGATTTTAACTCTTTAAAACGTTAAAATCTGATGCTGCACAAAAACTAACAATGTTGTTTCTAATCTTTGACACGTTTTTTCCCAAATCAGTGACATCATTTATGAATTTGGCAATTAAAGAGTTACAATCCTGATTTTTTTTTTTTTTAAATTTAGTAGTTTTGATCAGGACTGAGGTTGATTAATAGATTTAAGCAAAAAAATATTGATCTGATACATTTTTAAAGCAGTTAAAATCAAGGGTGGTGAATTTTTTTTTGAACATTTTCAAAGCATTTTCCCAAAATATGTGTCAAAATAAGATTTGTCACCAAAAATCATTCCATTTGCTGAAACACGGAGAAAGTTACGGCCAAATTAAGACTCAAAAATTCCCCACAGTGGATGAAAACATCCCGAACGGCACAGAAGGGTTAACGATGCGTCATTCAGCTCTAATTTACGGAGCAATTTCATGCGCTCGCACCCCAACTTTTGAAGGCAAGCATTTGTTCAGAATTGAACTCTAGTTTACTAGTCCTGACTTGTTCTGCATACTCATTTAAAAAAAAAAAAAAAAAAAAATAGGAAAGTGAACGGTATACATTTGTGACAATAAACATGTTAAACATTACTTTGTTATCACATGATGTTGAATCTTTGAAAGAAAAGAACATTTTTATTATCAAACAACAAGTAAAAATTTGTTAAAGTCACATCTGTGTCTGCAAGATGTCGTGCAAAGACTAGAATGAATTCCTAGAATTCATATCCAAGGGTTTTCCAAATGGGAGTGGGAGTGACCTGGCAGTTAGAAATGCTTTTCCTATGGGGTGTGTCCGTAAAGGATTTCCTCTGTGTTCCTAAAAGATCTGTGAAGGATATTCTTAGTCGCTGATAAGCGTTTGTTATACCGTAGTACTGGTGTAATACAATCTGAAATTGGGTTACTGCTTTTTTTGTGTGTGTGTGTGTGTGTGTGTGTTGGTTTCAAAGTATTTCTTTGGTTTGTGTTTTGCTCAAGAGATGATTTATCTGAAATGAGTGTAATTCTATTTTCGCTTCTATTATTGTCAGTTCCACTGGAGGCCCCCCAAAACTTGACCGTTCAAATGAACAATTCCATGTTGATTATCCGATGGGAAGCTCCGCCCCCTGACAAGTTGAACGGAATCTTGCAAGGATATGATGTCACTATTAAACACGGGAGACATACGAACAAGGTCAGCGATTGGGTTTTTGTGTACTAACAAAATTGAATTCACTAAATGTCGATGTCTTTTCGCTCACAGCACTGGACATTTGCGGGGTTTTATTTACAAATCAGTTGAAATTCTCTATAATCCCAAAGAAACTCTGCTGGATTTGTTAAATGATCATTTTCAAGATTCTCGCAAAGAATATGTTTGATATTGAAATATTTTTATTGATTGTTTAAAACTAAAATATTGTCAATAATGAGTGTTTCTTTGATGTTTTCACTATTTTTATTCACTTTTTGTGCCGTTCACTCCTGTTGTTTTTATTAGTACAAATATTCGACTTAATTTAAAACTGCTTAATTATTTTTACACAATTATTATTGCTATTTTACTGAAGGTGAAAATATTCATATAATTCAACTAGGCTTATTAACTTTAACTAAAACTAAAAGCATAAAAACGGACATGAAATGAACATTGACTAAAATAAAATTAAATATTAAAATTATTATTATTATTTTACTTCATTTCAGCTAGTTAGTCACCAAGACAGTTTACTAAAACAAAATAAGCTAAAAGATAAAACTATAGACATATTTGCAAAAACAAATAATAAAAATGTTTAAATAAAATTAATTCCAAATATTAACAAAAACTATAATAGTATGTAATTGATGCTAAAACAACAGTAGTTACAACTGAAGTAAACATCCACACATCTGTTCTGTTCAAAACCTCCTAAATACACTTTATAGTATCTAGATATCCTGTACGTAACCAATTATTTTTATGACTCAGTTCATCTACTTCTCCCGAGTGGCCCAGAGCGACGTTTTGGTCCGAATTGCTCTAGAGACATGAGATTTTCACCAGCTGTAAGGAAATTGGCTGGAGCCATTAAAATAAAACAGCTGCTCTTGTTTATAAGATGAAAGCGACAGTCTGAGATCATTAGTTTTTAGTTTCCTTCGCCTGCTTGACTTCAGCTGTTATTGAATGCCCCTTAAGCAAATGTCTTCATTATGATGTTACGCTTCTATCATTGCAGATCAGAGTGATATTTGCCAGTTCTAAAGGAAGTTGCAATAGTCTTTTCTTCCCTATTGTGTCGTATATCCGAGTGAAACGCTTCTCAAACAAGAACAAATGTAGGGCGGGGCTTGATTGTGTCTGTGGGGACTTGATTGGATGGTTGTGGTTTGCTATTGGTGGATCTCATGTGAGTGACAGGTTGCCCCGCCCTCGTCATCAGAGAAGAGATATTTTGATTTAAGATTATGAAAAAATTATGTGCATGGATAAATAATGCAATAATCCATATCAACACAAAGAATGGCCAGTTTTGATTTCATGGAGACTTTAAAGGAGAATTCTATGGAAGCTTGTTTCCACCATGAAATAAAAAATTAAATAGTTAATTGTAACTTATCTCACAAATCTAACTTTTTCCCAGAATTGCGTGGTATAGTCAGAATTGTGAGATATAAAGTCAGAATTGTGAGATATAAAGTCAGAATTGTGAGATATAAAGTCAGAATTGCCAGATAAAAATTGTGAGATATAAAGTCAGAATTGCGAGATATAAAGTCAGAATTGAGAGATATAAAGTCAGAATTACGAGATATAAAGTCAGAATTGCGAGATATAAAGTCAGAATTGAGATATAAAGTCAGAATTGAGAGATATAAAGTTAGAATTGTGAGATATAAAGTCAGAATTGCGAGATATAAAGTCAGAATTGCGAGATATAAAGTCAGAAT
This sequence comes from Opsariichthys bidens, assembly GCA_037194245.1. Lineage (NCBI taxonomy): Eukaryota > Metazoa > Chordata > Actinopteri > Cypriniformes > Xenocyprididae > Opsariichthys > Opsariichthys bidens. Next base: position 33,537,928 of record CM074279.1, read on the forward strand.
TGCCAGATATAAAGTCAGAATTGCGAGATATAAAGTCAGAATTGCCAGATATAAAGTCAGAATTGAGATATAAAGTCAGAATTGCGAGATATAAAGTCAGAATTACGAGATAAAAAGTCAGAATTGAGATATAAAGTCAGAATTGAGATAAAAAGTCAGAATTGAGATATAAAGTCAGAATTGCGAGATATAAAGTCAGAATTGCGAGATATAAAGTCAGAATTGCGAGATAAAGTCAGAATTGAGAGATATAAAGTCAGAATTGCGAGATATAAAGTCAGAATTGCCAGATATAAAGTCGGAATTGCGAGATATAAAGTCAGAATTGCGAGATATAAAGTCAGAATTGAGAAATAAAGTCAGAATTGAGAGATATAAAGTCAGAATTACGAGATAAAAAGTCATAATTGAGATATAAAGTCAGAATTGCGAGAAATAAAGTCAGAATTGAGAGATATAAAGTCAGAATTGCGAGAAATAAAGTCAGAATTGAGAGATATAAAGTCAGAATTACGAGATAAAAAGTCAGAATTGAGATATAAAGTCAGAATTGCGAGAAATAAAGTCAGAATTGAGAGATATAAAGTCAGAATTACGAGATAAAAAGTCAGAATTGAGATATAAAGTCAGAATTGAGATATAAAGTCAGAATTGAGAGATATAAAGTCAGAATTGCGAGATATAAAGTCAGAATTGTGAGATATAAAGTCAGAATTGAGAGATATAAAGTCAGAATTGAGAGATATAAAGTCAGAATTACGAGATAAAAAGTCAGAATTGACAGATATAAAGTCAGAATTGAGATATAAAGTCAGAATTGAGAGATATAAAGTTAGAATTGTGAGATATAAAGTCAGAATTGCGAGATATAAAGTCAGAATTGCGAGATATAAAGTCAGAATTGCGAGATATAAAGTCAGAATTGCGAGATATAAAGTCAGAATTGCGAGATAAAGTCAGAATTGAGAGATATAAAGTCAGAATTGCGAGATATAAAGTCAGAATTGCCGGATATAAAGTCAGAATTGTGAGATATAAAGTCAGAATTGAGATATAAACTCAGAATTGAGATATAAAGTCAGAATTGAGAGATATAAAGTCAGAATTGCCAGATAAAAATTGTGAGATATAAAGTCAGAATTGCGAGATATAAAGTCAGAATTGCCAGATAAAAATTGTGAGATATAAAGTCAGAATTGCCAGATAAAAATTGTGAGATATAAAGTCAGAATTACGAGATAAAAAGTCAGAATTGAGAGATATAAAGTCAGAATTACGAGATATAAAGTCAGAATTGCCAGATAAAAATTGTGAGATATAAAGTCAGAATTGAGAGATATAAAGTCAGAATTGAGATATAAAGTCAGAATTACGAGATAAAAAGTCAGAATTGACAGATATAAAGTCAGAATTGAGATATAAAGTCAGAATTGAGAGATATAAAGTTAGAATTGTGAGATATAAAGTCAGAATTGCGAGATATAAAGTCAGAATTGCGAGATATAAAGTCAGAATTGCGAGATAAAGTCAGAATTGAGAGATATAAAGTCAGATTTGCCAGATATAAAGTCAGAATTGCCAGATATAAAGTCAGAATTGTGAGATATAAAGTCAGAATTGAGAAATAAAGTCAGAATTGAGAGATATAAAGTCAGAATTACGAGATAAAAAGTCAGAATTGAGATATAAAGTCAGAATTGCGAGAAATAAAGTCAGAATTGAGAGATAAAAAGTCAGAATTGCGAGAAATAAAGTCAGAATTGAGAGATATAAAGTCAGAATTACGAGATAAAAAGTCAGAATTGCGAGATATAAAGTCAGAATTGCCAGATAAAAATTGTGAGATATAAAGTCAGAATTGTGAGATATAAAGTCAGAATTGAGATATAAAGTCAGAATTGCGAGATATAAAGTCAGAATTGCGAGATATAAAGTCAGAATTACGAGATAAAAAGTCAGAATTGACAGATATAAAGTCAGAATTGAGATATAAAGTCAGAATTGAGAGATATAAAGTTAGAATTGTGAGATATAAAGTCAGAATTGAGAGATATAAAGTCAGAATTGTGAGATATAAAGTCAGAATTGTGAGATATAAAGTCAGAATTGCGAGATATAAAGTCAGAATTGCGAGATATAAAGTCAGAATTGAGAAATAAAGTCAGAATTGAGAGATATAAAGTCAGAATTACGAGATAAAAAGTCAGAATTGAGATATAAAGTCAGAATTGCGAGAAATAAAGTCAGAATTGAGAGATATAAAGTCAGAATTGCCAGATAAAAATTGTGAGATATAAAGTCAGAATTGTGAGATATAAAGTCAGAATTGAGATATAAAGTCAGAATTGAGATATAAAGTCAGAATTGCGAGATATAAAGTCAGAATTGAGAGATATAAAGTCAGAATTACGAGATAAAAAGTCAGAATTGACAGATATAAAGTCAGAATTGAGATATAAAGTCAGAATTGAGAGATATAAAGTCAGAATTGAGATATAAAGTCAGAATTGAGAGATATAAAGTCAGAATTGTGAGATATAAAGTCAGAATTGAGAGATATAAAGTCAGAATTGAGAGATATAAAGTCAGAATTGAGAGATATAAAGTCAGAATTGAGAGATATAAAGTCAGAATTGTGAGATATAAAGTCAGAATTGTGACATATAAAGTCAGAATTGAGAGATATAAAGTCAGAATTACGAGATATAAAGTCAGAATTGTGAGATATAAAGTCAGAATTGAGATATAAAGTCAGAATTGAGATATAAAGTCAGAATTGCGAGATATAAAGTCAGAATTGAGAGATATAAAGTCAGAATTACGAGATAAAAAGTCAGAATTGACAGATATAAAGTCAGAATTGAGATATAAAGTCAGAATTGAGAGATATAAAGTCAGAATTGAGATATAAAGTCAGAATTGAGAGATATAAAGTCAGAATTGTGAGATATAAAGTCAGAATTGCGAGATATAAAGTCAGAATTGCGAGATATAAAGTCAGAATTGAGATATAAAGTCAGAATTGAGATATAAAGTCAGAATTGAGAGATATAAAGTCAGAATTGCGAGATATAAAGTCAGAATTGCGAGATATAAAGTCAGAATTGCGAGATATAAAGTCAGAATTGCGAGATATAAAGTCAGAATTGAGAGATATAAAGTCAGAATTGTGAGATATAAAGTCAGAATTGCGAGATATAAAGTCAGAATTGCGAGATATAAAGTAAGAATTGCGAGATATAAAGTCAGAATTGAGAGATATAAAGTCAGAATTGCGAGATATAAAGTCAGAATTGCGAGATATAAAGTCAGAATGGCATTTGCATCTTTGTTCTTAGTTTTAAAGCATCACTGTTAACATAAACTGAGTCTGTCACTTCTGAATGCCCTGTGTGCTCTTTGTCAGTGGCCAGTGACTGATCACATGGGAGTGGTTTAGTAACAGCATGGCATTTATTTCTCTCCTGGTATAATGGTGTACTTCCTGTTTCTGTGCTAGTCACAGGAAACCGACAGTGTGTGGAGAAGTTGTTTGTTATTGTCTGTCTGTCGTGACTCACCTCTGAGTGACCAAAATCATGACGACACATCGACGGCTGCGACAATCTGCTGTATTCTATAGCCGTGACTGACCTGTGTGAAAACAACAGTAACTGGAAGTGCGTGTCATGCGTTTACACTCGCAGCTGGCCATGGACGACACCTGTTGCTCTCCCTCAACAGAATGAGCTTGTAGTTCATCGAGTAACATCTGCTCATGGATTATAGTCCATTACAAGGGTTCTTGGCAAACACATGTAAGTGTTTGACCACTAGTCTGAATCTCATGAAACCTGTCAAGAGCTTGATCAGTGTTATTTTAGTATTATTTATAAATTATTATAGTTTTAATTAATAGTTTGAATTAGCTTTTATTTTTATAGTTTTATAAATATTTTTATTTTAGTTAATTTTCTTTGTATTTTTGTTATTTTTTTATTTTTTTGTATATATATATATAAAAAAGAGCTTGATCAATGTTATTTTAGTATTATTTATAAATTATTATAGTTTTAATTAATAGTTTGAATTAGCTTTTATATTTATAGTTTTATAAATATTTTTATTTTAGTTAATTTGTTTGTATTTTTGTTATTTATATATATATATATATATATATATATATATATATATATATATATAAATATATATATATATATATTGTATTACTATTTAGGTTTAATTTATTTTTATTTCAGTTTTAATTTTTATTTGTTTGAAGTTACAAAATTTAGCGCTTCAGGCATCATTTCTAATTTTCATTTAGTTTATTTCAATTAACAAAAATGTTTTAATAGTTTTAATTTGGTACCGGGTCATATTTCACACCAAAATTTTAAAAAATTATTTTTTTATTTCTTAATTACTTAATTTTCCTTGTCTATTTTCTACATTTGTAACCATTATTTTAATACATTATACTTTAATTTATTTAAAAAAAAAAATTCAATTTATTTTAAGAAGGTCATTTAATGCCTTCATCGTCTAGACAAGAAAAAACTTTCTTGCATAATATCATTTTGTAATGGCTGTTACTGCAGTATTTACTGGAATAGTTGAATTAATATTTAAATATCAAATTCATTGCATCACAGGTAAATTCACTAATATAGCTGCAAGCACCAGTTACTGGGGTTCAAGCTCTCTTTAGGGCTCAGAAGCACATGCGTAAAAAGGTATGTTTTATTTAGCAAGCCTGTAACCTTTATGATCATAGATGGAAAAGAGCATTTACAGACAATACAGGCAATTTACCATAGGAAATTGATGGTTTATAAAGCTTTTCGTCAAAGTTTGCCAAAGTTAGTTTTTAAATAATCTCCAATATTTAACAAACGTTTTGACGGACAGTGGCGGTCCTAGAGGCAAAGTTGCTCAGAATGAGGAGTTCTACCGTTATGTACGAATGTCGTGGACGTGTGAAAAAAACTGCATTTTATACGACCCTTTACACACGTGAAAAACGCGAAGGCGCTCCCCAGTGGCCGATTTATTTTGAATTTCTTACAAGCCTCTAGGGCTCAAACGGGCACAGCGAATTTCATTCCAATCGGCCTTCTTTAAACTTGTCTGACAGCTGCTCAAACTTCATTGGCCGATGGCGGACGTGTTTTTTGAGATACGCCAGTGTCCTCATAGAGAGTCTAGTCGTGTTGGACAAAGACGCTGCGTGCCAATTTTCAAGTCAATCGCACTAACGGTGACGTCGTTATAGCCATTTTCATGTTTTTTTTCCTGTTATAGCGCCACCAAGTGGCCAGTCGCTGCATCCTTTCTCACGCGACCGCAGAACGAGCTCTTGCATAGATGTGCCCAGTTTAAAGAAAATATCTCGTTCTGTTCACGAGTTACAGCCGTTTTAGTAAAAGTGGCTCCTCCCACTTTGAACGTTGTTTGAACGTGTTGTAAATTAGAGAATCATTAAAAAGTTCGCCTGGTTTTAAAACCATTAATACATGCAGAAATGAATTGCATGCACCCTAAACTGCCCACGTGTACTTCTCAGGGACCCTAGAATGAACAACTTCTCGTTTCGAGAGCTGCAGATGCAGTTTTTCACGACTGACGCCATGTGAAGACGGACTGACTCAGTTTTAGTGTCAGCATGTCTGATATAAATCTGGAAACGGAAGCGACTTTACGCAACAAGCGCATGGATGTGTCACATGCGTCAGTGTCTTAAGCTGAACCTCCCCGTGTCCTCATGCTCACCACTCATAAATCGACTGAAAACGGCTTCTCCTTTTCTTCCAGCCTTTGTTTTGTTTTTACACTGTTTTTCCTTCCTGCAATGCTAAAAAAAACTATATTTCCATAGAGTTTAGAGTTTTGGGCTCTATTACAACAGGTTTTCCTGCTTGAATGTTGATTATTTTCCTCATATCCTCCATTGTTGCAGCTCCTCTTTTCCCAGTCTGTCAGTAACGCTCTGTTTACTTCCTGTCTCTATGAAGCCCCTCCTTCTGAAAAGCACAATGTGCTCTGATTGGTCGGCTGGAGCGGTGTGTTTGGGGAAATGCCCCGCCCCTTACCATAACCGCCAACTAACTCAACCAGGCCCCGCCCCTTTATTCTGCTCATGAATTATTTAAACGAGGAATATTGTGACGTGTGTGTGTTTCAGATTCACAGCATCACCACGGAGGCCGCAGTGACCCTGCAGGTGTTCAACACCACGTACAGTGTGGAGGTCGTGGCCTGCACTCAGAGCGGCTGTGGGACCAAAAGGTCGCACAACTGGCTCTTTGTACCAGACTCTGGTGAGCGGACGCGAGAACATTCCTCTGGGTTTTACCGTTAGTAAGATGAAATTTGCAATGCTGTGAAACGGCAAGAAGTTAGTTCTGCCTTTGAAATATTTGTGTTTTTGTTTGTTTTAATGCTGGAATACTAGCCAAGGCGGCATTTGTGTAATAATCAGGGCTGGGTGTGTTACTTTTAAAATGTATTTCACTACAGATTACAAAATACATGCTTTAAAAATAATCTCAATATTGTCAGTTTATATCTCATAATTCTGGCTTTTCTCAATATTGTGAGTTTATATCTCATAATTCTGACTTTTCTCAATATTGTGAGTTTATATCTCATAATTCTGACTTTTCTCAATTTTTTCAGTTTATATCTCATAATTCTGACTTTTCTCAATATTGTCAGTTTATATCTCATAATTCTGACTTTTCTCAATATTGTGAGTTTATATCTCATAATTCTGACTTTTCTCAATATTGTCAGTTTATATCTCATAATTCTGACTTTTCTCAATATTGTCAGTTTATATCTCATAATTCTGACTTTTCTCAATATTGTCAGTTTATATCTCATAATTCTGACTTTTCTCAATATTTCGAGTTTATATCTCATAATTCTGACTTTTCTCAATATTGTCAGTTTATATCTCATAATTCTGACTTTTCTCAATATTGTGAGTTTATATCTCATAATTCTGACTTTTCTCAATATTGCGAGTTTATATCTCATAATTCTGACTTTATAACTCACAATTGCAACTTTATATCACTCAATTCTGAGGGAAAAATCAGAATTGTGAGATAAAAACTCTCAATGATCTTTTTTGTGTTTGTTTCACACTTATTAGTATTCCAAAGTATTCTAAAGTATTTAGATGAAGTGACTAAACTTGAGTAATGTAACGAAATACGTCACAAATGACTTTTTAAAGCATGTATTTTGTAATCTGTAGTGAAATACATTTTAAAAGTAACACACCAAGCTTTGGTCATAAACATGCATCAACCCTCCTTCTTATATATCTATATATATATTAGTCCTCAAGAAGGTCCTTTAAGCAATTCTAATGAATTTCCTGGAATCATTTTTAATGAAATATATTTTTGATATTCAAGAGCACTGAATTAGTGCAAACTAATGGAAGGAATCCCACTGAACTTTCCCCCAAGAAACATTTCCAGTTGATTTATAAAATTAAAAACCGCTTTATAAAGTGTAGTTGATTAAATCAAAATTAGCAAGGATATTGTTGTTGGAAAGAACCAAACGCAGATGAAATTAAACGACTCTTGTGTGATTTAAAGAGGGTCATGAACGAAGGACACATGTTTGAGTTCCAGAGGAATGCCATCACTGAGACTCAAAGCATGCAGGGAAATATTAAAACTACTATTTTGTCCGTTACAGTGAGGATGTTTGGTATTCTGCTGATCTTTGTTAAAAGTACACATGCCAGGGTTATTGTTCATGCCGTCGTCGGGTGAGTTCACGCGTGTGTGTTTTGCTTTCAGAATCGCCCGAGTCTCCGTCCTCGACGCCAGTCCCGCGGCGCTCCGACTCTGTGTACGTCGTGCTCGGAGTGGTCTGTGGTTTCTGTCTGTTGATGATCGTGATGTTTGGCGTGCTGTGGTTGCGCAGTCGCTCTTTTTTGCCGTAAGTTTCTTTCTTTTTTGTCATTTCTCCTTTTTTGTCTTACAGTCAACATGAAATTCAAAATGCAACTGGTTTACTTGAAACACAAGTTTCTGTTCCTCATTCATTAGTGCTTGTTATTCTAAAGAAAAGCTTTGAGTCACCTGACGTCATAATGTTAGCATCATATAACGGCCGTTTCATATGGAATTACATATTAATTACGTCATGGAATAAAAATGTAAACTTTTTAGCTCACGATTCTGACTTCTTTGCTTTGCAATTGTGAGTTTACAATTCAGACTTTATCTTGTAATTCAGACTTTATATCTCTCAATTCTGACTTTATATCTCTCAATTCTGACTTTATATTTCACAATTCTGACTTTATATCTCGCAATTCTGACTTTATATCTCTCAATTCTGACTTTATATCTCTCAATTCTGACTTTATATCTCAATTCTGACTTTATATCTCACAATTCTGACTTTATATCTCGCAATTCTGACTTTATATCTCTCAATTCTGACTTTATATCTCTCAATTTTGACTTTATCTTGTAATTCTGACTTTATATCTCGCAATTCTGACTTTATATCTCACAATTCTGACTTTATATCCCACAATTCTGACTTTATATCCCACAATTCTGACTTTATATCTTGCAATTCTGACTTTATATCTCACAATTCTGACTTTATATCTCGCAATTTTGACTTTATATCTCACAATTCCGACTTTATATCTCACAATTCTGACTTTATATCCCACAATTCTGACTTTATATCTCAATTCTGACTTTATATCTCAATTCTGACTTTATATCTCTCAATTCTGACTTTATATCTCTCAATTCTGACTTTATCTTGTAATTCTGACTTTATAAGTCACAATTCAGACTTTGTAGTCTCGCAATTGCAAGTTATCTCTCAGTATTCTGAGAAAAAAAAGTGTATTAACAGGGTTCCAGACTGCGACCAAAATGGTCGCATATGCGACCTTTTTTTAACGATGTGCGAGTACAAATTTTATGTGGTCGCATTTGTGCGAGTGCATGATCATGTTATTCGCGCGTGTGTAACAGAAAGAGGTATCAGCAGCTGCTGCCGTCCGTAACTGTTTTGTTTTCAAAATGAACAAAATTTATATAATGAATGAGTACATCATAAATCCATTTTCCAAACCGTGTTTTTGTCTTATCCTGAATCACTACGGCGCGCCTATAATAAGTGTTTATATTCTGACTATTTCAGACCAGGCTCGGCTGCGCTGCGGAGTATCACAGGACCTGCGTGACTCGTCATAGACAAACAGAGAGAAGTAGTTCCGGCTACAATGTTCTTCCGCAAGACACATGCAGTTCTATTTATTAACCCTAGAGAGCGAACGTACACGCGCATTGCACAATGATGATGAAACGCGACAAATTTCGGAATTAAGCCATATAAAAATGAAAAGGTTAATAGCAGAATAATAATCATAAAAAAACAAAGTTTGGAGTTCAAGGATGCTGGTGGAAAGGACGAGCCAGCACACAGACACAACTAATGATGAGCGCACAGGTAGAAATGCATTAAGTTTCTTCAACAGCAATGGCTCAGACCAGAGCTCCTCAATAGGCCGCGAGAGAATGTTTGGCCCGCGCTAATGTCAAATAGTGTTGTCAAGGTAACGCATATAAGCACGTCTCTGTCGCGAAAATTCAAACGCTGCATCATTGCTCACATTTCGTAACCGCTGGTGCGTTGAAAATGCTCGCGCTCCGCGCCGGTGGTCACGCGCAGTTAGTCTGTCAGCGACTCAAACTGACTAGACAAAATAGACTCAAATGTGAATGGACTAAAATGTTTGGTTTATTTTGTCTGACCAACCGCAAAAGAAAGAAAGTAAACTGTATGTGAGAAAGTACAGTGTTTGCTTTTATATTATTAGTTACAGAAAGGCAAACTAAAGGCTAATATTTTCTCATTTAAATTAAACATTTATCAAATACACATCTATATCATTAAAACAAATCCCTGAATATCTAATTAATATTTAATATCACAGACCTTACAGATGTATTCGAATACAAAAGTGAGATTTTTCTGAAGTGTTTGTATCCCACGTGAACGCGTGTATTCTGTGCGTGACCGTCGATCCGTGTGAAGTGAATTCAGACTTCAGTTCAGCTTCACTGGAAACGCGATCAATATATATGTATGTATATATATATACAGTATATATATGTATGTATAATTTATATTTATATTAATTCATATTTACTAAATTAGAAATATGAAAAGTATGAATTAATCGAAATATTATATATATATATATACACATATACCAGATTTATATCGGCCATCAGCCACTGTGATTTAATATATTTAATATTAATATTAATATTAATATTAATAATTAATATTTAAGATTACTATTCATCAAGCATGCATTGATTAAAATTGTTGTAGCAAAAAAAAAAAAAAGGGTGCGACCAAATCATGTGCTGGTGCGACCAACTGAGAAAATTGGTAGCACTGGTGCAACCAGTGGAACAGTTAGTCTGGAGCCCTGATTAAAGAGGTATAATGAGACTTTTTTTCTCAGATGTGCGAAAAGTCCTTTTTTTCTGTTTCTTTGGGTTGCAAATGTTATTTGTTTTACTTCACTTTTCACTGCCTGTGTGCATTTAGTTTTCTTGTTATTCTTTTACCGAGCCGTTCTGAAAGGCATTTCGCAATCATTTAGTACTTACATTTATTCACACTGTATTTCATTGCTGTAATCGTTGTTAAATCTCAATGTACTGTGCGATTTTCGGGCGTCTTTTCATTCTAAGGCCAAATCTGAAAAACAAGAGCTATTTTAGGGACTGGAGTATGTTCATCTTAATGTACTTGGGACAAGAAATTGAAGGCTTCTGTAAAGAAAAGTAGGGGGAAGGTTGCAGTGCTTGGTCTTTAAAAACAGCACGACGTCTTAGTAAAACAAAATTAGGCAGTACAGAGTTGGAGAAAGCATTGCTGAGCAAAGAGCTTCAAATTAGCTCTGGTTGCCTGCAAGTGAGACTAACAACAACAACATCCCGTTTTCATCATTCTCTGGATTTCTTGAACAGCCTCTGGCTGGTTTCAGTGATGCTGTGCAGTGGGGGTTGTGGTTGCTTTGCGGTTACAGATCCACTAAATTACTAACCAAATGTTAACTGTTCAAGGTCCTTTTTCAGGACTCCAGACTGCATCTAAAATGATGGAAGCTTGTTCCCGCCATGAAATATAAAATGTAATTGCAACTTTTTATCTCACAATTCTGACTTTTTTTCCGCAATTGCAAGATATAAAGTCAGAATTGTGAGATATAAAGTCAGAATTGCGAGATATAAAGTCAGAATTGCGAGATATAAAGTCAGAATTGCGAGATATAAAGTCAGAATTGAGATATAAAGTCAGAATTGAGAGATATAAAGTCAGAATTGAGATATAAAGTCAGAATTGTGAGATATAAAGTCAGAATTGTGAGATATAAAGTCAGAATTGAGAGATATAAAGTCAGAATTGAGATATAAAGTCAGAATTGTGAGATATAAAGTCAGAATTGTGAGATATAAAGTCAGAATTGAGAGTTATAAAGTCAGAATTGTGAGATATAAAGTCAGAATTGAGAGATATAAAGTCAGAATTGAGATATAAAGTCAGAATTGAGAGATATAAAGTCAGAATTGCGAGATATAAAGTCAGAATTGAGAGATATAAAGTCAGAATTGAGAGATATAAAGTCAGAATTGTGAGATATAAAGTCAGAATTGCGAGATATAAAGTCAGAATTGCGAGATATAAAGTCAGAATTGCGAGATATAAAGTCAGAATTGCGAGATATAAAGTCAGAATTGAGAGATATAAAGTCAGAATTGTGAGATATAAAGTCAGAATTGTGAGATATAAAGTCAGAATTGAGAGATATAAAGTCAGAATTGAGAGATATAAAGTCAGAATTGTGAGATATAAAGTCAGAATTGAGAGATATAAAGTCAGAATTGTGAGATATAAAGTCAGAATTGTGAGATATAAAGTCAGAATTGCGAGATATAAAGTCAGAATTGCGAGATATAAAGTCAGAATTGAGAGATATAAAGTCAGAATTGTGAGATATAAAGTCAGAATTGTGAGATATAAAGTCAGAATTGCGAGATATAAAGTCAGAATTGCGAGATATAAAGTCAGAATTGTGAGATATAAAGTCAGAATTGTGAGATATAAAGTCAGAATTGATAGATATAAAGTCAGAATTGAGAGATATAAAGTCAGAATTGTGAGATATAAAGTCAGAATTGTGAGATATAAAGTCAGAATTGAGAGATATAAAGTCAGAATTGTGAGATATAAAGTCAGAATTGTGAGATATAAAGTCAGAATTGTGAGATATAAAGTCAGAATTGAGAGTTATAAAGTCAGAATTGTGAGATATAAAGTCAGAATTGAGAGATATAAAGTCAGAATTGAGATATAAAGTCAGAATTGAGAGATATAAAGTCAGAATTGTGAGATATAAAGTCAGAATTGAGAGATATAAAGTCAGAATTGAGAGATATAAAGTCAGAATTGTGAGATATAAAGTCAGAATTGTGAGATATAAAGTCAGAATTGCGAGATATAAAGTCAGAATTGCGAGATATAAAGTCAGAATTGAGAGATATAAAGTCAGAATTGTGAGATATAAAGTCAGAATTGCGAGATATAAAGTCAGAATTGCGAGATATAAAGTCAGAATTGAGAGATATAAAGTCAGAATTGTGAGATATAAAGTCAGAATTGTGATATATAAAGTCAGAATTGAGAGATATAAAGTCAGAATTGAGAGATATAAAGTCAGAATTGTGAGATATAAAGTCAGAATTGAGAGATATAAAGTCAGAATTGAGATATAAAGTCCGAATTGAGAGATATAAAGTCAGAATTGCGAGATATAAAGTCAGAATTGAGAGATATAAAGTCAGAATTGAGAGATATAAAGTCAGAATTGTGAGATATAAAGTCAGAATTGTGAGATATAAAGTCAGAATTGATAGATATAAAGTCAGAATTGAGAGATATAAAGTCAGAATTGTGAGATATAAAGTCAGAATTGTGAGATATAAAGTCAGAATTGAGAGATATAAAGTCAGAATTGTGAGATATAAAGTCAGAATTGTGAGATATAAAGTCAGAATTGATAGATATAAAGTCAGAATTGAGAGTTATAAAGTCAGAATTGTGAGATATAAAGTCAGAATTGTGAGATATAAAGTCAGAATTGAGATATAAAGTCAGAATTGAGAGATATAAAGTCAGAATTGTGAGATATAAAGTCAGAATTGAGAGATATAAAGTCAGAATTGAGAGATATAAAGTCAGAATTGTGAGATATAAAGTCAGAATTGTGAGATATAAAGTCAGAATTGCGAGATATAAAGTCAGAATTGCGAGATATAAAGTCAGAATTGAGAGATATAAAGTCAGAATTGTGAGATATAAAGTCAGAATTGCGAGATATAAAGTCAGAATTGCGAGATATAAAGTCAGAATTGCGAGATATAAAGTCAGAATTGCGAGATATAAAGTCAGAATTGAGAGATATAAAGTCAGAATTGTGAGATATAAAGTCAGAATTGTGATATATAAAGTCAGAATTGAGAGATATAAAGTCAGAATTGAGAGATATAAAGTCAGAATTGTGAGATATAAAGTCAGAATTGCGAGATATAAAGTCAGAATTGCGAGATATAAAGTCAGAATTGCGAGATATAAAGTCAGAATTGCGAGATATAAAGTCAGAATTGAGATATAAAGTCAGAATTGAGAGATATAAAGTCAGAATTGTGAGATATAAAGTCAGAATTGTGAGATATAAAGTCAGAATTGTGAGATATAAAGTCAGAATTGCGAGATATAAAGTCAGAATTGCGAGATATAAAGTCAGAATTGAGAGATATAAAGTCAGAATTGCGAGATATAAAGTCAGAATTGCGAGATATAAAGTCAGAATTGAGAGATATAAAGTCAGAATTGTGAGATATAAAGTCAGAATTGCGAGATATAAAGTCAGAATTGCGAGATATAAAGTCAGAATTGCGAGATATAAAGTCAGAATTGCGAGATATAAAGTCAGAATTGAGAGATATAAAGTCAGAATTGTGAGATATAAAGTCAGAATTGTGATATATAAAGTCAGAATTGAGAGATATAAAGTCAGAATTGAGAGATATAAAGTCAGAATTGTGAGATATAAAGTCAGAATTGTGAGATATAAAGTCAGAATTGCGAGATATAAAGTCAGAATTGCGAGATATAAAGTCAGAATTGCGAGATATAAAGTCAGAATTGAGATATAAAGTCAGAATTGAGAGATATAAAGTCAGAATTGTGAGATATAAAGTCAGAATTGAGAGATATAAAGTCAGAATTGTGAGATATAAAGTCAGAATTGTGAGATATAAAGTCAGAATTGCGAGATATAAAGTCAGAATTGCGAGATATAAAGTCAGAATTGAGAGATATAAAGTCAGAATTGTGAGATATAAAGTCAGAATTGTGAGATATAAAGTCAGAATTGTGAGATAAAGTCAGAATTGTGAGATATAAAGTCAGAATTGCGAGATATAAAGTCAGAATTGTGAGATATAAAGTCAGAATTGAGAGATATAAAGTCAGAATTGTGAGATATAAAGTCAGAATTGAGAGATATAAAGTCAGAATTGAGAGATATAAAGTCAGAATTGAGTTATAAAGTCAGAATTGTGAGATATAAAGTCAGAATTGTGAGATATAAAGTCAGAATTGAGAGATATAAAGTCAGAATTGAGAGATATAAAGTCAGAATTGAGAGATATAAAGTCAGAATTGAGAGTTATAAAGTCAGAATTGTGAGATATAAAGTCAGAATTGCGAGATATAAAGTCAGAATTGCGAGATATACAGTCAGAATTGCGAGATATAAAGTCAGAATTGCGAGATATAAAGTCAGAATTGAGAGATATAAAGTCAGAATTGTGAGATATAAAGTCAGAATTGTGAGACATAAAGTCAGAATTGTGAGATATAAAGTCAGAATTGCGAGATATAAAGTCAGAATTGCGAGATATAAAGTCAGAATTGAGAGATATAAAGTCAGAATTGAGAGATATAAAGTCAGAATTGAGAGATATAAAGTCAGAATTGTGAGATATAAAGTCAGAATTGCGAGATATAAAGTCAGAATTGCGAGATATAAAGTCAGAATTGAGAGATATAAAGTCAGAATTGAGATATAAAGTCAGAATTGAGAGATATAAAGTCAGAATTGAGAGATATAAAGTCAGAATTGAGAGATATAAAGTCAGAATTGTGAGATATAAAGTCAGAATTGTGAGACATAAAGTCAGAATTGTGAGATATAAAGTCAGAATTGCGAGATATAAAGTCAGAATTGCGAGATATAAAGTCAGCATTGCGAGATATAAAGTCAGAATTGCGAGATAAACTCTGAATGATTTTTGTTTGTGTACTGTGGCTGTCGTGTTTGTTTAAATGTCACTGGCGCCCTCTACAGGTGTTTGTTTGGTGCTGATGACAAAATCACTCCCAGTGTGGAGTACAGACCTCAGAGATCCTACAACCGCTCAGCCATCGAAATCACACGTATGTCAAGCTTTATTAGCGTTTTTCCCCCCAATAAAACTTGGAGTTATAAAGTATTTCTTCTTTGTTTTAGTTGCCAGTCTGGGCATTAGCAGTGAGCTTCAGGCCAAACTCCAGGACGTGATGATCTTAAGGAACCTGCTGTCCATCGGTAAAGTCCTCGGCGAAGGCGAGTACGCGGTCAGGTCTGGTGTTGTGTTGTTGTGTTGTGTTGTCAGACGGATTGAATGACCTGACGTCTCTTCTTCAGGCGAGTTTGGGTCTGTGATGGAGGGGTATCTCAGACAGCCTGATGGGACCTCTGAAAAAGTTGCAGTGAAGACCATGAAATGTGAGTTTTTGATTTCAAAAATTAAATAATTTCAGATTAAGATTATGAATGTGCATACTTTAAGTATTTAATTTAAAATTAGTTATTCTTTTATTTTAAAAAGTATTACATTTGCTTATTATTATTATTATTATTAATAAAAATATTTGTTTTACATGTTTAAAATTATTTTGAAAAAAGTATTGCATTGTTATTACTATTATTATATTTAGTTTTATTAAATTGTAAAAAGATATATTAATTATTATTATTATTATTATTATTATTATTTAAAACAATTAAGTTAAATATTTTATTTACAAATATTTAGAAAAAGTATTGCATATAATTATTACTATTTATTTTTATTTTTTTTAAAGTATTACATTTTTATTTATTGTTTGTATTAAAAAATATTTACATAATTTATTTGAAATTATTTTGAAACAAATGTCACATTTTAATTTATTATTATTTGATATTTTGTCAATATTTCATTTTAAATTAATTAGAAAAAGTGTCACATTTATTATTAATAATATTAATGTTATTTTATTTAAAAACTACTACGTATTTTATTTATTAATTATTATTATTTTAAAAATATTTGAACTTACTTTTGAATTATTTCGAAAATAATACATTTATTATTACATTAGTAGTTTTATTTTATATTTGCATTTTTATTTTATTATTACATGCATTTTTATTATTGCATTTATTACTATATTTGCACCCAGCGATTCTGTTTAATTTTTTTTAGCTTAGTTTTCTTTTTTATCACAACGATCTCAACGATCTTTACAACGATCTGCCTTAAATGTACATTTCATCTGATATCTGTATAGAAAAGCCAAGAAGAGAACGATAAAAAATGTGAAATAAATCATTATTTTCTGCATCTCTCAGTGGATAACTTCTCGCAGAGAGAGATTGAAGAGTTTCTAAACGAAGCTGCTTGCATGAAGGATTTCCACCATCCGAACGTCATCAGACTCTTGGGTAAGAAACAACTAGAGTATTGCATTACATTCTGATATTAATATGCATAAGTGTGTTCAGGACAGTGAACTCAAAGCATGTTATAATGTTGATTTGTTCACGCAGGTGTTTGTTTAGAAGTGGGCTCAGGACACTTTCCTAAACCAATGGTCGTGCTCCCCTTCATGAAGTACGGAGATTTGCATAGCTTCCTCCTCCGCTCACGTCTCGCCGAAGACCCTGTGGTAAAGATGCCAAATAAGCAGCATTACTATTTATCGACATGCATGAGCCAAACCGTGACGTTATCACGGGTCTAACGGCATGCCGTCTTCCAGTTTCTTCCTACGCAGATGCTCCTGAAGTTCATGATTGACATCGCTCTGGGAATGGAGTATCTCAGCAACAGAAGCTTCCTGCACCGGGATCTGGCAGCACGCAACTGCATGTATGTGTCCTGAACGTCAGAAATGTTTCTTGAGCATCAAATCATCGCATCAGAATGATTTCTGAAGGATCATGTGACTAGGGCTGCAACAATTAATCGATAATGAGAATCATCGACAACGATTGTCATCATCGATTAGTCGGGTCTGCCCACGTGCACGCAAAACGTCCGCCAGTCTTGTCAAATTACAGCACCGAAAAACGCCTTTCTATGGACAAAAAGCATTTAAAAACAGTGGAGGGAACCGAGTGAGCGGCTGCGGGAAAGGTGCGTGATCCCAAACTGCCCAAAACATGAGAACTCTTTATTACAAGCTCTGTGTTTAACATGTCAGGCGCAAAACGTCCATTCTACGGCGATATCCTTATCAGTACGTGTTTCAAATTCACGCGAGGATTTCCGTTCTGCATAAAGGTTTGTCCTGAAACTTTACGTGACTGAATGAGCGCCGGCGCACGCGCGTCAGAGACGATTAATGTTCAGCGCAAAACTAGAGAAAACAGTAGTATTTCTAATGCTAAAATATAAATATTGTCATCATGCATTTTCAAATTTACGGTTTTACAAGAAAGACAGAAAATTGGGCATCTTTTTTCAGACGCCCAATGACAGTCAATAACAGAAACTGTGGAAAAGTACATGAAAACAATCCCAGCTGTTCTCAAAGCCAGAGGAGGACAAACAAAATATAAAGTTTTTTTGGACATTGAGTTAATAATGACACTTTGTCAGATCCCTAAAATATTTGTGTGACGGTTAGTCTAAGACATTAAGCGCTGTATGTGTTCATAGCATTCATTTCGGCACATTTGTGTGAACAACATTGGGCAGGATGTGCAATAATGTGTTTTTTGTCAATAAAATATATTAAAAAAAAAAAAGAAAATTTGGATTTTTATCCGATTAATCGAAAAAATAATCGGCCAACTAATCGATTATCAAAATAATGGTTTGTTGACACTGAAGACTGGAGTAATGAAGCTGAAAATTCACAGGAATAAATTACACTTTTAAATATATTCACGTAGACAACGGTTGTTTTAAATCGTAAAAATATTTCACAATTTTTACCATATTTTCGATCAAATAAACGGAGCCTCGGTGAGCGGAAGAGACTTATTTAAAAAAAAAAACGTATGCATTGGAATAGGCGGTTTATTTGAACCTACTGAAGTCTCCGTGTTTGTTTTCAAGCTATTTACTCTTTTGTTTCACTGTCCAGGTTGCGTGATGACTTGAGCGTGTGCGTCGCTGATTTTGGCCTGTCGAAGAAAATCTACAGCGGTGACTATTACAGGCAGGGCCGGATAGCCAAGATGCCGGTCAAATGGATCGCCGTGGAAAGCCTCGCTGACCGAGTCTTCACAGTGAAAAGCGATGTGGTGAGAACGGTCATCTTCACTCTTTTATTCAAATTCATCTGAGGTTTTGTGCTTTTATTTCACACAAACGACTTTCGTATTTTAAAGTCTCTTCTGCTCACCAAGACTGCATTTACTTGATCAAAAATACAGTCAAAAATGTGAAATATTATTATAATGTAAAACAGCTGTTTTCTATGTGATTATATGTTAAATTATAATTTATATCCAGTGATCAAAGCTGAATTTTCAGCATCATTCCTCCAGTCTTCAGTGTCACATGATCCTTCACAAATCAGTCTGATATGATGAAAAAAAAAATCTTAGTTGAATCTTCGGTAACATTATAAATGTCTTTACTGTTATTTCTGATCAATTTAATGCATCCTTGCTGAATAAATCTGACCTCAAAACTCTTGGTGGAGTTTGATGAGCTTTGAGACCATAGTCCGGGTTTTTTTTGGTGGTTGATGTTCAGTTCTTAATGTTTGTTATCTCCTGTTTAGTGGGCATTTGGAGTGACCATGTGGGAAATAGCCACTCGAGGCATGACTCCGTACCCTGGAGTACAAAACCATGAGATTTACGATTATCTCCTCGATGGAAACCGACTGAAACAACCGAACGACTGTCTAGATGAACTGTGAGTTTTAAAAACGTGTGTTTGAATCAGGGGGTCGAACCTTTTTCTTGAACTAAACTTGTATCCGGTCCAAAACTTAAAAAAAAAAAAAAAAAAAAAAATTATTCTATTTGTTTTTTAATGTTCTGAAAGAAAGAAGTGATTCTGAACTTAGTCGTCAGTTATTGTGATCTCACTTCCTGCTACAAACCTATGAATGTTTGTAACAAATTTGCATAATGCCAGCCTAGGGTGTTCATTGGCTACTTGCGAATGACATCTGCTTTGCCCCGCCCCCAAACACTGTAGCTGAGACTGGAAGGGTTTGTGTCGTTCGACGCTGTTTTCAGCGATCCGAAAGCAAATCCACTCATCCAAACGATGAGATTCGGTCATCATTACTGTTCATATCACGGCGTATCAAGTGCTGAGGAGGAGCTGACGTTCGGATATGGTAATAGGAGTTTCATTTCTGACCAATCACAACACACTGGGCCGTCTGACCAATCAGAGTGGAGTAGGCTCACCGTAAGGAGGGGTTTAGAGACACTGAATCCTTGATCAAACCATTTCAGACTCTGAGAGAGAAGAGCTGATGCTTCAGTGTGTGTTATAGGAACATTAAAGTGTTTTTTGACCCTGGAAGCACGTGAATCTATTGTAGGAGACTATAACTAAATTAGGAACCTTTAAAATGGCATTATCGGGGTATATTTATTGGAAAACAAGAAAAAGTGCTGATGTTTTCTATTATGCCCCTTTCACAAGATCTCCAGAATGTGTGTGTGAAGTTTCAGCTCAAAATCCCCCACAGATCATTTATTATCGCTTGTCAAATTCGCCTCTATTTGGGCGTGAGCAAAAACACGCCGTTTTTGCGCGTGTCCCTTTAAATGCAAATGAGCTGCTGCTCCAGAAGAGGGCGGAGCTTTAACGGCTCAACAACAACAAAGCTGGAGAATCTCACGCAGACAAAATGAGGAAAGTGTTCAAACGGATGGAGACGTTTCTGAACGGTTTTCGTGGATAAATTGATGTTGATCGACTCGTCACTAGCGTGTGTCGTCACGTTCGTCTTTTGTGTTGAATCGACCCTCGTTTGTGAAGCGGTCCGGCGGAAAATGAACGACACTCGACTACAACAACTCACAATTCACATATCGTGTCTTTTGCGCGCGCAGATTCATTATTTCCTATTTCGCGCTAAATGGAAGCGACGTGCATGCAGTTAGTTGGGCGCACTCGAGACGAAAACATCTCAACTTTTCAGAATGCCGCAAGCTGACCGCAGGTCATGTGACAAGAACCATCCAATCAACCCTTTCCCTTTCCCTAAAGGAGAGACGGTTTCACGGCAGAAGCTCTGTTTGGTGATGCCTGGGCCAATTTTTCTTAAAAGATGATCAAGCTGGTCCTTGTCAACTCGACTTTGAATCTCTCGTCAGCTCTTGGATGAGTTTGTGAAATCGTCCATAAATAAATCTTGTACTAGAGCTTCTGCAAGGGCTTTTCGGTGATGGAAATGCATTGAAATGACCGTGTCGAAAGCTGTTCATGGTTGCACAGCCCTTGCAAAAAAGAACTGCAGTATATTGAAGTAAAACTGCAGGACCAAGTCGTTTAACTGCAGTTTAATGAAGCACAACCGTAGATTTGCAGTATAATGAAGTATAGTCACAGTACAGCTGCAGTGAAACTGTAGTATAAGTACAGCTGCAGTCAAATGAAGTACAACTGAAAGTTGCATGAAGTATAAAAACAGTAGAACTGCAGTTTTATTTTACCAGTACTTTAGATGTATTGCAGTGTAGTTGTACTCCAGTGAAACTACAGACATTTTAGGTTACACTGCAATACTGCAGTTTTTTCGTGTCCAAAAAACTGCATTTTTCTATATGTAACAAAAACTGTAGTGTTACTTCTAAAAAAACTGCAGTGATCTTTTGTAAGGGAGCAACGACAGACGCTCCAGAAGCGCGAGCTCCCGAACGCTCGCAAAAGGCGGCCGCGCCTTCCACGCGTTTTTAGGCGCGATATGTGAACGGCCCCTAAAGCAGCCCAACGTGGCCACGCCCCCTTTGTTGCGGATTCTCGGGGGCGTGGTTTAGGTAAATGTGAGGGTTTGTGATGTCATCAACTCAGGAAGAAGCTCGTTGTCGTCCTTAAAAAGCGATTTCTGTAAAAGAGTGAGTGTCGCAACTTCACACACTCACTAAAGTTAAAAAAGTGAAATCATAATCAAGAACCGCTTTAAGTAGATCTGATCTGACGGTCATAACATGCCTCCGGTGTTTCAGGTACGATATCATGTTCAGCTGCTGGAGCGCCGATCCGGTGGACCGGCCCGACTTCACACAGGTCAGGAAGAGCCTGGAGAATCTGGCAGGGAAACTTCCCGCGGTGTCCAACAGGAGGGACATCATCTACATCAACACCAGCTTCCCCGAGGATGAAGACGAGTTACCCGGCGCGGCGGCGGAGGGGCCCGTGTTGACATCCTCACCCTCGTGCAGTCGCCAAGCCACGGACACGTCGGTAGTGACGGCGGACGTTCACGAGAGCACGGACGCGGAGGAGGACGACCGCTACGTTGTGGTCATATCGTCCGGGACCATGGGGCGAGAACTGCTGCCGATACGCCACTATTGAGTCACGGACTCTCGGAACGGGACGGCGGCGAGACGGTCGCCGACGTGACGGCGACACAACTAACCTCTAGTGACACGACACGGTTGCTCTAACGGAGCGATTTGAAATGCATCAGAAAATTGACTTTTTTTGTGCCTCTAGCAATAATAACTTTATTTCTTGAACACTTATGGTCAAACGGTGTCAAACGCGCACGTAAATGTCATTGCGATGCCCTCAAACACACAGATCAAGCTTTTGAAAGCACCACAGAGGAATCAACTCATTGAATGCTTTAATTAGTGCTGTCAAACGATTAAGAAACGAGTTTGTTTGCATAATGTGCGTGCAATGTACATATAAATACATAGATGCATAAAATATATAACTATTTCTTAAATAAATACATGTGTATGCGTGTATTGATACACACGGCACACACACACACACACACACACACGCGCGTTATGTCGACAAACTCATTTTGCAAACGATTCGTCGCGATTAATCGTTTAACAGCGCTTGCGTTAAAGCGATTTAAAATATTTTGACATCTAAAAAGTTTGTGTCAAAGTATGCAATGAATTGGATTTTTCTTTTTGCAAACCGTCTCTAAACCGTATCGGTATGATTTTTATCCGGACGAGCCTGTTGCGTTTTGAATTCGGGGGAACTTCCGTTCGAAAAGACAGAAAATAATCATTTAAATATTATTAATGAATCTTCGCGTCCGTCAGTGTGACTGAATGAGCGGTCAGTTTTCTTTTCCACGCCCCTTTCTTGTGACCGGAAGTCGTCATAGTTGGGTAAAGTTCAATGGTGGTGAATGAGAGAAAACATTAAATATATATATATTTTAGTCTCCATTTTCTGTGTTTTCACAACTTTTTTCAAAAATAGGGAGAGATTGATTACGGCAGTCAGGAGAGAGAAAGATGTCAGCTTTTCCGTCATTCCCAGACCTTGTTTTTCCTCCTCAAATCCTCACTTCTCTTTCCCGATTTGGTAAATACAATTTATGATCTGTCAAAATGACAGAAATCTCTTTGAAATAATATCACGCAATGCTGACGTTAATGAGCTTTTTTTTTTATTAAGGCAACTTATATTACAAAATGATTTATATTACCATCTTGGAAAATCATCTCTTTGGAAGGGGATCATCAAATTCTCCAAAGCTGTTTGCCAAGCTTAAAATTCATATTTGAAATCACCAGTGAAATTTAGTTTCTAAACCCTCGAATCTTGACAAAAACGGCATTTCATCTCCTGCAGTGACGCGATTGGGGATGGGCGACACCTGACTTTTTAAATTCGATACGATACCGATATTTTTGGGTAAAATTTTACCGATACCGATACCGCTTATTTCTTAAATATGTATGTGATTTTTCAAAAAAAAAATTAAAGTTAAATATATATGGATATATTACACTTAAAGGCAAATGACATCCACACATGACACACAAGACATATTGGCCATTAATAAATTTATTACAAAAGTAAATTTGACAACAAATAAATAAAAATGTTTAAAGAGGTTGCTTGTGCTGCTGCTGTGTGACACTTTCTTGTCACAAATATAGCATCTCGCGATACGTTTTTCTGCCGTTGAAAAGTAGCACCGCACCACGCTGCGCTTTCTTTCTGCCGTACTTAGTGCCGTTCTGTTTATGCGCGCCGCGAAAGTGACGTGTCCGTGTGGGCGGGGCACGTTGCTCGCGTTTCTCACAGTCGTCATGTGACACGGGTGAGCTGAACGTCAGAGGGGGGATTTCAGTTTTAGCACAAACATTAAACAGAAGTACCGAAAACACTTTCTGCAGAAATTGATGCAGAAATTATTCATTTAATTTTAATAACGATATTTTTGTGGATACCAAGTAAGTAGCTTGTGAGTATCGATATATATCGATACTGCGGCATCGATATGCCCATCCCTAGACGCGATGACTTTACCAATCGCCGATTGGCTCTTATTTGGATGGCGGGACTTTATTGCACCATTTTGCGCGGTGCATTTTCTCCCATTCATAATAATACAAGCGCACCGTCTTTCTATATATATATATAGAAAAAGGCTTTTATATATATATATATATATATATATAAAAGCCTTTGATTTAACCCGTCCGTTATTGCTGCAAAAAATCGCGCTTTTGCGGTTATTCATGGAAAGTTGATGCTTTTAAATGTCCTTTTAATGTTCGATGGTTGAAGGGTGAGTAGAATAACGTCATCTCATTGTACCCTCAACGGAAGTTACACCCATAATTCGCACAAAGCGTATTTTTTTATTTACTTTTTTTTTAAAATCAATACTTTTATTCAACAAAGACACAATAAATTGATCAAAAGTGACAATAAATTAATAAAGTTTCCATGTCAAATAAAAAGAATCCTGAAAAAAAAAAATGCAACAAATCATCATTGTGATATGATGATTTGATGCTCAAGATTATTATAGGATTATTATATGTTATTATAATCAATGTTGAAAACAGTTGTATTTTTTTTTTTTCAGGATTCTTTTTTTTTTTTTTTTTAATCAATACTTTTATTCAACAAGGACACAATAAATTGATCAAAAGTGACAATAAATTAATAAAGTTTCCATGTCAAATAAAAAGAATCCTGAAAAAAAAAATGCAACAAATCATCATTGTGATATCATGATTTGATGCTCAAGATTATTATAGGATTATTATATGTTATTATAATCAATGTTGAAAACAGTTGTTTTTTTTTTTTTTTCAGGATTCTTTTTTTTTTTTTTTTTAATCAATACTTTTATTCAACAAGGACACAATAAATTGATCAAAAGTGACAATAAATTAATAAAGTTTCCATGTCAAATAAAAAGAATCCTGAAAAAAAAAATGCAACAAATCATCATTGTGATATGATGATTTGATGCTCAAGATTATTATAGGATTATTATCTGTTATTATAATCAATGTTGAAAACAGTTGTATTTTTTTTTTCAGGATTCTTTTTTTTTTTTTTTTAATCAATACTTTTATTCAACAAGGACACAATAAATTGATCAAAAGTGACAATAAATTAATAAAGTT